>JBAMIE010000068.1:251382-282823 GCA_037177295.1 Kaempferia parviflora
CTTGGGTTGGCCCGCGGATTGAGAAATTCATGTAAAACAAATTTATGTCAATTTATTATATTTCTTTATTATGATTTTAAAATAAAAATATTACTTTTCATCTAACATAAATACTTATTATGATTAGTTATTGAGCTTGATAATACATGTTCATGTTGATACGTTTTATTGATAAATATAGTTCATGAACATTAATTAACTGGACACATATGTGTTTAAGTTTACAGGTGCACAAGGCCCCACCTTTGATAGGCCCCACTTTTGTTTAAAAAAATGTGATGTTTCTTAAAAAAAATTAAATAAAAGAACTCATTATAAAATCTAAAATATTGTGGATTTTTTTACAAAAGTGTCAAAAAAAAGTGAGAGAAATATCAATAGAAGGGCTCAAGCATATTGTTTCTTCCTTCAAGTTTCATCTTTTCCTATTTTTTTCCTAAATTCTAAATTCATTTTTGCTCACTGTCTCACCCTCAATCTCTTTGTCTATGCCAAGAGTCGCGACACCACCTTCTCATTCCTTACATTATGATTTCAAGCGCCGTCGTTGTCACATTGTTATATCGCTACCATCATTGGTGGTCATATATTTTTTATTTTTTATTTTTTATTTTTTACACCGACCTTTCTAAATCTAGGGCTGACCTGTTAACAAGTTATTCAAGCTTTTTCTCATTTAATTAATTTTGTATGTATTAAATGAATCTAAACAAATTCTCACCAAATCAATACCAAACTTCGTCATCAACATTCGAAGTTTTGATCGCAACCTGTTGCCTATTTCATTAGACATACACTTTGCCCTGCTTCAGCCCAACAATGAATGGCCCAAATCTCCGCCCAACTTGCTCGTCATCATTAAGCCCAAATTTAGTAGAAACTTTTTGTGTGTGATTTTCATAGTATTATTGTTTTTTAAAATAGAATTGAGTCTCTTTTTATTGATCGATTTAAGATTATACGTGGCCCAGTTGACATGAATCAAACCTCATGACGACCAAAAATATTGACGATTTAATAGAGATAAAATCTAAAACATATGTAAAAATGAGTAAGATGAATTGATATCTTATTTGACAAATTAAGTGCTATAAATGTTTATAATTCTTTTATGCTATATTAAGTTTACATAATCATAATTTAAAGTCATTTTAAATTTTGGCAGTAAAATATGATCAATTTAGAACATAATTAAAGGATAAAGCCACTCGTAGCCATTTTTTTAGAATCTTATTATTTCATCTTTAACAATCAAAATAGTTAATTAATGAGAAATTGAATGACAACTAGTTCTAAAGTTGTAGCAAATATGTTGTGACCAAAAATAAAATATAAAAAATGTTGGTAGCCAGCAGCCGATGGATCCCTTAACAACCCTTTCTCTGTTTCATCCACTGACGAGTGCAAAATTTCTTGATCGTTCCAGGTTCGATGTTATCTGGTTCATCAACACGGACCACAAATCGACGATTACACAACAAGCCTCTCAAACTCCACACATTTAATTCTCTGCCCCCGGACCAATAACTCATCTAATCGCCTTAATTATTACATGAATAAACTGAATATTAATATTGCAACATGTTTCCTCCCCTTGTGGCCGTGGTACGGTGGCGGCCAGCGGCGGGGGAGGAGGATTCCGGCGACAGAACCAGATTGCAAAAGTAATTACAGTCGAGGTAGCCCGGTTGTCAGGGCATGTAGAGCTTGTTACCGCACTTGCACCGCCACGCCTCCGGGTAGTACTCCGTGGTGGTCACCGGCGACGACGACCCCGCCGGCCCCGGCGGCACCGCCACGTGCACCGGGCGGCACGGCGTGCAGTCGCCGCACTTGCCGGAGCATCGGGGCGGGTACGATCCCAGCCCGCCGGTCAGCCCCCTCCTCCGCCTCGGCGACGTCCGCGCCACCTGCAGCACATTAATTAAACTGTCCACGCCTGTGAAAAAAGACAGACAGAGATTTAACTCTAATAAACAGGCAGAAAGAGATTGTTTACAGATGAACAATCAATCAATCAATCAATCAATCAATCAATCAATGTTCCTAACTTTAGCAGAGAAGAAAGAGGCTCCAGAATGGCCACAAAGAAAATATTGATATATGAGAAATGGATATGGAGCTCGATGATCTCTTGCTCACCTTTGTGGTTACGAGAATGATGACTGGAGAGCAGAGCAGTGAGATAAAAGAGGGAAAGAAGACTGCAGCAGCAGCAGAAGAAGAAGATGGCTGAATAAGATCTCCTCCACCTTCTCCACTCCATGAGCAAGCTCAGATTATAAGAAACCGAGTAATTCAGCAATAAGTGAAAGGAAAGAATGGATCTGACACTGTAATCACTCTGATCTATCTCCTTCCTTCGTTCCTTCCTTCTTGCTATCTTGCCCTATCTTTTTTCACTGTAGCAGAGACAGATCGCTGAAGCCGACTCTGGTACTTGTCAGGCCTCTCTCTCTCTCTCGATCTCTCGAGCAGGCTCTCTCAAATAAAAAATAAAATATGCCATGAATAATTGAACTCAGGCTCCCAACAGCATCTGATGAAATGACAAACTTAGCCTTTACTTTTTTTTCCCCCCTGATTTCTTGTGAATTACTACTATGTAAAAGATAGCAGTGTAAACTTACTAGTGTTTGACCTTAACCTCTTGGAATATAAGATAAGCCAGACATACAATAACTGGTTCAATCCTTTTGAGGAGTGTAATGGCCATGAGTTGTGTCTTGTTCTCATGGTGGTTGAGGGAGGAGAGGAAGGGCCTGATCAAGGGAAGGACGACCAAGGTGTGGAGGCACCTAATTGTCTCGTCCAACTCAACTTTATGGTCCAAGTTTGATGAGCGATGATTGGCCGATATGTGTGAAGACATAACAATCAATGGTGTATACTATATTTGGTGTTGCAAAAGTATTAATCCACTACAAGAAAACAGGGCTTCAGAAACAGATTTTTAAGACTGAATTAAAATTTGTTTCAGATTTTGATAAATCAGAGACAGATTTGCTACAGAATTACTAATTTGTTTTAATTTAATAAAATATAATGTTTGAAAAATAAATTGAGACTGAAATTGAAATGAATTTGAGACGGAACTACAAAAAAAAATTATAAACAAAAATAAATATGGATTATAAACAAAATTTAAAACGATATAATTTCTGTCAAAAAATTTGTTTAAAGTTTAATAGAAAATTGAGACAGAAAAAGAATTTGTTTCAAATTTATATAAATTAGAGACAGATTTTTAGACGGATAGAATTTTGAATTTTTTACTTCGACGACTATTAATTACGAAGTAATATATAACAATAAACTTAAGTAATAACAATAGAGAAGTAAAATATCATTATTTAATTCAGATTTTAAAAAACACGAATTTTACTACTAATTTATAGTAATGTATTACTTTTAGTATAATAATTTTAATGAAGTAAAAAGTAAAAAAAAAAAAAAAAATTATAATTTATACACGTGAAGCAAAAAAGATGAATAAGTTTATAGCACTTTTAATCATCATATAACTTTTCATTACTTTATAACATATAATATAATTCTCATTAAAATTACCACTAACCGCATGTTTAATTTTCTTCTCCTTCCGTGATTTGAACCTTTCAAACCCTAGCGGTCGAGCGTCTCTCAAACCCCTCCGCCGATTTGCGTCTCATTCTCCGCTCAAACCTTAGCAGCCGCTGATCAATAAAGATGAAACATTTCTTCGAGAGGTTTCTATTGGTTTTGTTACTTCAGCGCAATATCTTAAATTGTATCTTGTTTTCAATGTTTTTCTTGGTATCTTGCTGTTCATTAGCACATCGTACTAGAAATTCAAGTCAAGTGCAAGTGCCTCTTTTTTTCGTTTCTTTCTGGAAATGTTATGATCAGGAACCGAAGTTCTTATGCTATAATTTGGCATTTATAGTTTCAGATCTCTTAATCACTTTTTTTATGAGATATTTAGCATGTCACCTGGAATTACAAAAGTCATAGTGTATTCATTTATAAATCGAAGGTAGAAAGTTGGACATGTGGCATTTGTACCATTTCTCTTAGTATTCTCCTAAGACCTCTGATTTGGTTTGAACGCGAGGTCTATATCTACTTTTTTGAAGTTTTTTCGTTTTCATACTGAAATCAAATTCTTAGTTGGATGCTTTAGATACTATTATGGATAATTACCTAAAATGCTTAAATCTTTTTTGTGAGATTTAAAACAGAAGGTCAAACTTATGTGAAGTGGCTTGATTTAATAACACTGTGTGTAAGGTATGTTGTGCGTCACTAAGGACTATTCTTTAGCTTCTAGTACCACGCCATTACACTATTCTTTACATCTAGTATTTTTCCTTGAGGATTATGAGGTTAATTTGAAGTGCATTATGATAAGATACATCTTAATTTAACAAGTTCTATCAGCCTATTTTAGGTTTTAAGGTATACTTTTTGATCTCTTTTTGTTGTGAAAGAGCCATTAGCTTTTTCAGTTGATTAAAATTTTGTCAAGCTCTAGGTTTCTTTGATGCTCTAGATTTCGTCTCATGCTCAATTTCATTAATTCCTTACTTTATGTTGTCTTTTATCGTCTGAAATTGTAGTTAGATTAGACTTAACTCTCATTACCTGCATTATTCTTAATTTATTAGGTTTTGCTCTCTTAATTTTTCTCTAACCTTTCTCAAATACAACACTTTCACAGGTCTAAATGATACTTCTCTTTCTTCTGAATATTTGGTATAATCTCCAAGTTCTATGTGAAGCTTTTATAAATCATGATTCAAAATACTTGCTTCTATTATTGGAAATATGTCAGCATTCTTCTTTTAATTTTTAGCAACGATATTGGAGAGTTCGTGGATAACAAATCGACCTGAATTAGTGTAAGTCAAAATAATTAATTGTTCATTACTTTTTTTATTATATCATTTGTGCATCTCATTTGTTTGTGTTTATATTTAATAGACTAATATAAGTTATTGTAATATGAACAGGAAGAATATAGAAAGGAACAAAATGTCGATGTTACTAATCCTTCATTCAATCTTAAATTATGATGTTATGTGGTGGTTGACTCATGTAAGGGGAGGGTGTACGGATTTGAACACAATCAACACTTTGGAAGATCAAACAACTAAAGTTGCGACAGATTTGCTCTAATGAGAAGGACAAAGAATTATCACAAGAAATTGAAGACATGCATGCTACTAGTAAGAGAATGAAGGAAGAGATTATTGAAAGTAAAAGAAAATTGTAATTGTAATATGTGATTGTTTTTATCTCAAGACAATATGAATATTTATTTATCTCAATATTAATTGTATTGTACTTTTAGATTTAGAAATTAGTTATTTTTAATTTATTTGAAATGTGTGATTGTTTATTATAAAGTAATATATAGATATGAAATATATAAATATATTATAATATAAAATTAGTGATAAATTTGAAAATAAATTTATATGTGGATTTATAAACAAAATTATAAATGAAATTTAAAACAAAATTAAAAATTAAATTTGCATTTGAAATTAATTTCATTTGGTCAAATTAAAACACATTTATAAACAGTTTTTAATCTGTTTTTAACATTAGATACAGAATATTTCCGTCTCAAAATTAGCCACGGGGCTTTCACTAACAGATTTTTGAAACTGAATATTCCGTCTCAAACATTCTTTAGAGACGGAAAAATGACTTTTAGAAATAGAATTTTTCGTCTCTAAACCCTTGTTTTCTTGTAGTGAGTGAAAATAATCCTCTAATTCTCATTCATTCAGTAGAATACCAAGTAATAAACATCACAAAAGTCATTATTTTGTAGAAAAAGATAGAATATTATTGATAAAAAAATAACTTTAAATAATTAAACAGATACTTAAATAATCTTAAAATTCTAATCCTAATTCTGTAAAAGACAAAAACAAAAACAAAAACAAAATCTTTTCGAGCTTTCGAAAAACTTTAAAAGATATTTTTTTAATCCTTTAGATTAATTATAGATCTCTAAACGAGTTTTAATTTGATATATTTTAGTTCTCGTGGTTCAATCCGAGCAGTGGAGATCCTCTGGACCATAATCCCTGGTTCATTCCAGTACACTGCAGATTAGCCGTTGAATCTAATCAAGATGAATCAGTACTTGGATCTTACATTCGATCCAACGGTTGATGTGCACTGGACCAGGAATGGACTAGAGATTATGATCTAGAGGATCTCAACTGCAATCCGAGTTTAAAGTTATGACATTCAAAAAGCTTTTATAAATTCTGCTTTAATCCTGTTCTGCTTGAAACTTAATATTTCAATTATGATACTTAGATGATGAATAAATATTTTACAAAATATTAATGGCAACAGTCAATATAACCTTTGTTTCTACTTTCAAATAATTTAAAATGCCTCATTTTAATTTTTTTTCTCGAATTGTCCTTTATACTTTACCGTATTATTCACATTTTTATTTTCCCTAGTAAATCTCCCATCTAAATCCTGAATTGATAAATTGTAATAATTACTATTTTATAGTTTCTATAATACATATTTAACTTATTTAAAAATATTTACATCATAATAATTATAACTTTATAACTACTATAATATAGATTCAATTTTATTCACCTATCATTCACGTTATAGCAGTTATGAAATTATAACTGTTACAACTCAGATTCAATTTGTTCACCTAATATTTATATTATAGTAATTATATTTTTGTAGCTATATTTTTGTAGCTGCTACAATGTATATGATATTTAATATTTAAATGTAGAGGATAATAAAAATAATATTAAATAATACTAGAATACAGTTGGATAATTGAACGATTGAACAGAGTAAATGTCCTTAAAATTTTAAAAAAAATCAAAATGAAATTCCCTTTAATGATTTAAAAAATAGGTCACCCTTTTAAGTTTTACCCAAATATTAATGATATTTGTAGTAACTCTATTATTCAACACCCACCCTATCAATTCAACTAATTATAATAATACTTCTTAGTCCATTGAAGTGATTTGAAAAATGAAGGGCAGCAAATTAATATTTGATATTTCTCAACGGATAGGAGGTGAAGTGAAATTAGAAAATGTTATACAAAGGAATAAAATAACTTCGAGTATGAAAATGTAAAATATGTCCGAGTTCGAGTTGCGTGCTGCGGCTCCACCCACGCCGGGTCGCCGCGTTACAAGGACTACAGAATCGAGTGGCTGCCGCCCTTCCCCTCGTACTAATTTTCTATTTCCACCCCTCAAGCACGCTTTTTCACCGAACAAACCCTTCGTCAGACTCCAAAATTCATTTAACAATTTATATACGCGAGTAATTATTGTAATATTCGAAATTCGAAGTACCAAAATTTTATTCATCTTTATTTTTTTTTACCGTAGTAAATAGTAGATATAAAATATTTAAGGGCAATTAGAGAAGGAATTTAAGAATAAAATACTCTTTTCATATTTTTCAACGATATAAAAATAATATTTTTAAGTTTTATTCAAAAAAATATTAATAACTTTCATAAGTTTATATATTTTTTGAATTTAGATAACATAATTTATTACATCTTCGTGTCCGCCACTGTTAATTCTCAAGCGTTATTTTAAAATTAATAAAAGTTAGGGGTGAAAGAGAATTTTAATTTACAAAAAACTACTGATTGATTCGACAACGCTCGAGAGAGAGGACAGAAGACGACGACAAAATGATGAAGTCGGAGGGTCAAAAATGGGGGCACAAAGGCGCTTGCAGTTCCAACGCACGGCGATCGAGGTGGAAAAATGTTCAAAGAGCTCCGACAAGCAAGCTTCGCAAGCCGTCATCCTCCAGCCCCTCACTCCACTCCTCGCCTCGCCATTTCTCCATTTGGTGGCTTCGCTCTCCGCAACTGCGGAAGGTGGCGTCCAGGGAGGAGGATAGAGAAGGGAGGCGATGGGGACGAAGAAAGGTTGCACCTTTGCGACCTTACCCCTGCATTCGGTTAGTGTCCTTGCGTTACGTCGTTTCCCCCTTTTTTCTGTGCCGTAGCGAAGATGGATTTGCTAGTGGATTCGATGTGATCGTTAGTTCATTGCATTTGGAACTAAATCTTCTAGGCGATTCACTATATTTTTGTTTCGATTGACCTTGATAATAATTCATGAAACTGATGATAAAGGGTGAGATAATTTCAGAGACAGCAAAATCTTCAACAAATCTCTTTGGCGTTTGCTGTTTTAAGAGCAATCCCTTTTTTGAGGTCAGGAAAGCAATCTTCTTTCCTTCTCATCTTACTGAAGGCAATTATTTTTTTTGTTTAAATGTTTCCATCAATGCATGATGGGCTCAAAACGAGAATAAGTTAGTAAATAAGTAGTTTGGTGAATTTGTTATACTTTTATTATCTCTATTTATATTGAATTGATACACACCTATGGTGCTCAATGTTTCTTATACTCTTATCTAGCTCCATCATTCCTTCTTCCCCTTTTATTAAATGCTAAATAAAACACTTGGGAAATTTCCAAGATATTACTTATAGTTTTGGTAATAATTTCTCAATAAGTTACAAGGAGTATTAACCATGGTAGTTTCATTCGAGCATGGTTGATGCCTAGGCACGCATCACTTTGTATGCTCGGTACAAACATTGTTAGTTCACTATGGCCTAATAATTGATGTTTGCTTAACTCTTTTATGGATTGTTACTTTTGTCGTTATTCATTAACTACGTGACCAAGAAGGTGATGTCGATTCATTTGTGTTAGTTTGCGTTACCTAGTAAATGCATAAGGTCTGATGTTAAAAAATGCTAGATTTGGTCGTGTTATTGGTTTGTGATTATCAAGTAAATGAGTAGGCATTATATGTTAAATGTCAAAGTTTTACTAGCTATTTTTGTTTGTGTTGTTTTAATGAGAAGGAATAGGGAACCACTGTCCAATTATATCAACAATTATAGTTTCCTATTCTAGTAGTTGGACTCTTTATTTATCTCCTCTCAGCCATTCACACTCAGTAGACACCTAGCACTCATGTTTGTTACTTGTATAAATTTTCAGAAATTAGTGTAAACTACTTAAATCCATTCCTTGATTCAAATACTCGAGTTTCGTAACATAGGCTTCATACATGTTATCAGATTGTCACCGATGAGTAATTTAGTCATGTTTAGTAATAATATGTCATGTCTGAGTAAAGACAAGGTTTAGTGTCGATATTTTACTTGATTAGAATATGTTATCAATTTGTTGTTGTTGTTAACGCAGTGTAATGACTAAAAGTTTGATATATCCATTTAAGCTTCTATCTTGTCATTATGTGACAATGTGTATGATATGTAAGGTAATTTTTATGCAGACGAATGTTTAGGTAATTTAAGGTTTTACAAGTTGAGTATAAGAATACAATGGCATCTATTGGATAACACTAACAAATGTCTTCGAATAATAAGGAAAATATGTTGAAATAATCTCTCTCATCTATTGAGACTCTTCATCTTATCCTTTGTAAACTTGTCAGATACTTGAAACTGTGACTGTGACACTTTGAATCGACACCGACTCACCAACACATCGAGTTTGAGTAACGCAAATCTTGCTTACAATTCGTGTACATCAATTTTGGTTATACTCCCATCAATCGACCACAGCTCACCTTGTGGGACTAAATTAGGGTGTCAAAATTTGGCATGATAGTACTAGTCTTAGTGTCTTAGTCAATTCCACTGAATCAAAATTTTATTTTGCAACAACGTGCTAAAGTCAAGTTAGTCTCATTGGAATAAGACAATCAAAGTGTTATACATTGAAAGTGTTTTTGTTCGAGTGCATGAGATATGTCCATGTTCTTTTACTCAAAGATCATGCTATCACAAACTTTAACTACTAGTAGAGATATTACTCTAGCATATATGATTTCATTCAACAGAAATTCTGCTCCATTTCACAGGTGAGAATTGCTTCTTCGAATCTACACTTGAAATACACCTTGTATGTTAAATAGAACCTGCAAAGAAGACAGTTAACAAGGGAATTGCAAAGGTTAAAACCCTGCACTCAAATTCCCATTTTTAGTACCAAGAAACAGGAAATATAGATTTGCAAACATGTTCATACCTTCCTCGACGACAGGTTTCTGAAATCTCATTTTCTACCATTATGAGTTTCAATGAAATAGATTCAAGCTCTCTTGGAGTTACATCTGACAATGAAGATTCAGATGGTTTGTTAATTCCACTCCCTGCAAGGCTAATAATAGTTGCAAATTTCCTTCCTCTGCATGTTGTTCGAAATCACACAAGTGGAGAATGGAGCTTTGAGTGGGACGAAGATTCATTACTCCTGCAAATGAAAGACGGATTTCCTTCAACAACTGAGATCATTTATGTGGGTAGTCTGAAAGTTGATATCAATGTAGAAGAACAAGAAGAACTTTCACAAATGCTTTTAGAAGAATTTAGGTGCGTACCTACTTTTCTGTGTTCTCATCTTCAGAGAAGCTTCTACCATGGCTTCTGTAAGAGACACCTTTGGCCGCTTTTTCATTATATGTTGCCCATCTCTTCTGGGCAAAGCCAGCTCTTTGACCAAACTCTTTTCAGAGCCTACATTTCTGCAAACAGAATATTTGCAGATAAGGTAATGGAGGCAATGAATTCAGATGACGACTGCGTGTGGATCCATGACTATCATCTCATGCTTCTACCGACCCTCCTAAGGAAGCGACTGACACATATCAAGCTCGGGTTTTTTCTTCATAGCCCATTTCCATCCTCAGAAATCTATAAAGTTCTTCCAGTTAGAGACCAACTCCTCAAAGGCTTATTGAATGCAGATTTAATTGGTTTTCAGACTTTCGAATATGCGCGCCATTTTCTTTCTTGTTGCAACAGGCTCCTAGGCCAAGATTATAGATTCAAGCAGGGTTACATAGTAATTGATTATTTTGGCCGAGTTGTGACTATTAATATTGCCCCTGTTGGCATTCACATTAGTCGACTTGAAAGAATTCTGAATTGCCCATCAACCCTTGCCAAGATTCAAGAGATTGAACAAGGGTTTAAGGGGAAGACAATATTCCTCGGTGTTGATGATATGGATATCTTCAAAGGTATCAGTATGAAGCTTTTAGCTTTTGAAGTTCTGTTGCAGAGGAATGATAGGCTTCGAGGAAAGATAGTCCTGATTCAAATTACTAATCCTCCGACGACAATGGGGAAGAATGTTATGGAAGCAAAAAGGGAGGTAATCTCACTTGTCAAGGGGATAAACGATGTCTATGGTAGTCCAGGTTACACGCCTGTGGTCTTGATAGATTATTCTATCTCCCCTCACGAGAAGATTGCATACTATGTGATGGCAGATTGCTGCATCATAAATGCTCTCAGGGATGGTATGAACTTAGTACCTTATGAATATGTCGTCTGTAGGCAAGGGACGGAGGAGATGGATAGGCACTGTCTCATTCATGAGGTGCCCAAACGCACAAGCACACTGATTCTCTCTGAATTTATCGGTTGTTCTCCTTCTCTGAGTGGAGCTATAAGGGTCAATCCTTGGAGCATTCATGATGTTGCAGATGGCTTGTCTCGTGCAAGTTGGATGTCTGCACATGAGAGGCAGCTACACCACCAAAAACACTATCGATATATTAGCTCTCATGATGTGGCTTTTTGGACTCGAGGCTTCTCAAAGGAACTAGAAAGAGCATGCAAAGTCAATGCCAATCAAATATACTATCGGCTTGGTATCAGTCTAAGTTTCAGAGTTGTTTCTCTTTCTCCAAATTTCAGAAAGCTATCTATAAGTGAAGTGGTCTCAATCTACAAAAGAACCAGCAACCGAGCAATATTCTTGGATTACGATGGAACCATAATTCCTGTCTCCTCAGCAAGTAAGGTCCCATCCACATCACTAATTTCCATTCTTAATGATCTCTGTGCCAATCCCGGAAATACAGTATTCATCGTCAGTGGAAGAGGAAGGACTACTCTTGATGAGTGGTTTTGTTCTTGTACAAATCTAGGAATCGTTTCTGAGCATGGTTACTTCATCAGGTTCGTCGATATGTAATAAATATCTGAAGCACTTTTTGGTTATTCTACAATTTCCTGATTGTTTCTTCTTTCAAATTATAGATGGACTAGAGATTCTAGTTGGGAAACTTCTCCGCCTTTTGGTATCAACTTCAAGTGGAAAAACACCGTAGAGCTTGTGATGAAATCATACACTGAGGCTACAGATGGTGCCTATATTGAATCGAAGGAGAGTGCACTGGTGTGGAATCATCAGTATGCTGATGTCGAGTTTGGCTCCTGTCAAGCTAAAGAACTTTCAGACCATCTTCAAACTCTCCTTATCGATGCTCCTGTATTAGTTCAAAGGGGCCAAAACATTGTTGAGGTTAAGCCTCAGGTATGTCTCTCAATTGCAAAGTTTTACATGCTCCTTTCCTCGAATCTACTCTAATTGTGTAGCACATATATAACAAGTACTCATCGTCGTCATCGGATGTTATTCGTAATTCAATTTATGTAAAGTGAAAATGTTTAGGATGCTATCGTAACTTTCTCACAACTCGCATTGCAGGGAATTGGTAAAGGGATGGCTGTGGAAAAAATCCTGAAGCAACTGTCTGCAAATGGAAAACTTCCAGACCTTATTATCTGCATTGGTGATGATCGGTCCGACGAAAACATGTTCCGGAGCCTTAATGATGCAGCGGCAAGCGAGCTTGCCGCACACCCTGAGGTCTTTGCCTGCACAGTAGGCCAAAGGCCAAGCAGTGCCAAGTACTACATCGAAGATACCGATGAAGTGCTGGAGTTGCTAAGCGCCATTGTAGAAACTCAAAATGAAAGTGTCCCCAATGAATAATAGGTATAGGCTCATGTTTTTGTTTCACTTCTTGTGCAAAGATCGATCAACAATGTTCAAAGGACAAAGCTCTTGACTATTCCATGAATCAGTTTGCAATGTTGTCTTTAACTGGGCAAAAGGGGTGTCCTTTTCGTGATTTTAACTCCAACCGATAAGCTAAACAATACGTTTCGCCCGTGTCATCTGACACAAACAATATTTTCTGTTCTACACTTATAAAAAGACGAATTCCAACACCTAAAACAAATGTGCAACTGCATTTGTTGGTATCGTTTTTTTAGAACCTTTTAAATCCATCAACATCTGCTGATAAGATTGAAGAAATAAATAAAATTTATGAACAATTAATCTATTTTTTTTATAGATATTTCTTGTTTTGCTGAAGAATTGGTTGCGAGCCTTCAGCGCAAGGAAAGCAAAGCACGCACTGCGAATTACAGTCAGTACCTAGGACGGTGTATAAATACCCCGGGACTCAAACGACTTTGTGCCCAAATTCCAGTCGCGGCGGGAAACAGGCGATTTTGGGACGCCCGAAGGCGAAATTAGCAACCTCTCTCTCTCTCTCTCTCTCTCTCTCTCTGTGGGGAAACCCTAGGCGTCTTACGGCTCTGCCTCGCGCCCGTCGCGGGTGGCGCTCGCCATGGAGGAGTTCGTCAACGAAGAGGAGGAGGAGGACGACCGCCCGGCGCGATACCTGCCGCTCGGTCGCGTGTACTCCGCCGCATGCGTCAGTCCTAGCGGATCCTCAACACTCGTGTCCAAGAAGGTGAAGGCCCGTAAGATCGGTGATGCGGAGGAGGGGGACGAGGAGGCGGGCTGGAATGATAAACCTTTGGATGTCAGAGCCGTGGGACTGTGCATTGGCGACGTGGCGAAGCCGTTGCTGGTCTACCAGCGGAGGGCGAAGAGGCCCCGGGTCGAATCGGCTTCGGAGCAGTCGGGCGAGGGAGTTGAGAAGGGGAGTCCTGACAGTGTGGCTGATTCTCTGGGGGAGGTGAAGATCGTTAAGACCAGGACGAGTATGAAGTACGAATTGCTCAGGTTGGGATCGGGCTCCAGTTCTATGAGCGAGAACTCTGGGTTGCGATTGCGATCAAATGAAGACCATAAACGAGTCAATTTATCCGTGGCAAGAAAGATCGTTCGTGGTCCTCAGAAGGATTCTTCTGCCTTGACCAAAGTGAAAAAATGGATCGAGTGAGTTCTCGATTTGTGTTTGATACTGAATTGTGTTTTATAATACTTGAATTGGTGTTTGGATTTTGATTGCCACTAAGTATTTGGGCTATTCCGCTGCTCTTGTAGGTTGGAACTTGAAGGTGTAGACCCGCATGTATTGATTGGTTTGGAATGCAAGGCAAGTGATTCCCATGACTCCGAGTAGCGGACCAAATGATTTTCTGTGGATCTCAGCTTTTAACTGGGCCTTTTCAGGTTTTCTGGCCTATAGACGATGATTGGTATAAAGGTTCCATTACAGAGTACAATTCTGGAACCAAGCAACATAGAGTACGTATTGAATTTTACCTGTAGAAATTTCCATTCTCCTCCTAACTTATCCCAAAACAGTCAGTCTGGAACCTTCATCTTTGCATGTTGTACATCATATCTGGTTTTTAATTCTTTCTGTGGCATTTTTCCGAGTGAAATAAGTAACCTGTGATGTGTTTCAATACCTGTTGGAAGTTTGGGGGCTTATCTGCTTGCAGTTATGATATATTTTTCTTCTGAGTCTGATCATGATAAATTGCTGAAAGTGATCCCTTCATGCTTAATATGCATTTTCCAATGTATTTGTAGATCATTTGTCAATGCACATTATACCTTCTCTTTTAACTTAATTAAACAAATTCCACTTAGTGCAGGTTAAATATATGGATGATGATGTTGAGCATTTGATTCTCTTGAATGAAAAGATAAAGTTTCATTTGTCTTGTGAAGAAATGGAGAATTTGCGTTTGAAATGTGGTGTTCCTAACCTAGAGAAGAAAGGAATCAATTACAATGAATTGCTGGCTTTGGCACTTAACTTTCATGATTGTCAAGGTCTTGAACCTGGTGAACTTGTATGGGCAAAACTTTCAGGTAAGTGTAAATTTATGGTGTAGTTATCTAATACAACCAGTTTTTCACTGATTCGAAGTTGGTGTACTTTTATGCAGCAAGTTGATTGTAAGTTGAAAAGATTTTCTTCATCTTCATCATTGTTTGAAAGTTATTGTTCCATGATTGGTGTAAATTCGATGAATGTTCTCAATAGTATTTGAAAATCTAATGTGATAGTAATATAAATATATTATTTGCTACTTTGTTGCTTAATATGCTTTGTAGCTAGTGGCCTCAACCACGAACATTATATAAAAACTTAATATATCCTCAATTTATAACGAGACTAAATATTGCAAGAACAGTCAATGTAGCATCTTGTTGTGCTTTCTCTTGTTCCTAACATATTTCTATCTGGTGTCAAGTTTGACAACATTTTCTTCATTGAATCCACAGTTTGGTGCTACGATCCTAAATTGGAATACTTCATGTGCTAAAATTGGACCATTTTCCCTGAAGGCATGATATTGAGTATTTCATTTTTGTTTTGTAAGAGGAACTTCTAAAATGATTCCATAGGCCAATGTTTTGATATTGTTTCAGGTGGAGGAAGCCAGACTATTATAACTTTGCATAAGCATTTGTGATGACTTCATATCTTAGTTGCATGTGCTTGAACAATTTAAGGTTTCTACTGCTAGATGATTTGTTGGAAGCTTGGATTCGAATAAGTTTGCTCATAAACAAGAGCACAAGAATACATATATGCTCTTTTCATTAATGAGTTAAGAGGCCACCTATATTTTTTATTTAATAAATTTCTAAAACAATTCTTCACATTTGATTGCTAGATGAAAATGTGCTTGAACAAATGCTTTGTAGAATCCTCTTAATTATTTACATTCTCATTAACAGGGCATGCTATGTGGCCAGCAGTTGTTGTCAGTGAATCAAATTTTGGTCCTCAGAGTGATTTAAAGCCTTCTCGGACAAATCAATCTATTCTCGTACAGTTTTTTGGGACTCATGATTTTGCAAGGTTCAGTTCTTATCTAAGAGGAGTTTTATTTCACAATTTCTCAACATGCCCTTTTTCTCAACTTTTTAAAAAAACTTTGGTTTGGAGACTGAAAATTTCAGCTATTAGAAAAATGGGATGATCATGACACAAACTTTGCTTTTATCAGCAAATAATGTGCAATTATGGATATGTTATCATGTGGCATTATGGTCTTCTTTAATGAACTATTTTACAGGATCAAGTTGAAACTGGCTATTCCATTTCTCAATGGCCTTCTTTCCTCCTTGCATCTGAAGTGCAAGCAAGAAAGATTTTATCGAAGCTTGGACGAGGCAAAAAAGTATGTGCTTTCTCAGATATATGATTTCCCATTTTCCCCCTCAAAGTTTAGAAAACCCTACAGCTGATTGTATGCCCTAGTTACTGCACTCTGGTTTGTTATATCTATTTGAACCTCATATAAGATGCTGCAATAGTTTTATCAATACTTGCAAGTTTGAACTTCACATGGTTGGGTCTACCAGTTAGTGGGTCAATTTATGATAATTGTAATTTGTGGCAAGAGAACAATATCACATTATCAATTTTTTTTTAGGGCTTATTCTTGTTATTTTGCATTTATTTTTGGTATCTTCAGTTGTGCATAACAAAATGCTTAAACCAAGTTGATAATGACCCACTGATCTGAGTTTATAAAGTCTCTTTACTAGTCCATAATTCACTGCATGGGTTTAAACTAGGGTGTCATTGATATATTATCTCTTTCTGAAGATTGTCCTCCCTTCCCCACACCCACCTACCCTTTTTTTTTTGTTCTTCGCTTACATTTGATTGCCAGGTATGCCATCTGTAGCTGTATAAGTTGGTTTATGAATCTTTTTTACCAGTAAAAGAATTTCCTAACAGGTATTTGATCGAGCAACAACTTCCTAACACCATGTTGCATTTGCAAAAGTGTATCAAAGCCGATGATATTAGAGCTGGCTCTGGAGAGGAAGAAGGTGAAAAGTCTGATGATGATCATTCAGCAAGCTACACAACTAGTGGTGCTGAACATACTAGTGTCTCACCTATTGAAATAGGAGATCTTTGTGTGACTACCTTAGGTAATCAACCCTAAAAAATGTTCAGCATAAAAATCTTTTGACACACTTGTATAACTTGCATATATTATGCAAATTAGTTGAAAGTAGGTCAATACATTTGAAACTATGTTTTTCAAAATGCAATTTGTACTTATAAATCTGTATTTTAAATAATTTTCAGGAAAAATAATTTATGATTCAGATTATTTCCATAACAAGAAGCACATTTGGCCTGAAGGATATATAGCATTTCGGAAGTTCACATCATTTAAAGGTAATACATTACATCATGCTACTAATGTTGCCTATTCTTGCAATTTAACAAATCACACCTTAGCAAAGCAGGCTTTTGACCTTCCTTTTCCCTAAAGAAACTAAGCAATTTGACAAAGCCGATGGATCTTTAATAATTTAGATATCTCTGGACCTTTCTTTTGAACTTGACTCCACTAATGTTTTCATATTTTTGTGTTGCAGATCCTAATTTAGTCATGTTATATAAGATGGAAATTTTGAGGAATCCCAAAATAAAAACTCGGCCGTTGTTTAGAGTAACTACAGATGATGGGGAGCAGGTTTGAATTTTTTTTCTCTCTCTCAGATATAATGCCATCCTATTTGTATAAATCATGAAACTCGGCAAGAGTAGATCTTAAACCCGCATTCAATGAACTTATCATTCAAAAGGCAATTCTAACATGCAATATGAATGCACTATATAAGTTTTATTTTTGTTTAACACTATGTTGTATTAGAGAATCATTGTGTTTTATACGATTTCAGTTTTTATGTTATCTCCATCATCCTTGAATACTTTGATGCCAGATTGATGGATCAACTCCAAGTGCTTGCTGGAAGGAAATCTATAACAGAATAAACAATAAACAATGCAATGGGGTTCAAGTGGAAGTGGAGGGCAGTGATCTTCAGAAATCTGGGTCTTTCATGTTTGGGTTATCCAACTTACAGGTAGCCCAACTGATCCAGGTTTGTCAAATATTCATAGAATGCCACATATTTGGTTCCTACAATTTCTTTGAATCATGTCACCATGTGAGTCATGTTAGCTTAGGTTATGAAAAATCATTTGTATAGCATTATTTCTTAGAACCCTTCTATTATAAATGTGAATAACTTATAGATTATTTATCTACTTCTAGATTTTAGGTTGAGATTCTCTATACCATCTTCATGGCTGTGTATTTTGTTTCCAATACCTTTTCATACAAAGCTTCATAATCTGACTGTTATGCATGTCTTACTAAATGTTTGATTATTCTATATTAATCTGGTTTCATGGTGAATCTCTTAAATCATTAGGAACTCCCGTATTCTAAATTGTGCTCAAAGTACTTTGAAAACTGTGGCGATTTGTCTATGGGTTACAGAGCTGTTCGTGTTGATTGGAAAGATCTTGATAGATGTGGTGTTTGTGACATGGATGAGGTATAATATTTTGTCCAAGCATGGTATTTCCTTCACTGTAGCTACAAATGTTGGTTGCATGCTTCTTGTGTTTGCCAGCATATGCTTTGTTACCTGTCATTTATTAAAGTCTAAATGAATTTCGTTTCTTATGAGTCCTATGTAAAATGGTTGATTTCCTGCAGGAGTATCAGGACAATTTATTTCTCCAGTGTGACAAATGCCTAATTATGGTACACTGTTTTTTAAAGTATAGTGTAGCTTTGTATCCAATTACATATAGGTCCAATCCATAGTTTTATAATACCTACACATTTTTAAGGTTCATGCCAAGTGCTACGGTGAATTGGAACCAGTAGACGAAACTCTTTGGCTTTGCAGTCTATGTCAGCCTGGGGCACCAAAGGTTCCTCCAAAATGTTGTCTCTGTCCTGTTATTGGTAAAGTTGTATATTTATCTCAGAGATCTTAGGCATTGATGTTGTTGATTTTACTTAAACTCTTAATTGTTATAGGTGGTGCAATCAAACCTCGCTGGGCTCACCTCACCTGTGCAATGTGGATACCTGGTACTTGACAAGCCATAAGTTTGAAGGATAATGGATAAACTGATCTTGATTAACCTATTGAATTATCCACAGAAACATGCCTTGTAAATGTGAAGAGAATGGAGCCTATCGATGGAATAAGCAGAATTCACAAAGTACAAATTTCAGTTTATATGGATATGTTTCTGAATATGTTTTATTCTGTTTTGTTTGTTATTTTTTTTCCGTATTCTGGAACTATAAATTTTGTCATCCTGAATCTCATATAAATCTTCTCTATTGATATTATTTTCTTTGAAATGATATCCCAGGATAGGTGGAAACTCCTGTGCAGCATCTGTGGGGTAGCTTATGGAGCCTGCATACAGGTTTTAACCTGTAAATTTATTGTTTATATGAATAATCAAATTTCTTTTCCTGTTAGATCAATGCCTATCAACTGTGTGCATACAATGCATCTGGTTGTTAATAAACAATATATTATAACTTAATAAAATTATATCTTAATAGTGCTCTCATAATACTTGTCGAGTGGCATATCATCCTCTCTGTGCTCGTGCTGCTGGTCTTTGCATTGAGGTACTTGCTATTGTTTGACATCTCTTCATTCAGGATCTTTAGTTTGATACCCTTGTTAATTATACTGCTGTGCACTATTTGATATTTTATTTGTTTATTTATTGCAATATTTATCTTTTTGTATAAAGTTAGAAGATGAGGAAAAGATTCATCTCATGTCACTTGATGAGGATGATGATCAATGCATTCGCCTACTTTCTTTCTGCAAGAAACATAGACAGCTATCAAAGGAAAGGCCACCTGCAGACAACAGCTCAAGTATGCCCCCAGAGTTAGATTCTAGTTTTCTTCCTGCATCCAATTCTTCTGGCTGTGCAAGGAGTGGTAGGGATATAAATGTTATATGTTCTAATATTTGCATAAATTGTGTTACTATCATTCCCATGCTATAATAAAAAAACAGAGGAATCTCTGCTTTTTGATCTTTGTCTACGAAATGCTTTCTCATTAATCTGCATTTTATGCTTGTTTAAGCTCTTGACCGTTGAGCATTTTGTTTCCAATGAATAGAACCATATAATTTCAAAGGAAGGCGAGGTCAGAAGCAACCTCAGATTCTTGTCACTGCATCCCGGAAACGATCATATGTAGAGAACCAGCCATATCTAGTCACTGGTTATCGTCAAAATGAAAGTGACTGTGGTTTATCAAGCAGCATTTCCTCACAAGTTCAGTGCACAATGGATGATTCTAATCAGAGTACTTCTGAGTCTGAGAAGCATAGTAGTGTTTGTTCAATGGCTGAGAAGTACAGAAACATGAAGACAACATTCAGAAGGCGTCTTGCATTTGGTAAGTTCGGTATTTTGATTAAGTTACTTGAGTCCAATACCTTGATATTGTATCCTTTTCACCATTGAGTTATTGTAGTCCATAGTTTTTTATGCTCTGCATTGTCTAACATGAGTGTTTTCTCTGATAGGAAAATCAAAAATTCATGGGTTTGGTGTTTTTGCAAAGCTTTCACATAAGGCTGGAGACATGGTAAGCTTCATGGCTTCTGCTGATTGATTTTCTGGATTTTGTTGGAACTATATCGTACAAATGACTGTCCCTTTGCTGCAGGTAATTGAGTACATAGGCGAACTTGTTAGGCCAACAATAGCAGATATAAGAGAGCGCTTCATTTATAATTCATTGGTTGTACGTGTTATCTCTTATTGTTGCTCTACTTTGAAATCTGAAACATTATTCTAAAGAGCAACATAATTGTTGTTTGTGTATATTTGTTTCTTTACCTTCCAAATTTAGTTTCAATAAAATTTTTTATATATGAGATGAATGAAGTAGATGAGGATTAAATACTAAATTCCATAAGAAAATATTTTGTTGGAAATGACATGATTCAAGGAGTTGAGATTTTATTACGCCATTGAACTCTCTATGCATGACTAATCACTATTAATATTTAGATCTCTTAATCATTATTTATTACATCAATTAGAGCTAATTGCTTTTTTTGGTTTCTCTGAGTCTCTTGCATTTGTTATTCTTCTCAACTTATCTATCCATAGAGTTCATTAAATGCTTTTTTGTACATGTGTATATAATTTGATTATCTCATTTTGTCATCTTATGATGCTAGCTCCTATTCTTGTATAGCAATATATCTTTATATATAATCTATTTTAGTGCCACCGCACATTCATCTTAGCATTTTCATTTTTGCCGCATGCATTATCTTCTAACTGCTTGTGATCCATAAAATATGATAGGTCATTCCATAGTCTTGTATAAGGCACATGAAAATCTCACAACTCTCCAAAAACTCATCCTTATTCAACCTACTTTTGTTTCTATTAATGCTGTATTTATCAATAATTCCTTGTTGGGTGTTAGATACATTATATTTAAACTGTTTCATCTGTCTTAACTATTCCCATATTTGTTCTTGTATTGAAATTGCACTCATCTCTTCAATTTTAGATTTAGTTGTACTTAATTTGAATGCTTTCCAGTTTTTCTTTCAATTTACTAATGGCATCATTTTATTTACAGATAATATAGAGGTTTATCTTGAATATGACTAGTAACTTCATCTAAATAGTTAAATAAAGACATAAGGACTTAAAACTGATCTTTGATGTAATTTTAAGAAAACCCTTTATAACATTCTTAATACCTCCGACACCAGTTACTACATTATCATAGTGATTGTCTAGGAAGTTCTATACTTCTTTTCTTGTACTTAAGTTCAAATATTTTTTTATTTTATCATTGCCATTTTTTTAATGTTATATTAGAATAAGTATAAATATGAAAACATGAGAAATACTATATATTTTAATAATTTGAACAGAAATAATTTTATATAGAATTGTTATATAAATGTTATGTATTTGCAGGCTACCTAATAACATAGTTATAACTCCCATAGCAATGGTCATTTAAAGATGTTAATCTTTTACTGATCAAATCCGACCGACCCTCGTATAGGAACTAAGATGACTTTCCCTGAGATTATAGTTTACTTCTGACCCTCTTTAGTGACTCTAAAACCTCATATAGTGCTTCTTCGTGTTTATTTACTTTGTTGCTATGCTCATGACTTTTTTCCTACTTCGAACTTGGTCTTAAGTGAGTATTGAAGTTTTTAATTCTCTTCTAGGAAATACTCTGATATATATTTGTTTGTGGGTTCATGAAACACTTAATTTACCTGCTTTAACTTTGTTCGCAGGGTGCTGGGACATATATGTTCCGGATAGATGATGAGCGTGTAATTGATGCAACAAGGACAGGAAGCATAGCCCATTTGATTAACCATTCTTGCGAAGTAAAATATTTCATCTTGAATTTAATTAAGATTGTGTCTTGAAAAATTGTTTTACACACATGCACACACACACATATACATCTCAACAGAAAGGAACTGCTTTTGTCTCTTTACTATTGATGTGTTGGGATCACACACTACAAGAAACACAATAGCACATTGCAAAAGCAAATTATTTTTAATTTTTGCCATGTTTGTATCTTTGTGAAGATGATTTAAACTTATTGAAATAAGTTAGCTTTAAATCGCCATACCTTAAGCAAGATGTAATGAGCACTACGTCGTCTATACAGCTCAATCCCTTGAGTAGCAAGGTGGTGCTAGCATCCTTGGATTGGAGGGGGGAAGGAGATCCAGCCACCACCTTGAAGGTTCGACCATCACCACTAAAGAGAGGGAGAGAGGTGTTATGGATCTAGAATGATTAGTTCTTTTCTTATGTTCTAGAGAATTAGTGAGAACTTATATACCCACTAAGCCCAATAGGCCTTAAACCTCTTTAATTTAATTTGGACAAAACATTAGCATTATTATACCTTGAAGCCACATGCATCAAATGCCAAGCTGTCGAGCTTAGTGTCTATGATTCTATAGGCTCTTAGAACTAGTGGCAGTGAAATCTGAGTAATTAAAAACACTAGGATCCCACTTGAAGATCTTCTTAATCAGTTGAAGTACAGAGTTATTATTGGCCTCTACTGAAGCATTGAGACTACTCACTATTTCAAAAGTAACACTCTATCCACAAAAGCCTACCACAATACAATCCTCTTATCATTTCATATTATGTTGTGCCCCTATGATTTAGATCAGTCTCTATCCAATAAGGCACATCCAAGTGTGCATTTTATACAGCCATGACTTGAAGTTCTTTGTTGAGTGCTCCTCATCTTTTTATCCTCATCTTTATTAGATTAGTAATATTCCTAACTACAAATGTACGTGCATTTTTCCATAGATTCAAAGGAAACTCAAATGTAATTCTGTTAGTAATGCAATTACATTCCATAATGATTCTCTATTATAGTCCGATTTCTCTAGGAGATTATCATCAACATGATAGAATACCAACTTCTATTTATTGTTCCAACTATATTCCAATTTTTGCTGTACTTGGACTGACGACCTATAAATACATGTAACATAGCAGGTTTAGTAGGCTACTTATTCTATTCCTTACTCCTAATTTGCTAATAATAGCCATTGTCTATGAGTTAATTGTTGAATAGTGTATTTGTACATACTTTACTCTTGCATCGGGTGCTCTCCATTATGTATTGTGATTATGTGATTAAGGTAATTCTGAAAAATGTATTCTTGTCTCATTACAACTTTCTAGGTTATTAAAACAAAATACTTTTAGGTATATACAATCTGAAACTATCCCAAACTCTTTCTAAAGTTGTTGATTCTTTTAAATGCATCTTTTTCTTGCCCCTATCAAAACATAATTTCCAGCTTGGCACCAGTAGATCGAGTGGTGATTCTCAGCAATTTGCTTTTACGTGCTTCATTGCTTGCATTTGTCTTTTCCCATTTTGATTCTAAAAAGTTACACACAAGTACACAACAAACAGTTGATTGGTCTTGCGTACATCTGTCATTAACTGGATCCCAGCCAGGTTGCAAATCATTATATTGCTAGTTACTCTTCAATAAGGAGATTTTTTTTTTTAAATTTTTTTATTTTGCATTGTTCTCTGAGAGATGGTTTTCTGATATGTTCTGTTTCCTGGAGGTCAATATGACCTGTTTAATATGATCCATAATTTTTTTCTGCAATATTAGCTGTTTGTTTATATATCCTCTTCCTTACTGGTTAATTAAATGTTTTAATATGCTCAACTTTTGTAGCCCAATTGTTACTCAAGGGTCATAAGTGTTAATGGTGATGAACATATAATTATATTTGCAAAGCGTGATATTAACCAGTGGGAAGAATTGACATATGACTACAGGTACTTCTCAAAGCATGTTTTTGTATCTTTTTCCTTTTTTGATGTGATATTCTTACTTGTGAAAAATGAATCAGATTTTTCTCAAGTGATGAACGACTTGCTTGTTATTGTGGTTTTCCGAGATGCCGAGGGATTGTTAATGACACTGAAGCAGAAGAACAGGTTGCCAAAGTCCGGATACCTCTCAGTGAGATAACTCAGTTGAAAAGTGAACGAGGCATAGTTTGGTCAAGCCATCGAGCCTAGGGTGGGTATTTGATCGATAATCCTTTCATTTGAGAAGCTCACTTATGTTTTGTTTTATGTTTGTCCTCTCTGGTTAGAAACTAAGCAAAATGTTATGCATGAAGCCTTGAAGGTAATATCCGACACCATCTGGTAGTGCCATGATATTAGGAATTCCTGAATAGCAAGTGGTTTGCAACTTGTTCTAGCTTTAGGAGATTGGAAGGCCTCCAAAAAATCAGTAGTGGAGTGTGATTTATTTTTAATCTTTATCAAGGTCTTATACCCTGACCATTTGCTGATCCAAATAAAAATGAATGAAAATTTTTCATGGAACAATATTTTAAATCATGTCTGTCAATGGTGTTTCTTATTAACATCTGATATTCATTTTTGACCTATCCATTTTGGTTATTGCCAATTGCATTAGCCAGTCTCAAATTCCTGTTTAATCCTTCTCTTTTATGCAAGTGTGTCCAGAGGGATTTTGAGTTTAAGAAAATCTAAGTCGTCATTATTTATTTGTTTAGCCATGCAATCTAGTTCAATTCGATAAATTAATTTTCTGTTGCTGACCTTTGTTATTATAAATTGATTAACAAGTTTTTTCATATTTTCTCTATCATTGAATTTGTGCTTTTATTTGACCTTTTTTCGTGAGATAATGTTAGATTGTTCTTAGTTAGAGAAGTCTTGCATTATGCTTATCATTATAATGATGATGCTGATCATTCTGTTCCTACATGATTTTCTTTATCAGCTTCTATCTTTTTTCTTCCACAATTTCAATTACTAGCTAATTCTTTATCCTTGTATTGCTGCAGATTTCATCATCAATTTATTGATACTATTACCGGCCTGTTGATTATGCATCTGACGGATGATCAGATCGTTGAGTATGATTTGATGATCTTAAATGAGTTACCCGTTTTTTTGCCTTCTAATACCTTTGTACTTTGGTTTATTTAGTTGCATGTGATTATTCCATGCATATTTATTTATTTTTCTTCTTGATTACCCCTGGAGGGCTAAAGAAAAGCTTGTATATATAGTTCGATTGAGAAGATATCTAACAGCATGTGTATCTGTTATCTTGGAGCGCTATACAAATCAGAGAATTGTGGTGGAGTCTGTGAACTATGGCTATGCAATCAATGATCGATAAGGATCGAACCAATTACATAGGGTTTTAACAATGAAAAACAGATTCTGATTCTTATGGTCTTGCTGTGTGGTTTTATCAATTAATTAATGTTGCTTATGGATATTAGACAGTTAAATTGGAAATCAAGATTTTAAAGATTTTTTTAAAATATAAATTTAACAAAAAGTCATAATAATGTTGTTCGGTTTAATTAATTTTTAAATCTTAAAATCGAGAGTGAAATGAAATAATCAAGGTTTTTTTAATAAACACGACACAGATCATTTACATCTTAAAACAGATAGTAATGGAAGTTAAGCCTTAAAGTTTGGAGGCTCTATTTGGGAGGGAAAAAAATGACGAAAAGAAATAATCAAATACCACTTAAAATTAGTAATGAAATCATGTAAACAGACTCAAAGCTAATAATTGAAGCCCGATGAGACGGCCCAATTCCAAAACCCTTGCTTGAGAGAAAAGCAACAAATATTCGAACCTATAAATGGATCTAAAAAGGATAAAATTAATGAGAAAACGTGCAGAGAGGAAAAGGGCAGAGAAGATGGAGGCTCGTGGCGATGGCAGTATCTTGGAGGAGGAGGAGAAGAAGAGGCTGGTGGAGTCCTTCGTTGGCATCGCCGCCTCCACCCGAGAAGAAGCCCTCTTCTTCCTTGAGAGCCACGGTTGGAATCTGGACTCCGCCATCGTCTCCTTCTACGATCACCAGGCCGATCCCCAGGACCACCGATCGCCCCTCCTCCCAGGGCGGGACGACGCTTACGACCCGGATGACGAGGACGAAGAATACCTTCCGACGGAGGAGTCCCCCCCGGCCGCTGCACCACCACCGCGCGTGACGCGTTCGACGGCCCCTGCCGCTGCTTCGCCCCCGCGGGCGACTCGTTCGTCTGCGGCGGCGGGTTCCAGAAGGGATAAGAAGGCGTCCAAACCCTCGGGGAGTCGGTCGACCATCCGTACACTTGCTGATCTAAATCGGAGAGCCGATCCGGACTCTGATAGCGACTCGGATGGGCCGCAGGAGTACTACACTGGTGGCGAGAAAAGGTTTGGTTTTTACGATGCAATCTTTAATCTCTTTTGGTTAAGCTGCTTCTTCTTCCTTTAGTGGTCATTGTAAGATATAGATCCGTTGTTTGGCCTGAATTCATATCTTGAATGTTTGGCATGAGGAGTATCAGACATAATCGACCCATTTACTTCTCATTGTTTGAAATGCAGACTGAACGTGCCCAAGTTCAAATCAACGCTAGGGCACTGTTCTTGAATTTATTAATTTACAAATAATGATTTTGGTAACACCCAAATCAATCATGGTACAGGTCGTGGCATTTTGGATCTGCCTAAGTATGCCCGACAAATTTAATAATGTGGTTGTACTGTAAAATGTGAATTGTGATCTAGCTAACATTGGAAATTTTAGTTATCAAAGCATGTAAAAGTGTAAAATTGCTTTTTTCTAGAGCATTAGGTTTGACCTGTGAGATTTTGCTCTATTGTGGATGTTTTTCTCCATGAAGTAATATGTTTATAAAGAAAGATGAGCTTGATTTGAGATATTTAACCCATTCTTACCATATGCTATATAGGTTTTTAGGTACTCTGCTTTTGCAAGATTTTATTGTGTGATTGTGGAAGGGACTGTGATTGATATTCAAGAAAGCATGTAATGATGAAGTATTAATGATTTTGTTGTTTATCTAATTACCTTGCAGTGGTATGCTTGTCCAAGATCCTTCAAAAGGTGGCAATAATGTGGATGCAATATTTGAGCAAGCCCGGAGAATGGGAGCGGTCCAAGGACCTGTCGATCCTCAACCATCCTTTAGTTCAAGAAGTTTTACTGGAATAGGTAGACTTTTGTCTGGTGAATCAGTACCGTCTGCTCCTGCTCCCCAACAACCGGAAAATATTATACATAATATTTATTTCTGGAGGAATGGATTTACTGTGAATGATGGTCCGTTAAGGAGGTTTGACGATCCTGAGAACGCTTCCTTTATGGAGGTAAATAACTAATCCACTCAGAAGTACTCAACTAAATTGCTACTTCGGACTGCATCATCGTATTTCATTTAAGGTTTTGGAAACTTTTTTGCCTGGGTCTTTCTTAGGTTTAAAATTCACATTCGTTAAACATGGAGACTTGAGGCTTCCATGTATACTATCTAAAAAAGTAAAATTTCTAGGGATACAATTGAGATAAAGATTCTAGCATCTGGCATTTTGAAATATTCTAGATCGAGAGAGGTAGAAAGCTTCACAGAAGACGAGTGAATGACATTTCAATTATCGAGATAATATGGGCTCAGTTATGGTCTATCATACTATGTATTTAATTAAACATGGTTTTAAGCAGGTCATATGGTGTCCCAACCTAGTTCATTGTAGGCTAGAAAGAGAGAAGTTTTGTTTTAAAATAATGACCTTTGTGAAGTTCCCTTGAACAAATATTTTGTTTGTCCAGTTTAGATGTGTCATTGAGGTCAAAATTATGGTTTTGACCATCATGGACTGATGAGATTAAACTAAGTTTACTCAGGCATGGGTACAAGTATTCAATGTGTGCATCTGAGCATCTAACAATTCCATTCCTGTAATTTTTACACAATCGATAGAAATATCGAGTGACCACTTGGAAGATGATTGTCCAAGAATCGGTGTCAGATGGGTAGATGAACAATACAAGTATTCTTGTGAGGAACTATTCTTTATATCACTTATCTTTCCTCGCGATTGATTAGTAGCTGATATTTTCTTAATGTCCACTCATCTTTTATCTTGACCGTGCATTTAAGAAGTTGGATAATATTTACTAAATAATGTATCCTTTGCCATTTGGAACTGATCGATGAATATTTTCACATTGTATATAGAATAAAAGGGAAACTACTGAGTACAGTCTATAACACCCTTAGCATTGCAAAGCTAAAGATTAACACTTTGTTTCCATGGATTTTGGTGGTTTTCATCCAAGTTCACTATTTCATTGCTGCAACATATTGTGTTGGTTCTTTCTCAGAGCATTACAAAATCTGAATGCCCTAAAGAGCTTGAACCAGCAGATCGGAGGACTGCAGTAAATGTGAATCTCATACGTCGCCAAGAGGATTACTCTGTATGTTTCCTTATAAACAAAACTATCTATTGCTCCTGCATTTTCTTATAGCTCGATCTCTCCTTGTCTAATTTTTCACTGTTCGACAGGAACCTGTGAGGCGTCTTGCTGCATTTCAAGGCGCAGGAAGAACGCTCGGTGGTGGCATGTCTGATAACTCAGCGACCGAGCTTCCTGCCAATAGTGCTGCATCCAATACTGCTGCTCCATCGTTATTAGGCCTTTCTGTCGATGCCTCTCTGCCGTCCACTTCCATTCAGCTAAGGCTAGCAGATGGCACACGCATGGTGGCACGCTTCAATATGAATCATACCGTAGGCCATATAAGAGCTTTCATTGATGCGTCGCGGCCTGGTTCATCGAGAACTTACCAGTTGCAGACTGTTGATTTTCCGCCGAAGCAGCTGAATGATCTCAGCAAGACGATCGAGCAAGCAGGCCTTGCGAATTCGGTCATCATTCAAAAAGCCTAAGTTGCTACAGACTACTTAGTTGAATCAAAACTTTCTAGACTATTTAGACAAAGAACTTTTACTGAATTGCTTCTGATCCTTAATTGCTACGGTATTCTACATTTGGTAAAGAATTCTATGGGATTTTATGTTTTATATGGGGGATGTAAACGCACCTGAGGTTAGGAGTTAGGGTAAATTTATTTACTAATTTATATATAATTTGTTTATTTTATATTATTTTTATATTTAGTATTTTAAAAATGCTTTTTAAAAAATAACTTAGAGTTCATTAAAAATTTGAATAATATTCCTAAATGAATTTTAATTCGATTCATAAATTTTATTTTGGTGTACACACTTGTGCCCAGATAAAAAAAAAATTAAAAAAAAAATGAAGCTGCCACATCAATAAATCCCAGAATGGTAAATTAAAACCCCAGCAGAAAAGATATGGCAAGAAGTGGCTCCCGGGCATCTCATGCTTTAAGGTTTTTCGTGTGGTGTAAAAGTAGGGAGTCCGCGCAAAAGACAAACAGAGTTAGGGAGTCCGATCCTTTATCTTTTCAACCGCTTCCTGCCCTACTCTCCTGTTATGGACTCTGCCAACAGATTTTCACTCTGACAGCATCATTTGGTTGCTGCACTTCTGTGGCTTTCGATAGTGAGAGAGAGAGAGAGTGAGGGAAGGAATGCAGAATCATCTAGAGAAGTTCTGTTTTTGAGAACGAGACAAGAAACGTGATGATCGAAATTCTGTTTATGGCAGTGAGAGACGAGGAAACGTGGGAGCGAATAGGACCATTGCGAAGAGTGTGCGTAGTAAATGAAGAAATTGCTGACAAAGTGGATAGAAGATGTACAACTAGTTCATAACAAGTAATTTTAAATGACATAGATAATTCAAATGTTTCCATCAAATCAAAGCAAAGCAAAGACATTGTTACGATATGCTTAGTAAAATCTTTCAAACACATAGCTACTAAATCAGAACAGGAAGAAGAACAACAAAATGAGACATTCAAGTCCTCCACTTCTTCTTCCTCGTCCTTCTATGTTCTAATCCTTCCACCGTAGATTCACCCTCCAAACGAGGATTTGTGCGCCTCCATCTCGGCGCCATCCTCCATCCCCAACTGAGAAGCAAACGATCGATCAGTTATAATATAAAAAGCAAAATTATAAGAGGAGAATGAATGAAGAAAGCGGTTACTTGCTCGGGCGTTTCATCTTCTCCGACCTTCCGGTGATCGAAGGTGAAGCTCAAGGACTTGAGCTGGAGGCCCTTGCGCTCGCAGAACATCTCCATCACTTTGCCCAGCTTCGTCGTCCGACTCATCTTCATGCAGAGATGGTTACCGTCCTATACCAAACCATTTCACTTCCCTCTCAAAATCTTTATCTTTTAACAGAGGTAGACTATGCAATGTTATATATATGTATATATATATCACCTGGCTGATGACTTTGATGGAGATTCTGTTGTCGACGGCGGTGGTGGCGCTGAGCTTGTTCTCCTCTATTTTGACCATGCTTGCCTGATTGCCTTGATTGGCTACTGCTCTGTGAGTTCACCGAGGAAGGAAGAAGAAGGCAGAGGCGAGCGAGCGAGCGATTTAGAATATAGAACTGTTGTTGGAGTCTCTTAGGGGATGAGTGGAAGGGAGTTGGTGGTGAAGGTGCTTTAAGCATATGGTTGTCCAATTCAGAGGGGTGGTCTTGCCTTCTCTGGCACGTCTCTTTCCTCTGCATTGCAGGACTGAGGTCTGCGGAGTTGTTGAGGGAAGCAGAGAGAGTGTGAGCGAGCGACTGGAGTGGTAAAATAAGTCCAAGAGTTATAGGAAGTAGTTAGGGATGTTAATTTCGGTGGATCGAATCAGATTCGAATCAGATTGAATTTTTTTTTTTTAACTCTCAATCTGAACTCGACTTGAACTTGAATTCAATCCGAAACACTTCAACCCGAACTCAAACCCGACCAATCTGAATCCAACCCGGACAACCCATATAACCGAATTCAAAATAAATTGTTTACTATTTTACCAATAATTCTTTACTTTTATCTCAATACTTTATTACTATAATACTAACATTGATATTAATATATATAAAAACATCTTAATTTTTAAAATAAAATTTAATTTAAGCCTAAAAAATTAACTAACCCCTAAATTCAGATCAACCTG
>JBAMIE010000068.1:336221-355906 GCA_037177295.1 Kaempferia parviflora
AAAAAATGGGAGAAACAATAAAAAAAAAGAAAAAATAATAATTTTGATTTCAAGAAAAAATAATCATACCTGATCAAACCAAACAATATTATTGGAATGGCTAAACACATTCCCATTCCAGTCTACTATCAAACTCATTCCTATTCCTGCCTCTCGAACCCGTAGAATTTAATTTCATATTATTCCGAACTATCATAACTCTTGGTGCTCGAATGAGAATGGTATTTACACGATCCCTCTATTCATACATTTAGGGAGATTGAGAGAGTAGATCTTGAGTAGTTTTGAATGGATAATCGTCAATGGCCCCAAAGGCTATGTCGTTGTGCTCGTACCTTCATTCACGAATGCAGCGGTTGGGAGAGAGAATGTTTTCGTTTTGTATTGTTGCTAGGGGAATCTTTGTGATAACAACGGCGGAGCGGTGTGATAATGACGCACTCGGGTTAATTGGTCGATTTCGATCAAAATTAGCTAATAAACTTGGCCAGCTTGAAATGACATGGAAACAAATCTTATGTGTTCGTCTAGTTTTCTTAATTATATTTATACTCATAAATATCAATTTTACATACTATATTAAGAGTAATAACTTTTTAATTATTAAAAAAATTAATTAATTATTATGGTCAATTAAAGTTACCGTTGTTCATGTGGCAAAAGTCGAATACGCTCGCCCTTAATGCCCCTACCAACCCGTCCCAGGGCCAACACGAAGGAGGTAAATCACGGGTGGCTACTAGTCATAAGTGCAAATGATCAAGACATGATCATATAAATATTCTGAATTGACGGTTAGATTAGTCTTATTAGTAAATGATTAAAATTTATGTTAAAAAAATTATTACTCTTAATATGATATGTTAAATTGATGTTTAAGAATATGAATATAATCAAGAGAATTAGATAAACATATAAAATTTAATTTCATATCATTTTAAAATTTTTAATTCATCAACTAATTTGGACCGAAATGACCAATGAACTAATAAAGAAATTTAAGTCGGATGTATCGATCAGCCGGATACGTCAGGTCAACTAACAAAAAAGAGACATTATTTAAATCAAGGCAAGATGGGATTCCCTGCAGGAAATCACACGAGACCATTGAGTGCAACGATATCCAAACCATTGAGATCATGATTGCACGAATCTTATCTGCCCATCCTGTTCGAGAGAACGGTCGCACCGCATCCCCACATATCTTCTTCGCAACAGCAGATCCGTGGTCGTCGCCTTATTTTCCAGCCAAATCTTCTTCCTCTTTCCTGTTCTCGTCGTCTCTTTTCATTCAAATCGTTCTAGGGTCGTCTCTTTCGGAGATCAATAGCTGTTTTCGAAGCAGGTAAATATCACAAATATGTATTTTTTCCATTTAGTTTGGATTGGATGTACTTGTTTGTAGCGTCATATCATACATCTAAATCGGATTAGCAATTCAACAGTTAGTCACTGATGTGCTCTTTCAATCTCCTTCAGTTGACTAATAAGATTCGATCATAATCTATCATCAGATAAGGAATACAAGATGAGCAGCACATTAGATGTGACAAGAGCAGAGCTTGCTGTCTTGGTTTTATATTTGAATAAAGCTGAAGCAAGAGATAAGCTTTGTAGAGCTATCCAGTATGGCTCTAAATTCTTGAGCAATGGAGAGCCTGGTAGCGCACAGAATGTTGTTAGAACAACTAACTTGGCGCGGAAAGTATTTCGATTGTTCAAGGTCAATAACAGTTGATTGTTAGTCCTGATTTCATTATTTTTGTAACATCATATATCTCATCTCTTTTACTATGCAGTTTGTTAATTGTCTCCGTGCTCTTATAAGTCCACCAGCCCCTGGATCTCCCCTACCTGTCATTTTACTAGGAAAGGTATGTCGATAGTCAACTTAGCGCGATTATACATATGCTTCTTAGTGTATAAAATGATCTTTGCAGTCCAATAAGGCTTTGTTGTCAATATTTTTGTTCTTGGATCAAATTGTGTGGGCAAACAGAACAGGAATATACAAGGTCTGTACAATACATTTTGAATTGCTCTTCTAGGAATTAATGTTTCTTCCAACTTCTTCCCCGTGATGATAGAAGTTGGATGACTAACTTGTACAGTTGTGTCGTAGAATAAGGAACTTGCAAAGCGACTAGGCAGGATCGCTCTTTACTGTTGGATGGGATCCTCAGCATGCACTACTTTGATTGAGGTTGTGGACCTTTACTTGTATTGAGATCACCAAATTGTTAAATCTCTATTCTGTATTTGCAAGTGTAGATTGGAGAAGTTGGAAGGATATCGGCATCACTGAAGAAGATGGAGGAGGAGTTGAAGAAAGCCGACAATCGTAAAGTGTGTTTGTTGTAATCTATAGGATTTTCAAAGTTCTTTGTTTTCTTGAAGTTATTTCGGTTCTGGTTGCATAATCACAGGACGAATATTACTGCGATAAGCTTGATAAGTTAAATCAAAGAAGGCTAGCTTTGACAAAGGCTTCTATGGATGTTGTGGTTGCTGTTGGACTTCTTCAACTGGCTCCTAAGAAGGTCACTCCTCGAGTCACCGGAGCTTTCGGATTCATAACCTCACTCATTGCTTGTTATCAGGTGGTTTCTATTATACAGACTGATTACTTTACAAGGATCTCACTAGAATTCTCATTCCAATCTTCTTTGCAACAGTTGTTTCCTGCCAGATCAAGAGAGGAGAAGAAGGCATGAAGAACATAGCAATGTTAGATGAACTTCAAATAATTGATCTGGATGAGATTATGTATAAAAAAATACAATTTTTCAGCAATCATGTTATTAGGATTAATGGGATAATGCGAGTGATTAGGGATGTATAATACATCTATCTATCCGAAAGTTCTTGTTTATTTTTTGCTTTTTTATGATATGATGAATCTCCCCTGTTCTTGTTCTTCAAGTTGGCACCAGGAAAACCTCCTCATCCGCTACGTAGAATTTTGTTGCCAGCCACACTCCAATTGCCACCGCCGATGTGGCAGCCGCCGCCGCCACTGCGCTGCCAAACCGGTATCCGAAATGCCAGCCATGCTCTGTTTCCTCGTCTTCTCCCACTGAACTGTTCCATTGGCTCGCCAGACTTTCTGCTTTCTCATCCTCAAGTGGCTCAAAATCCTCAGGCTCCGGCACGCCATCAACATCCTCCTCCTCCTCCTCCTCCTCCTCCTCTTCGTCCTCCCCGGCCTCTGTTTCCGGCGGCTGCGGTTCGTCGAAGCACTCGTGGGTGCAGGAGCACATCGACACGTCATGGAGGTCGTCCGCCAGCAGGCCGTCGAGGCCGTCCTCCCACGCGCGCAGCGCGTGCTCCACGGTGCGTAGCCTGTGGAGCAGGTGGAGGATGTGCTTGGGCGGCGGCGTCGTGTCGCTGGCGTGGGCCTCCATCTCGGCGGCGAGCAGCACCTTGAGGAAGTCGATCTTCGCCGCCACGTCTTTGCACACCGTCGTCTGGTGTTGGTGGCGGGTGGGGGATGCGCCGTCATAGTCGGCCGCGGAGAGGTGGCGAAGGCGCGACTCAATATCCGCCAGGTTCTTGTGCAGCACGGCGTAGGGGCGCTCCATGCCGGGCCTCTGCTTCGACCTCGGCGGCTTCTTCTCCATGGCTTGGGTTGCGACTGGGAAGAAGGCGGAGGCTGTGCCGGTTCAAATTGTAGTCAGTCGCTGCTTAGGACGCGATCGAAACGTCGCGACTTCTTGACCGGAAACGGAGAGGCGCGACCTCGCACTCGGGCAGCGATTTAGCCACCACGCTTTGCAGGAGAACGATGTCCCTCCCAAAGCCTAGAAACTGACTAAATCGCCAACTAAAGTAAAGGTAATGATGCGCGCTCTTGAACAAGTTCGCTCCCTTTTTATAAAATTTTATATATTATTCCTGATATAATCAATTGAATCCGTCCGATTTTTTTTTTTTTAAATCAGTTATATTAATTATTTTTTTTAAATATATACTATAATTTTTTTTAATTTATTCAATGTCATCAATTAAAATCAAAATTTCATCATGATGTCATTAATTAATTCAATAATCAATTTTATATTGATTCAATGATCAATTGAATAGTCTCTCTGATGACTAGTATATAAAGTATTATAATCAATGAGGTGAAGTCAGGTATTTTTCCTCCCTTATGTATTAGTCACTATCTGGGATATTAGCCCCATGATTTTCCTCCTTTGTGTTAGCCCTAGAACGGATTGACGGAGACGTTGAAGACAAACGATTTATCTTTTACCACCAATAATCAATTGAATTAATCATAGCTTGCCACATGATCAATTGAATTAATCATGGCTCATGATTTATCTTATGTAGCTAGGAGGCATTTATGTTAATGATAAAATTTGATTGCTCCTACGTGTCTTATTGCTATAAAATTTGATTGCCCACGAGCTAACACAGTTGATATTTACGTATTGTGTTACTACAATGGGTTATGAAATCAATTCCTAATAAGTGTGAAATGCATGAATGATTAATCCTAAAATCAATTTGCAATGGATTATGAAATCAAATTCAATTTCAATTTCAATTTCAATTTGTTCAATTCAATTTTGAATCAATTATTCACTCCAACATTGCTGCCGATACTTAACATTACGAGTATTTTATTCACTAAAGAAAAAGAAACGCAATAAAGGTTTTGGCTCCGGGCGACAAAATACTACAAAGAAATCTTTATAAATAAAGCAGCTATGGGGAAATTACACACCAACAGATGGTCTTCTGGCATGCTATTTGTCTACCAGCAGAGTTGAACTAATTGCAGGACGCAAAATGATCAAACCACTACCAGCCACAAGCTTTCAGGTGTCTTTTTTTTCTCTTTCCGTTATACTCGAGACTTATGAAAATGTAAATACAAAGTCATGCCGATAGCACTTTTAATTACCTATATCTGTCATCTTAAATATACAAAGCTTTATAGTTAAACCCACTAGGGTTATTATTGTACAAGAAGATTATTCACAGTGATGTTGATGTTGTTGGTTCTCAGTAAATCCTGAAACGGAAGAAAATTGTTAAACGGCATCCAACAAAACATGGAAAATACTCCCATCGGTTAAGGACACAGTTAAAATATACCTGCACAATTAGTTCGTCGGAAACATGTGGCAACACCTCACGCACTCTATCAACCATAGTGAGTAACTGTGACATATTACTGTTAACCGGAGATGTGGTGTTCCTGATCCGTAAACCAGCTGCATTTCTATTCAGCCTCGTAGCGGAAGATGAAGGAATATGAGGAATCGCAGTATGCTGAGGAAGCCACAGATTCCAAGCTGAATCATGTAGAGAACCTTGAGCAAAGTTTTCACTGACGGATGCAAGCTGCCTCATCATCATCTGAACCCCACCAAATCCTACGGATGTGACTGAACTTGATGAACTAGCACCATCAATCCCTTGGTTCATCCATGTAGGTGTCAAACTGGAGTCGAATGCAGCACCCCTGGACACCAAACAAAAAGTGCATTTCAAGATAAACCGATATAACAGCATTTTGCACCATTAGTACACACATATATGACTTGTTTCTTCCATTGTTACTGAGCAACTAATTTCAATATGACTATTACTGGTTTTTACAGAAAGAACAAAAAGTTATGCTAAGGATGGGCTAGCAATGATAAGGTATGCAAGAGCATCAAGATCAAGAGTTACAATAATGAACTATGTAAATCAAAGAGCAAGGCTAAGAGTGTTTATGTGAAAATTATGGGGAAATATTGATGTTAAAATTATGGGGAAAAGAAAATGATGAGGATTCAGTATTGTTTTTTCCTCAAAAACTAATGGCCCAAAAGTAAGTGAAAAGGCTGGAGGGAAAGAAAAAACAGTTACATTATATCAACTTTTCTTCCCTTTTGCTATCCTTTCGTAATAAAGTGATAGTTTACTTTTCCTAGCACAACTGATAGTGATGTATACTAGACTACATAACTCAAGAGTAGCTAAAGGAATAAACACTTCAGTAGTGATAAACAGGAGTGGCCAACCAAAAAATGCAGCAGCACTTAAACCCAGGGCTGGGGAAGAATCATATGACTCCAGAGTAAGTGATGAAACAAGCCAGGCGTTCTCCATATAATATTAGAACAAGGAATCAATATATCTCTAATCAGTATCAACTTTCAAATCCAGCTAAGGAATAGACATGTCAGCCATTGTCAGTTGGAAGAGTACCCAACAAACTGTGTCAAGTATGCTTATGTAAAATAAAAAGTTAAAAAAAACACTGTTATAGAATTCCATTATGTTTGTGGCAGCAACTAAATGAAATAATCTTGCAGTTACGGTTAATGGTATTATATAAACAAGCATGTTATGAGCACAATTTTTTCTTACACAAGGGTAGCAACGGTAAAACAAGAGTATAAAGAGAAAAAAAAACCTCCAGATTGTATCAGAAGTATTCTGTGATGGATTTGGAGATGCTCCTAAAGGTGGCGCATGACCAGGAACTCTTTGTTGGTTCAATCCTAAATTCAGATGTTCAGCAACTTGTTGCCCATCTATAGCATTTCCAGAAGCAGACCTTATGCCTCCTTGAACATTAGAAGTAAATAATGGCCTCCGACATGTTGGGCAAGAGTAGACATCAGTCAAACCCTGGTCCAGCCTGAGATGTTATTAAATTTAAAGGCCTGAGGCTAATCGTATGGAACATTACTCCAAAACAAACAATCTGCATGTAAGAAGTCATAGTACTGTGCTTTCACAAAGGTGTGACTATGCTTTTCAAGATTCAACTATGATACAACAAAGATTATGAATTGATGGCCACATTAAGTGGTGGGAAAAGATCTATAATATGCCTTAACTGGAGGCAGCGCACAAGTTGTTGCAACTGCTACTAATACTAAGCTAATTATTAGAATCTCAAAGACTTCAAGGCATTAGTTCAATTTCCAACTTATTGATGTTGGTCTAAGTATGTATTCTCAACTTCAAACTGACGAGACATGAACTAAAAAAATGCTTTAAAAAGGCCAAGCTCCACAATGGAAATGCTAAATAAATGTGTGAAACTTTTGAAACAATGTATTGAGAATTCAAATGATAGATTAGACTGAATTGTATGAATATGGAATCCTATGTTTCCTGAATAGCATGAGCAATGAGCAAACAATTTCCTGAATAGCATGAGCAATGAGCAAATGAAATTAAAAAAAAAATGAATAGGCAATGATTCAAATAACTAACCATGTTAGAACAGAATTCTGAATAAATGATATTTCAAGCATGTCAAGGGATTAGATAAAGCATGAATTGGCATTTGAGCAAAGGATAAATCATGTGCAAAATAGCACTTTTGTTTTGAATTACTTTTAGCATATTAAAAGATATTCAACTGGGATCGAAAAGTTTAATTAATTTAAACAAACTCTTATAGGCAATAATATTTCCAAACTGTATCAGAGTAGTCATTATATATACCAAGAAACAGAGCCCTCAAATTTGTGAACAAACAGTTGGTCCATGTTTCAAAAGTCTGTACATTTCCTACACCTATGATTGCTTTCAGTAATCATCACCTAATAAATGTGTTGAAAATGTCTGACAATGAACCCAGCTTTTAGGAAGCATAATTATAAATGCAGTGAGATGCTCTGTTATAATGTATGAGCACAAAGTGGAACCAGAACTAAACAGTACCCAAAAGCATCTCGAACTCACTGATATAATATGCTAAAAGGCCAAATATGTTAACAATTTTTTGATACATCAGAAAAGTGTAATCAGGCAATAATTAGAATTCTCTTCAAATGCATCAAAAGACATCAATTTTACATTTGACAGCGAAGCAAAACAATTGCCATCTGACGAGGAAAGAATATCTAATAGCATTGCTATCAGGAATTCTTTTCTTAAAGGCAGTGGACATTCAAAAATCCCAATTTGTTAGTTTCAGTGTTCCTAACGCAGACATTCATATATCCATTTATCCTTGCAGAAATTCAGTTATGCGTAATTCTGCTCTTACTTGGCAATCTTTTGTAAATATAGTTATTTCCCTGCAGGTGGAATGTCAATACGTCTGGACAAAATCTTCCAACAGTTGCTCAATGTGAAAAAAAATCAACAATTTCATGCGTGAATATTTAACCAATAGAATCTCATAAAGATGTTAAGACAAACATCGTGGTAAAAAAATGATCAAAGGCGAGAGAGAACATAGGTCATACCAAGATCTCAAACACACGAGATGGAATAGATGATTGCATGACAGTTTTTTGGCCCTCACCATTGGTCCCTGCAACTTTCTAATTAATCCTTCTGCTGGAAATTTTTTTGAAATAGTTTGAGAAAACATTGAAACCACATACTCGGCATATTGCACACTCATCGTCAAAAGCACAAAGTTCCTCATATGTAGCATCAGGAAGTGCTCCATCTAGGGAAGTAAGGGCTTTCCTCAACTTAAGATATGTTCTAATTCGCTTAGCAATTGCACTTATAAGAGCCTGTTCACCTCAGATATAGGATATATTTTAGAACCAGAATACAACTTCCAGTTAGCCTGAATTATATAAAAGAGATTTTGAAATGCTAATTTACCACTTACACGCATATTGAGAAAAAGAACTACATCTACTAGATGAAATGCTAAGCCATGAAGCCACCAGATAACAAAGTAATGGCCTAGTGCCGTTAGCAATGTCATCATATCTAGAATGAAACCGCAATGTCTGATGAGAGTGCCCTTCCATTCAGATAGAGAGCCTGCAAAACAAATTGAATTAGATTTTGCTGTTTTATCATAATATGAAATGTACACCATCCTGGTTTAAAACAAAACATTGATAGAACACAAAAATAAATGCCTGGCTACAGACTAAGCAAAGGTATCTTCTATCAACCAGTAGTGAATACCTTCAAGGAGAAAAATATCAATAAATGTGAAACAACTATCATGTTAGACAAGATTTCAGTTGAAGACGACATTATTAGAGGCAAAGCAGAAAAGGACAAAATTTAAGGCTACATGAGTGAAGGTTGTGAAAATTGGATGGACCTTTGCTGCAACCTAGAGAAAAACAACCTACAGTTGACAGCAATATAGTGATTTTTATTGCCATAGCTCCTATGACCTCCCTTGGATATCAATAATCTGCCCACAGATTTCGCCAACAAATCTTAGCATGATAACATGAATTTAAAAGTAGGAAGAATTATCATTTGAATAGTAGTTTTGTGGAATCTAAAAGAAAATTGCACATGTAAGTAATTATAAACGTCTAGAGAAGATTCCCACATGCACAAGCATGACTGAATTTCAACCACTAATATTTATAATGCTAGTTGCAGATGTAGAATAATACTGAACCTCTAAACTAAAAGATTGATTTTCTGATAGATTTCTTCAGAAGAACATTAAGAAAGAATACAACAAAGATTTTCATATTAGGTTTGCTAAATATTTGTTTTAATATTCGCCACAAAGCAAATAAAGGATAGAACGCCCTCAAGAGGAGATTTATTCTAAAGGCTGTTCAAGGAAATCAATCCTAATTAATCATTTTCCCATACATGACATAATGTATTCATTACCAAAGGTTTTTCAATGAATTCGGTTTTTATTGAACTAAAGTGGACATATTGGCACGCTGCAAAAGGACAATGTACAAGTTCAGATGACAGTTTATGGAAAAGGATAGTCCCAATTTTTTCAGAGAACCTATGACAGATTATGCTTTGCCAAAAAATTAATTTATTTGACAGTAATTACTCATCTATTCTTCATCAGAGACAATAGCAAAGCAACAAAACTTAACACAGACCAACTCACATATCACCTCCTAAAAGTTCATTCATAACAGATATTCACATACTTATATACCCCTTGAGATATAGTTTATTTGGAACCATCTTGCTTATCACATTTTTTTTTTTGTAATCTAGGTATCCAACTCTTACAATCCGACTAATCCTAGAGATGACCGGCCCGGTCCCACTTAAGTTTCCCACAAGCCAGCCACCAGGATAATCAAGAAGCGCAGATGGGTCCTAGCAGGGTCCAACATCACAAGTTTTTCAAACTCCCTAGGTATAATGTGCCCTGGGTGAGATTTGAACTCCTCGTTGCCTAGGGAGCCCGTTCCACCTCTTACCATTGCACCATATTTGGGACAATCTTGCTTATCACATTGTTTCTTAAGAGAGTTGGCAATGAAGTTGATATACCATCAAAGTACCAACAACCAAGAAATTGTCCATCATTCAAGCCACTTCCCGTACACCATGTAAATATGAGATTAGAAAAACAGATAATACATTCTTTTAATTAATTTCACATTTATATTATTAAATTTCCTTTCAGAATAATTATTATTATTAAATAAAATAGCAATGGTAGTCTAATAAATCTGAGTCCCAAACAGGAGGCAATTCTCCATTATTACACAAATAACCTGACCAACATGGCTTATCAGTGTTCTCAAAACTGGATCAGAGAATGAATTGGGTAATGATTTGATGGTTCAATCAGGCAAACTAGTTGATTCATCCAATGATAACTAAATATTTTATATAAATACTAATGAAAACATTAAAAAATAAAATAGGTAAAACAATTTGCTACTGTGGGAACTTAAGGTTAAGTCTCCTACGACCTAATACTTGAATGAAGACTATTTCAACCACTTAGAAACACAATGATTCTACATTTTTGGTTTATAATTGATGTGGGTATTCCTACCCTGTGATACCTACCAAGGGGAGTCAGATGCATATTCCCTTCTCCCGCCGAGGTAAATTTGTTAATTGTATCTAGTATTTGACAATCTGAACACATATCGCAATGCCTATACGTGTGGCCCCAAAGGCAACCGAGAAGATCTTACCTGGACCAAGACTTTCATCTTTTCCATCTACAGATCAGGATCGTGTGTCTCCTTCTGTGGAATACAGTGCCTCCACCTCAGGGAGCTAAAGAAGATCAGGCCCCTTCCCTTTAGCCTTCCACTCAAGAAACCTTACCCCCTAACTCAAGAGGCAATTTGGGCCCATTTCACCTTCACCATACAGATCCTAAACTAACCATCAGTTCCACCTTGGCCATACTGAACTGCTCAGAATCCTTCAGGGTACCGCAGAGTTTGGCTGAGCTGTCTGATGATCAGTTCCACCTTGGCCATGCTGAATACGAGTCGGTAGTCCAGTATTTATTAAACTCCACCATAACAGTATATAATTGTAAAGGAATAAGGTTCTTGTATCAAATAAACGAGGTTAGCCTCGCATCCCTAGCTTAATCAGATGAACTGGCCAGGTCTAGTTTACGCAGATATCAAACCAACCAGGTTAACCTCAGGTTCCCAGCTTAATCAGATGACCTAGACAGGTCCATATAACATTGTGGACATGGTTTTGATAGATTCTTTTCTATTTTTTTTTTTTTTTACTTTGAAAAAACAACTACATGTAAATATCATAAGAAAACCTCACATAACTCAACATTAAAAAAATGTAGGATGGAATTATTGCTTCTCAACACTTTCTGGTTATTTTTCCAACACATTTAAAGCAATCTGAATATCTATTCCCAAGCAAAGGTTTCTTGAGTTTAACGCGTGAGGAATGATTTTCACATACCAAATGAACCATCAATAGTGTAACAGAAGTTTTCAACTACAATTTTAGATGATTCTGGTGAACTTAATATTATCTCATTAGAGGTTATGCAGATACCAAAAACAGTTAGAACTTAGAAGTAATAGTCAATTAATCGAGGAGAAATAAGATTTTAGACTTATGCCAATAAAAACAAACATTTTATAGCCTTCATTTACCTGATGCTGTTTTCAGATATTCTGCTGTCTTCTGAATATCGGAGTCTAAGCTGACATTTTCATTGGAGCATCGTTGATAAATCTCAATGAACTGAAACCCATGTACCATAATAGCCTACAAAGATAAGAAACATCAGATGAAGAAAAACAAAGAATGCGTTTTTGCTTTTGGTATCTTAGATAAGGATGTTTGGCTTAAACATATAATATTTCTGTTAAAATGCTCTCGAATGTTGAATAGTCCATTCCATGCATTAAAATCTTGAGCCATTTCGGCCGATTCTGACGAAACATCTTGTTCTGCCCGCATGCCCAACGGAACAGGAATATGAACTTACGGTTTAATTAAAATACGTAGGTTAATAAATTTAATCAACTCCTAACTGAGATAATTTAAAGAGGCTTAATTAAACCCTAATAAAATTATCCCATTAGTTTAATATATATATATGTGTGTGTGTATTTTAAAAATTATTATTATTTATTTTTTATTTTTAAATATTTAGATTACATTTTTATTTTTAATTTTTATATTTTAAAAAATACCGAAACTATATCAACACAGTACGATACAGTTTTGATCTGGAATCGAAGTACGATAAGTACTAAAATTGTATCGTTCCGATCTAGAATCAAAACCTCGTCACGGCTCGAGATTTTAAACCATAGTCTAATCAGATGGCTACTTTAGCTATAAGAAGTCTTTATGAAATGAAGAATATGAAACCAGTTATCCTGACATGTTCCATAAAATATTATCCTACTTTATCTGCACAAAGAGGAACTTTACACAAAATGATAAACAAGATACACTTATTCTCAAGTATAAAGCATGCCTAGAAATAATCACCTGTAATGTATCAAAAGCTATGCTTAAAGGCTCAAAGAACAATAGCAGCAACAAGCTAGAACTGTATGAACTGCACAGCACCATACAGAGCTTCATCCTGAAAGTACAAAAATAAAAGTGTCCAGATCAAAAATCAAATCAGTATTCTATATAAGCAAGAAGTACAAAAATGCTGCAAGCTAAAAAGTAGGGTTTTGGAGGTTCTAAGCAAAATGCTTCTTGAGTAGTCCAAGAAGACTATTGCATATGTATTACCATTTTAATTAACCAGAAAAACATAAATCCTTCCATTTGCTGTGTGTTGAGGAATCCAACAATGAAGTTTCCCCTATTCATATATAGAATCTAGTTTTCAGCACCAAGCAAAGACCAGTATGTATCCTTATCATCTAACAGGTCAAGTTTGGAGATTTCTCACACCATCAGGCATTAGTTTCACCAAGGTGGCCTACCTTTAGTTGCAGAAGAATCTATTGCATCCCTTCTGCCTACAGGCTCAAGTCCTGCAGAAACCTATTCAAATCCCTACTACTTCTCATGTTTCTTTTTCATCTAAAGGATCACATTTGGTTTATATCTCACACCATTAAGCATTAGTTTCACCAAGGTGGCCAATTTTCAGATGAGTATATTACAATATCACATCAATTGCACCTCCGTGCTTGACACATACAGTAGCCTATTTGAGCTTCTACAATTTCTCAGTTTGCGGCATAAACATATATAAGTTACCTTTTATCTCAGTTCATGGTGTCTAATTGAATATGTAAACTTCACATCATTCTAATCCCTCTGCTTGGTAATTTAGACATACTCGAGATGCAAAATGTCTTAAGGTTATAAGCAAGGACACACTACTTGCACTTTCCAAATTTTCTTTGATAAGCACTTCAGAATCTAGACAGATGCTTCTAAAACCAGCAATTCCAATTTTGCAGGTCAGTCATCCTATTGTTTATTTCGGTCAGAGGTCAAGTATTTTTATTGAATGCAAACTGCATAATAACGAATAAAAGGGTGGCTAAATAACTCCATATAATACATTTCCCTTACCAAAAGGAGCCATTAGTACAATATCATGTCTATGCAATTCATGAGTCACTGAAGGTGATTTGCACCTAAATTTTATTCATGTTTTCTTTCTATTGATACTACAAATAAAATAATTTGAAACTATAAGATCAAGGGCCAATACATTAACTTTAATGTGCCCACAATACCCATGCACACGAACACACAACACTGTGCAACAAAACATACACAACAGAAACACCTTTCTGCCTTTTTACAATACCTAATCATATTGTTCCCTGAAGTCAAGTTCCCCGGCTTCGCTCAACTAATCCCGGAGGTAGATGACCTTCCCCTTGGTTCATCTATGCGATAAATCCGGAGCACAACTTATGCACACTCAGTGGCCAACCTCCAAAACCGTCCTAAGATTTGAACTCTAGTTCTCTTATTTGCCCACTACACCACACCACACCCCTGGGAGCAAAAAATAATGCTTAATCCAAAAGTCAACTTAACCATTGCCTAAATGTCAGTGCAGGAAACTAAAAGTGATAATCATGCAGCTTAATCAAAGAAGTTCCCTCGCAAGAAATTATATGAGATATATTTGGAATTTCTGCAATATGTCCAAACAACTACATAAATTAGAAAAAATATTATTGACTACAAGCATATGCCTCTGGCCACTAAAAATGAAAACAATAATAATAATAATAATTAAAATGGAAGTAGAAGTTTTATGAGAATTGGATTGCACTTTTGGCCTTAATAGGTATGCAAATTTTTTTTTACCAAATTAGATCAGCAAGAAGAACCAGCAACAGGGCAGAGTAAACACGAAAGTAGCTCAAAGGGGTCACAGAAGGAGAGGCATTTAGTTTTTCAAGCCGATCTCTTGCTATTGATTGAAAAACCTGTGAACCAAAACAGAGTTCTTATTAGCTAAAAATTGGCAGTTATTGTAGTAAATGTTCAAACAAACAGGGATATTTTTTGTTCATTACCTTTATGAAACAAAGAAAGATCAACCATGTGGACCATAAGATCACATGAGAAACCTTCGGTGGCACAATCAATGGAAGAAAAGTTCCCTGTTTATAAAGAATATACATACGATTAACACTAGAACTATGACATAGCAACCTGATTAGTCATTGTTTGAATCAGTGAATCTAATTCCTAACTGCATCAACTAAAACATACAAATGATCTTAATGTTATAAACCAAATTGAGCTCTTTAACTGTTTAAGAGAATCCACAAAGCATACAATAAAGAAGTTTGATTAATTATTCATAACTGCCCGTTTCATCTAGTTCTTTCAAGTCAACATCGTGTAAATTGGAAAATCACACTAATTCCTGATTCTCTGACAAACAAGACAACCTGCAGCGTTTTACAAATGAGTTACTTCTGGTCATAGGTTCACATGGTACATCAAGTGGACATACTGTGATAATTAGAGCAAGCTATGATAATTTTAGGGTTTTCATCTGAATTTATTTACTCTTTATCATGGTTGATTGTACTGTTTTAAACTCCTATTTGGAATCTATCAGTCCTAGCTTCTTATATGAGTACCAAAATCGCAAATGTGGCCCCGGCAAGGTGGCAAGGTGGCAAGGTGGCAAGGTTGGTGCACTGGGTAAGCAGTAATTTTTTCTTGCGTTGAAAAAAGGATTAGTTTCCAAAGGATAAAGAGCATTATTTGATCTTTGGAGACGAAAATTCATTTATCTCTCATAATTTTGTGTGGTGAAACTCCGCCCATGACAAGCCGTCCTGTGCTAATACTAGGTTGTTTTGTAACGTCTTGGTAATGACCGCTACATCTTCATAACTCGGGTGTAGTGGTAAATATGCAAGAGTTCGCATTGTAGGGTCTGATTGTAACATATCGGCAAGGACCGCTCCGTCTTCATGAGAACTTGAAGTCATGTTAAATAGGCAAGAGTTCTCACACCATAGGTTGGATAAGAACAAATATTATCCAAAAACTAATAGTGTAAAATTTGTAACATAGAACATAGGAACGTAAATGAGGTAATAGATGTGATAATTAAGAGAAGAATTAATATTTTATGTGTACAGAAGATAAAGGCAAGAAGGCAAAGATGACAGAAAACTCAAGTTTCCTCCTAGCTTCTTGTCCCTCATATGTGTAGTGTGCATCCTTCTCGCTCTACCGGTGTACTCTCCGTAGCTCCTCGTCCCTCGGATGCACCGAGTCGTCGATTCCCTTTCCATGTCATCCTTCTCGTTAGTTGCATCTTCCGCTCGACTTCTTATGTTCCTAAGTTTCTGTACACTTAGACACAAGACATCAAACTAACACGACCTAACATTCAGTTGATCAACATTAAAACTACCTCGGGTACTTACAATGACTTTTTTAGACATCCTAGTCCTAAAAAGACATGGACTCGACCTTTGGATGTTGGCAAAAAGGCGTCTTCACACAAGAGACAAACAAGATTACATGGAGGATCGAATGTAGACAGGTACTGGAGTTGCAAGAGCATCTATTCTTCCGGTACCCCCCTATTATAGAGTTATGGAAGAGGATCCGAGGTTGGCAACACATGCGGCAGGACATATCTACCTACCGGAGGACATTGAGAGTTTTCGGGAGATACTATCGTGGGAGTCTGAATATTGACAAAGGCCCAACATCTTGCTTGTCCTCTTTGGTCAACTATGTGTGGAGAGAAAGAGACAATAGTTTTTTCGATGAGGTGCACTTAGACTGTGAGAAGATTTTTAGAAGTGTGTAAATTCATGTATTTCGGTCCTTAGGAGTGTACTCTGATCTGACACGTCGTCAATCATGAATCGCTACTAAAGTCCACTTATTGTACGCTTTGTCAGTGCTGTATATAAAATTCTACTTATCCAAAAAAACACAAATTTCAGTATGAAAGGACAAAAACAAAATAGAAAACAAATAATATTTAAAGGTGAAATGATTGGGAGCTGAAACTTACTTTGTATATAATGTAATGAATAAATCGTTCCAAAACTTTTCTAGTCTCTGATGAATTCAGCTGGACAAAGAATAGCATCTGCAAACAGGAAAAAATACAAATGCTAAGCACAAAAATGAGAACGATGATGGAATAAGGAAATTAACAAAGCTATTAATTCAGGTACTTGACATCCAGGAATCCCAAGCAACAGAACATATATAACAAACAAAATTTGGATAAGAGACTAGTGATGAATCTCTTTTATTTTTTCTGAAAATTTATAAATAAATAAAAAATGTAACCAGTGTGCAAATCATGAATATGTCGCCTTACCCTTCAGATAATTGATTTTCATGTCACTAGCCCAGACTAATGTTCAGGCCACAAAGGAGAATTAACCATGCCGCCATGGTGCCATTACTCACCTCACTTTGAAGAATAGTGTAGCAAAGAATACACAATCCACTCATAACTAAACATTCAAATATTGATAAATACTGTATTGACACACAAGTAATCCATACAGAAGCAATAATCCCCATATTGAGACCATGAAAAAACACAATCATAATCGACTCGTTGGTAGAATCTCAATAGGTCCAGTTGTCAACAAGATATAATTACTTTGGTTTAATAAGTTTGTTTATTTAATTTAATAAGTTATTCAAGTTTATTTGTTTAATTGACCTTATGTATATTGACCAAACATAAGCAGGCTCTTACTAATCGGAACGTTGAACTTGCTCGCGGAGGTTTGGTTCACTTACAGCCCTAAAAGAAGCACATAACAAAATTGATGCAGTGGTAAGCTGCTAACTCAACAGCTTTAGACGTTTGCAACTTAAATGAACTTGCATACCATGAGCAGTGACGCCACCAGAAAGTAAACATTGATTACGAAATTCACAAGCAGAAACACTGTGACGCGAGAGTTCAGAAGCAGCTCCAGACCGCCCCCAGCACCCACCGAGGAGCCGCTTCCGCCTTCCTCACCAATCGGCCCATCTGCTTTCATCCCTTCAAGCGAGGAAACCGTCCACCACTGCAGCAAGACGAGACCAGCGGCAGTGCTGAAGGCCGAGAGGTACAGATAATTGACCGCCATCCACACAAAACCACGCCCGCAACCAATTCCTGAAGATTCAACGAACAAGGAGATCCCCAATAAGAAACCGCGCAACCCCACCTTCCCTGAGCTCAATACGGCCTCAGGCCATCAAACAAGGGATCCAGAACCCCGAATCGGCGCTAGGCGAAGGATAATGGTTAGGTAGAATCGGAAGAAGAGGGTTTTCGGATTGCCATTGTTGCGCGCTTTTTCATCTTCTTCTCGATTGATTCCATTTGTTGACTTTTTCGACGAAGAACGATTCAATCCGATCGATTTCCCTTTCCTCTACGTGGAACTAGGGATTCGGGCGAAAGGATAGAGGCTCGAATCGGCCGCTCGAGACGAAGATGGAGAACGGCGATCGCTAGATGAATAAGATATAGGAACTGCGATGTGTTGCGATGCCTCTTTCAGAGCACCGACCGGTTCCGGTGCGCCAACTTCTTTGGCTTCGTTCGGATTTGAGATAAATATCTGGTCACCCGTGCCTCGAGCACCCGCGCTTCCGTGACCCGACGCTGTTCCGTTCGAACAATTGGAGAGCCCGCTGTGGGACCATCGATTACTCTCTATGAAATAACCAATCAAGAGATGGGCGTGTATAGAAAGACGACAAGCTGCAGGCTGTTTTTTTTTAGCATTTGACCGCAACCCAACCCGCCGTGAGAAACGTATTTTATTTTAATTTGCCAAGATCTGACCATTTACCATTGGAACAGTTCTATCCCGTAATGTTTTCAGGAATTTTTCCTTCTCCTAATAATCATCTATAATTTATATTCTGTATATTAATTTAGGGATAAATTAGTAAGGTACTGAAACGTAATCATCATTTATTATATATAGGGACACAATTAATGGACGTTGAATTTATGAGCTGCCCACCTTGAGTGTTTTCTGATTTATCTTAGTGGCCGATGAATACGTCCGGTCCAAGGCATAGACCATTGAGGCATATGAGCCCCAATAAAATTAGGGTCCACTATTATTTAAAATTTTTTAAACAAATTTAATTATTAATTATTTAATGAATAAAATTTATATAGAATTGTACGTGTACTTCGATTTTGTAATATGCATGACTTTTAATCATTCTAATGACTTATCTCTTTCAAGTTTTAACATCAACTTCAATTAATTTTTTATTAATTATAATTATTCTATTTTCGTATAATTCTATCTAAACAAACTATACCATGAATATCTCCAACACTTATTCCTTCCAAGTTTTAAATAACAACTCTAATTAATTTCATATATTAATAGAGTTATTTATTCTCTTACAATTCTATTTAAAACTACCACAAAAATTTTTTTCATTCTGTTTTGTAATTTACTTGCTGAGTGTTGCATCTATATTCCCGTGTGCATCTCATACTCCCATTTTATTTACTCATCGACTCATTCCTTATATTTTTTTTTCTCCCTCATCACCTCTCGGTAGGTAGTTCTGTAATATTTTTTAACTATTTTTTTCTTGTTCGAAATATTTTTTAATAAATAATAAATTATGGATGCAATAGATAAAAACACAGTTAGAAAAATATATTATTTATAACTGTTTAAGTTATTTTTCTATTTTTTCAATTAAATTATTTTCATCAAAAATTTAATTTATGTAATTAAAAAATATAAAATATGATGGATAGATTTTTTAATTAATGATTTTATATCTAAAGTTAAAAAATTAAATTTAATATTAAATATATTTTAAATTAATATTTTATTTAGAAAAATAAATTTATCATTTCCATCACAAGTCCTAACGAAAAATGGAAGGAATATTTTATTTAAAAACAATATGAAAGGGATATTTTTTTCTGGCCTAGGAACTCTTGAAATCTTAAGACGGTCCTGTCGGTGAAAAACTTCTATAGAGTTTGACCGACCACTAATAGAACTAGTCAACGAGGTTAACTAAGTTTA
>JBAMIE010000068.1:364185-377350 GCA_037177295.1 Kaempferia parviflora
CTTTGGGGTAAAAAAAAAAAAAAAAAAAAAAAAAAAAAAAAAAAAATTGCTAGCTCTAATGGATTGTGATCTTGTTAAAATTATTTATGATTCCTTATTTAGGGGCACCTTGTGGTCAAGACAAAAAAAAAAAAGTTTGCTAGCTCTAATGGATTGTGATCTTGTTAAAATTATTTATGATTCCTTGTTTGTCCAAGATTTCTTGAATGGAATGGATAAATTTTGACATTTAATTGCAACGAGATTTCTCTTCCTAAAAAATTTCAAATTTACAAGGGTAAGACAATGTTTTTCTTCATAATACAAGGATGACCATCTTAGTCTACATGTTTTTGTATTTGTTTTATACATAAATGGTAATCTTAAGCCTTTATTCCATCAGATCTTTTTGTATGGGGTATTTCAGTAAATCTGTGCATTTGGCTGTGGCTATGCATCTATTTAACATTGTATTCCTTTTCAGACATTGAATAGCAACTGTATCTTTATTTATTCTCTCTATGTAATTTAGCTGCAATACAAGAGAGCAAATCCAATGGCTACCTACTAATTGCAACCAGTGGAGGACTAAACCAACAGAGAACAGGGGTAACCCTCTTTTTCTTCACTTGCCTTCTTCCATTTGTTGTCACCATGATGTGGTTTGTCTTTGTTTGTTCGGCATTATTTAGAAGTAAAACTATGACATGTTAGGTTAGCATGTGACCTTCCATCTGGTTTCATTATTTTCTATTTGAAAAGAAAAAATGATGACCATCTTCAGAATTGACACTTCATGCTTGTTCCATCACCAATGCTTTTCCCAAAAAAACTTGATCCTATTGGTTCAACAGAGTGAAATATTTATTATCCCTCATCCGTCATGTTTTTTATACTTAGAAGAGGTTCATAGTAAATTGAACTTCAGAGAATGATTGCAATTGAATGTGCATTTACATTCTTCTATGGAAAGAACTGTTAACATTTGTTCTCATGTCACTTGCCAAATGAATAGATAACAGATGCTGTCGTTGTAGCCTGGATTTTGAATGCCACATTGGTTGTTCCTGAACTTGATCATCATTCTTTTTGGAAAGATGAGAGGTGGGTTGGCAATATGGCTGAATTATGAGTTGTATTTCTAAATACATACATCATTGCCTTTAATGAGATCATTTTCTTTATTTGCAGTGATTTTGTTGATATTTTTGATGTTGACTGGTTCATTTCCTCCCTTTCAAAAGATGTCACTATTATTAAAAGAATACCAGACAAAGTAATGAGGTCAATGGAAAAACCTCCATACACAATGCGCCCTCCCAGAAAATCTTCTGCGGAATATTATCTTGACCAGGTGTTACCAATACTCTTGCGGAGACGTGTAAGTATAGCATTTTTATTTTGGTTTACCTGCTAAAATTCTTTATATCCACTATGTTGCATAATCTTCTGGTTTATTCATTCATTGACTACATGTGCCTAACATGTGGAAGTCATCCATGTTTAGTAATTAGTATTGCCAGATGTTCATTATGTGACCCTTATGTGCTTAGTTTACCACAATAGCAAGCCGAGTCCTAACTGTTTGGTGTCCAGTTCGTGGATCTTAACTTTCATTTAGCTCTTAGATCATATCTTTCTGTAATCCTGTCATGTGTGCTTAATGCAGCATATATTTATCTATAGAAGAGGTAATTACTCTTCTTGGATTGAATACAATCAAAATGGTATCTTTAGTGCAATTACCTGCCACATCAATCCTTGCTACTTAAACATGTAGCTCTGCACTGTGCACTGTGCAGCATAAGTCAGCATCTCTTGTTTTCTCAGTACATGCTAGTGTGAGCTTATTACAACCAGAATATGACTGTTACCTGTGTGACAGTTTTGAAGAAGCTTTCATTATGGGTTTGTAGATGAACATCAAGTGCATTTTCTGTGCTTCAGAGTTTCATTACTTAGGATTGAATTCTGTGCCTTTTTCAATCAGACAGTAATGATTAGGGCCTATATTTTGGATCTTAATCTATTTGGAGTCAATTAAGGTTTTGTTCCATAGGCATTATTACTATCTGCAAAGCATAAAATTTACTATGCGTGATTTAATTTATCAAATGGAGATTTTGTGTAGTGAGAATCCTTATAAAAAAATTATAGAAGTTTTGAATTAAAAATTCTTTTAGTGTTAAGAGTTTAGTTATTTTGGCAAATAACACCTTTAGTAACAGGGATCTCTAGGGGGATGGAATGTGCTTGCAATTACCAATCACACGTATCCCCTTGCAGTTCAAGACTGAGTAGGATCAATTGCTGATTCAATTGCATCATTGCATGCCCTTGACATGTGGATTTCTGATGATTAGGCACTATCTACCTAGAGATCAAATGAGAGATATTGTAGGTCCTTGATTACTATGCATGCTATCTTTAATGGGAGATTACAAAGTTCTAACTTTATGCTAAAGTAGCACTTTTGGTTGATCTGGGTGATCCACCTAACTTTATCCTTAGACCATCAATGGTGCGATTTAAAATTGGGGGTAAAATTTAGGACTTGTCTTTAAAATTTGTGGGTCTTAAATTTTTAAAAATTGTTTGAATTTTTAAAAAGTTTGTTATATTTATTAAGGTAAGTTTAAAAAAATATATTAAGGATCATGGGTCTTTATTTTTGGTTTATAGAAGGGGTTTAGATCACTTTGTGTAATTTATTATTTGATTTCATAATTTTTTCCTCTATGAAATTCTGGGAGATTATTTCTGATGGTCCATCAATGCGTCTATGCATACCAGTTGACAGAGAGATTCATACCAGAGAGTTTCTATTATTGCTACGGGACATCACTACTATTGGGATTTAGAGTTTTATACAATATTTTTTTGCTTTTCCTCTGGTTGTTATATATTTACTATTCTGTACCTCATGAGATGTTTGTAGACTTTGTTATAGTTTAGTTATATGATATTGAGGATATATTTGTGAATGTTGTCTAGCATTTTTGTGGCATAGTTCAATAGCCAATGCAAGGGGTGTGTTGATGGAGTTGTGCACAGTCGAGAAATGCTCACTCGAGGTGTCACATTATATTTCTTAGGGCAACATGTAACTTCATTTGTCTGAATTGCATCATTTGGTTAGCATGCATTGTTATAGTTTATGTACTCTGCATTATATGTATTACTTATAATCATGTGTGAAATATTATATATGAAATTATTAATTATTTAGGATAATTGATTTTATTGTTATGTGATAGATGTAAGATTATATATATTTTGATTGCTCAAGTTGATTAATTTGATATATTATATTACAGGTGTAAACATGATTTTGCCACATGAGATGATGTATTTTTGTATACATTAATTTTTTTTTGAAAAATATGAAGCACTATGCATCTGCATGACACATAATTGAAGCTATATCAGATTACTAGAGCCAGAAAGGAGTTTCCACTGCACGGGTTTGTTAACAACAGTTTTGAGATCCTATCGTCCATTCCATAAGTGCACAGCATGAGTTAATGTAGATGTGGCATGATTTTCACATTTTATGAAATCTGTTCATCAACTCTTATTAATTTGCCTGCGGTGAATAATATTACTGGGTAGTTACACAAGGATGTTCACCTTACAGTCTAGGCACATGCTTTCTGTGCTGTCATTTCATGCAATTATATTACACGTCATGCAATCTATTCTTCATATTTGTTCAGATTACTTTTTCTCCTTCTATAATAATTCGTTTTAGTACCTATGGAAATGGTTGGAAGGTTTAATCTGGTCACAAATTTAAGAACATTTTGATGGTAACAATATTTATTATCTTATCATTTTCTTTGATGTATACGTCAGGTATTTTTATGAAATAATGGTGACTTGAAAAGTTGTGAAATATCTAGGAAGTTTACCCACATGTTTTTTCAATGTGTTTATGATTAGAGGGACTAATTTACTTTTCCATTATTTTTAATTAGTTGAGAAATTGCAGGCTGTGCAGTTGACGAAGTTTGATTACAGGCTAACAAACACACTTGATGAGGAACTCCAGAAGTTACGTTGTCGTGTAAACTATCATGCACTGAGATATACAAAGCCTATTCTAGTACTTGGTCAGAAGCTGGTCAAGAAAATGCAAGCAATGAGCTCTCATTATATTGCTGTCCATTTGAGGTATCTTATGCATAAGAAAGCTGTTTGGTGTCCAGATTTGACTTTGGTTCCATGACTGTTTTCTTGAATTTCTTTTGTACTTATAGAACGTTAACATACAATTGGTTATATTTTTGTATCATTGTCAAAATTTACATTTTGGAGTAAATATAAAAAGTTAAATGGAAATATCTCTCCTCATTTAGGGCTGATATAATTTTATAATTGACAACTTTCTTGTGAGAAATAAATTTCTATTTTATTCACTTTTCATGTTTGATCTTGGTGTCGAATCTGATGAAAAAATCTGACCTATCTGCACATTTTGTTTTCCATGTTGACATATTTTGATGTTATTTTTGTTGAATACTTCCAAAGATTCTCTTGACTGTGGGGATTATGATTGATTTGGATTCCCTTGATTGTAGGGATTGACCTTGATCTTGATTGTATTCCCTTGATGGTAGGGATTGAGAAAAACTAGGTCAGAGAAGGGTTAATCTTGCATTGATACCATGTAGAAAACGAGGAAAAAACTCTCTGTATAACTATTCATCTACTTACACGTAGGTATTTATATACATAAGGAATCAACCAACACTGTTCTAATCTGTTACTAAGGTTTCTGTCTCTGAATTTCTCCTACGATGACGTCTTCAGATTCTAAACCTAATTTGGCTACCACTATCAAATTGAATGGGACCAATTATCTCCTATGGTCGTGTTCGTTTGAACTGTTCCAGGGTTCTCACAAGAAGGATCATATTTTGTCCGACCCTCTGACTCTAAAGATCTGAAATATTCAGATTGGTCTTCGGGCAGTATGGTGAGCACTAAAGTTATGTTCGAAACTGTCAAAAAGATGTGGGATGCTTTACGTGACATGTATTCGAATGACAAAAATGTTTCTTGAATCTTTGAATTATATGGAAAACTTTTCTCTCTTCGCCAAGACGGTTCAGTAACTATTTTGCTACTCTTGAAGGCACTGCCGATTAAATTCTGCTATACCATCCTCTCTCTTGTGACGCTCAGATTCAAGAATCAGTGGGAGGAATTCTTGGTTGCAAAGTTCTTATCCGATTTAGATTCTATTCTAACCGGTTCAGGATAATCTGTTGGCAAGTGATAACATTCCCACATTATCGAATGCTCTGTCTCGGGTTCTTCGTGTGACACCCGTTTTTCTTCTTCTTCCAACACTTCAGCTATGACTGCTTACGGTCGGGAGTTCTTTCGGGGTCGTGGTCGTGGAATTGATACCAACTAGGAAAGGTCGTTTGTGTGTTCATTATTTTGCCAGTCCAACCATGCCTCCAAGAAGTGTCACTGATTATGAAAAATTGCTTCGCTCTTTTGCTAGCATTCCCTCTGTCACCTTCATCCTCTGCAAGTGTGCTTGCTTTGTCTCATGAGAAATCTTGGATGCTTGATTCCGGTGCTTCTGCTCATTACTGATAACAAGTTTGCTTTCTCTTCCTCTTTTGTTTCCTCATCTTTATCCTATATCCGTCTAGCCAATGGTACATATTCTTCAATTACGCGAAAAGGTGTTATCAGGTCCAATGCAAAAATCACTGTTGATAATGTTCTCTTTGCGCCTAAATTTTCTGTTAGTATACTATCCACAAGTGAACTAACAAAAACCACAATTGTTCTGTATTTTTATCCATCCTATTGATTTTTTAGGATTTGTAAAAGAAGAGGATGATTGGTGGAGGACATGAGCGTGATGGCCTATACTGTCTGGATTCGGTTACACCTGTGAGTTCCCATGCACTCTCAGCAACTGTGTCTCCTTATTGGTGGCATTGTCGTTTAGGTCACCCATCTTCTTCCGTCCTTAAAAATTTAGTTCATGTTCAGTCTACTGATTTCCAATGCGAGTCTGATGAGTTTGGCAAACACTAACATACTTCTTTTCCTTTTAGAATTGATAAGCGTAGTTCTTTCACATTTGAACTTGTTCATTGTGATGTTTAGGGACCTAGTAGAGTTGAGTTTAGAGAGGGCTTACAGTATTTTATAATTTTTGTTGATGATTATTCTCGCATGACGTGGTTATATTTACTCAAAAATAGGAGTGAGGTTTCTGAGGTGTTAACATCATTTTATAATGAAATAAAAAATGCACATTTTTCATACCGATAATGCACTTGAGTTCACTTAGAAGACTGTGTCTATATTATATGATTCTCATGGCATAATTCATCAAACCTCTTGCTCATACACTTCCTGACAAATTGGCGTTGAACTCAAACATCATCATATTTTAAATGTAGCTCGTGCTCTTCTTTGTCACATACATGTTCCTAAGTTAAATAGGATGTCGTCTACTGTGCTAGATGGGGATATCCCCTTCTCTTGTCTTCATCCTGACAAATCTCTTTTCTCGGTATCTCCTCGCGTATTTGGTTGTGTTTGCTTTGTTTATAATTTTGCTCCTAGCTTGGATAACTTGTCTCCTTGTTCTATTAAATGTATCCTGCTTGGATATTCTCGCACACAAAAAAAAGATATCGTTATCTTGACCCACTTACAAAACGTAGTTATACATATGCTGATATTACGTTTTTTTTAGTCCCAACCATACTTTTCTCTACGTCTGGATGAGATACATGATACATTAGCATCTCCTCCATTACCTATCCCACCATCCATCTCTCCCACTACAGATGTTTAGTCTACTAGACCATTGCAGGTGTACACATGGCGTGCTTGGCTAGAACTAGATTCATGTCCCTCACCTCCTCTTCCTGCCTTTCCTGATACTCCTCGCCCCTCCAATATTGATCTTCCTATTGTTTTTCATAAAGGTATTCAGTCTTGCACTATCTATCCTTTGTCCAATCATATCTCATTTGATTACCTTCGGCTGCGTTCCACGCTTTTGTAGATTCTCTATCATCTATAGAAGTTCTAACTTCCTACTCTGATGCTTATTAACACTTGTCTTGGCGAACTGCAATGGAGGAGGAAATGTCTTCTCTTATCTCTCGTGGTACATGGGAGCTGGTGGCTGCACCACCACCTTCTATTGATATTGTTGTCTGTCGTTGGGTGTTTACTATGAAATTTAAGGCTGATAGTAGTATCAATTGATACAAAGCTTGTCTGGTGGCCAATGGACTTACACAAACTTATGGTGTCGACTACTTTGAGACATTCTCTCCTATTGCCCGCCTTATCCTTAGCTGTCAATCAATATTGACCAATGTATCAGTTAGATGTGAAGAATGTCTTCCTTTATGACGATTTACATGAGATCGTTTTTATGGAGCAACCTCTAGGGTATGTTGCTCAAAGGGAGAATGCTACTATGGTATGCAGACTTAAAATGACTATTTATTGTTTTAAACAAAGCCATAGAGCCTAGTTTGATAAATTCAGTAATATAATCGGAGTTGTTGGTCTCAAACTGTGCAAATCTGATCATTCAGTGTTTGTACGACAGAGCACGAATGAGATTATTATTCTTATTCTTTACATTAATGACATCCTAATATCCGCGAGTGATATATGTGGGATAGACGAAACTAAGTATTTGCAGTAACATGTGACAAGGGATATGGGACATCCTGAGTGTTTCTTGGGAATTGAAATTGCTCATAGCAAATCTGGAGTTTCATTATGCCAATGGAAATATGCTACAAATTTACTCAAAGAAATTGGATTGCTTGGAACGAAATCGGTTGATACTCCTATGTATATCAATTCAAGTGTTTGGGATGATACGAGAGAGTTCTTTGAGGATAAGGCAAAATATAGACGGCTTATTGGAAACTCATCTATTTAACAATAACGAGACTTGATCTCTTTTGCAGTTGGAATAGTAAGAAGCAAGTTCACTTGAATGTCGCTTAAGACATCTCCAGGAAAAGAGTTGTCATTTAAAAGAAATGGGCGCCTAAAGATCAAAGCTTATTCTGATGCCGACTATGTTAGACTAAGGATGAGTATTACACTTGTGTAGGGGGAAATCTAGTAACATGGCGAAGTAAGAAAGACTGTTGTTGCTAGGTCGACTGCCGAAGTTGAGTACAAAGCCATGACTCACATCGTAACCAAGATGCCATGGCTAAAGAATTTGCTTGAAGAATTAAGGTTCACCTACAGTGAACGTGATAACCAAGCAACTATTCACATTACAAATAACCCGATTTTCATGAGAGGACTAAGCATATTGAGGTTGACTGTCACTTTATTTGCGAGTGTGTAATGAGCCAAAACATTACTACTCCATTCACATTATCATCCAACCAAGTCGCCGATCTCTTCACTAAAGCATTAGGAAGAAAATGATGCTCAGAACTTTGTGACGGCAAGCTGGATATGATTAACATATATGCTCCGGGGAGTGTTGAATACTTCCAAAGATCCCCTTGATGGTAGGAATTATGATTGATTTGGATTCCCTTGATTGTAACGATTGAGATTGGTTTTTTTCTTTTCCCTCCTTATGTATATAAATACCTACATGTAAGCAGATGAATAGTTATATACAAAGATTTTTTCCTTCTTTTTTACAATTTTAAATAAAAATAATTCACAACCAATGAACTCAATTGAAATGAATCAACCAATCATCACAAATGAATCTCCACTTTAGCTGATCTGTATGCATTAGTTAATGACTTTTGACTTAATTTTAGAATGCAGTAACATCTTTAATTGTATTCACTTAGAGATTTATTGCACTTCATGCTTCAGCTTACAGCTTTTTTTTTGTATTCCATGTAAAGTTGATTATCGCATTTCACTTAAAATGTTATTAGTTATCCTGGCGTACTCATAAAAGAACAAGAATTTAATTGGCATTTTGAACTCTGAGTTTGACCAAAAAATAGTCCTTTAATGATGCTTAGTAAAGAAACCTTTTGACATTCACTTTTTGGTTGTTTATTACTTGAAATCCTTATATTGGTTAAAACTGCAGATTTGAAGCTGATATGCTTGCATTTTCTGGCTGTTACTATGGAGGTGGAGAAAAAGAACGCAATGAACTTGGTGAAATTAGGAAGCGATGGGAAACCTTACCTGTGAGAATCTCTTTCATTTTCTTATTCCTTTTCATTGTCAACGATAATGGAACTTAACTCCCTGAGGAGTATTTCACAACTTAAATTACAAAACAACAAAAATAAAAAGAATAACGCTGTCACTGTTAGGAAATATCAACTTAGTACAACTCAGATTTTGAGCCTTCTAGTGAGGATTGGGTTGACCAATCCAATACAAGTATATAACCAACCTGAAACACACATAATCTAGGTGTAAGAATGCTTTGGCAGACTACGTTTTGAGGGTTGAAATTTTGCACATGTATATCCAAAATTCTTTTACTCAAGGCATTGAATTCCTTTAACAATTTTCCATTGCAAGTGGAAGAATGCATTTGAGAAGCTCTTATCTCAGAGAATTTTTAAAAGAGTTTCAAAAGTTAATAATGAACTATTCAATGAATTAAACAAAGCAAATCTTTATTTTATATCATAAGAATAAATTATTGAAATAATATTTAAATAATTAAATAAAGTCATTTGATTTGTTTAATCATTAAATATATTAAATAGGTAATTAACACAACACATATACAAGTACATTAAAACTATTGTTTTATTTAAAAAAAATTAATATATGTTATGAAACTTTAAGTATTATATTAATTGTTGATTTTTTTTTTAAAATAAACGATTGTACTAAACTTTATAAAGTAAATACTATTACTAGCTAATAAATTAACAGTCTCTATTATTTAAATACGAATAAAAATTATATAATAATTGAGTTTACAATTAAAATAACAATATGATAATAATTTTACTTACTAAGTTATTTATGTTTGGATATTCATGATAAAATAAAAATCATGAGATATAATTATATAATTTATTGTACATTTCAATTAATAATATCCTTTTTAAAAATTAATTATTGCATCATCATACTATTCCTCAAAGTCAAAGGTGTTGTATAAGTCCACTTTTGCAAATATTATGGTTTAAGAAGCAAATTTAAGTTTTTTTTTTTAGAAGCAAATTTAAGTCGTAGATTATCAATATTGAAATTACTTTTGCACCATGTGCTTTATTACAGAATGCATTTTCCAAGTCCACTTTTGAAATGCAAATGCACAGCCTTAGCTCTATCCACTTCAAAATATAATTAGAAAAATTTCAAGAGGACCTATTCTCTTTGATAAAAATATAATGTATATATTGAATTTCCTAACAGCACAAGATTTGGGTTCAAATTCTACCTGCTTTAAGAAAAAAAAAATCTCGTTAATTCTTTTCATCAAATGGATTTTAAATTTTGCTGTCATTCAACAAGAGTGAAGTTTTTTATTCTGATCGTTGGCTGACATCCGAGGTCTAAGACCACTAGCACACAAGTGGATTCTGTCACAAGCTCATCCTTAGTTTGCAAGTTCATTTGTGAGCTCATCCGTCTTCTGTGAGTGAGCTGCCAGCTCATCCTTTTTCTGTGAGTGAGCTGCCAGCTCATCCTTCTGTGAATGAGCAATGAGCTCACTGTTACTACATTCGTTGCGAGCTCATCTTTGTTGTGAGGTTTTCCTTTGCTAAGTTGGTGACACTAGCCCTAGCTCTTGTTCTATAGCTGCAAGCTCATTCTGTCTATTCCATAGGCATCTGAGGGTGACTTGTAAGAAAATTTCCACCCTACCTCAGTTAAGAAAGTTAATAAAATTTCCTCATTACTCCTGTCAAGAAGAATATGACCATGCACACCATGAGGATATCAAAGATACAACACTTGTGCAATCATTTAGGCGTTATATTTATTCTTCAGTTGAAACAAATCTCAGTCTAATAGTTTTCCTTTGAACATTGAACTACCCGACTATATGATCATTGTTTTTTAGAGAGAAGGCAGTATTTTCATGTCTTGTTCTTTTTGAATATTATATCCTAAATTAAACTGTGAATGTATTTACCTCTACTGATCTATATACTTCGTCAATGATAGGGCCAGTCTATATTTTACTAATTCCATAGCCTAATCTGAGACTTCTGCAGGATTTGACCATGGATGGTGAGCCAAGCAGAGGAAAATGTCCCCTGACTCCACATGAAGTAGGTTTAATGTTAAGGGCTCTTGGCTTTGCAAATGACACCTACCTTTATGTAGCTTCAGGAGAAATATATGGTGGAGAAGAGACATTGCAGCCTCTTAAAGACTTATTTCCCCATTTTTATACAAAGGAAATGCTTGCAGGAGAAGATTTGCAGCCCTTCCTTTCATTTTCTTCTCGTCTTGCTGCTATTGACTATATTGTTTGTGATGAAAGCGATGTGCTTGCCACAAATAACAATGGAAATATGGCTAAGATCCTCGCTGGTCACCGGTAAGCCTAGTTACATGCTGAACAATTGTGTTCTCCCTTGTCATTTATTTCTCTAATTTCTTGCTTAAGACCTGCTTTTGATATAAACCTGACAATGTTAGTTGAACTCATCTTCACTTGTATTCTTGGTAGCTAATGGCACTTCTATGTCAAGTTGGTATTTTAGCATGGTACCTTATTGTTCCATGTGATTTAAGTTTACCAAAACAATTCTGCTCCTTGTGGACTTCTATTCAGCATTGTTAGACAACATTGAAATATCAGTTGTCTAGTATTTATTCACCAGTAACAAATAGCAACTTCAGGCTTTAGGCATCTTATATATCTCTCTATTACCATTGTTTTCCCTGTTAAAATTTAAATAAACGTTCTACTTATTCTGACTTTTATTAAAATTCTCCGTTGTGCTATTTCCTCCCAAATTCGTTGCATTCTTATGCTTTATCTTAAATACCTCTCTTCTATGTTCAAGCTTTTCTTTACCATCGTATGTAGTATCCTCTAATTTTACTATGAGCGAGGCACTACGAATGCTGAATTAGCACTTCGTATTTACAGGAGGTATGTAGGACACAAGAGAACCATACGGCCAAATACCAAGAAACTAAGCTCCTTATTTAAAGCACGGAATGAGATGGGGTGGCAGTTGTTCTCCAAGAAGGTGAAATTAGCTCAAAGAGGATTCATGGGGGAGCCAGACGAGATGAGGCCAGGACGCGGTGACTTCCATGAGTTTCCAGCTTCATGTATTTGTCAGAAACCTGATAAGCTCGAACTAGCTGGGTTCCGAGAGAAGCCTGGAATAAACGAAACTTTGCGAAAAGCAACAGTGTTTGATGTGGATAAAAGTGGAGCCAAACATCAGGGAATCTTAAACCATATCAAGTATCCCCATATTCTTATCCCATGAATTGACAGTTCCAATTCTAGTTTCGGTAGCCATCTTGTTTCTTGTTGATGGCATCCTCCTCCTGGCTGAATCAGTGCTAGAGAGTATGAAATTATTTATTTTGGGTAATGCTGGCAAAATACTTGTCCATGCTCAAGCTATTAGTCGAGTGGATGAATGAGTCGTTTTAGCGTTAATGATATTGTAACCCATGATGGTAGGCAATTGTTGCGCCGTCAGTAGCTGTGTCTACTGCATCAAAGAGATGTGTAGGTTAGCGTTTTTTTTATAAGTTCTGACGACTGTAAATTATTCAATTTTGTTCAGTTTAAATTCGACCGCTTTTTTGTTGTCTGCTTTCTTCTAATCGATGTATATAGATTATTATGTATGGTTTCGTTTATATATATATATTTATATTTTAATACAATTTATTGTTACATTTCATGCTCTTCTTGCTACTTTAATTTATTTGATTACAACTAACAGTGCTTAAAACATAACAAAATTTAAAATAATTCGAAAACAACAGAATAATACATAACTAACGGAAATAACTTCAACAACATTATAACTTTTATGTTTCATAATATTTTTAAAAATTATATATTATGTAAAATTATTTTAAAAATTATGTCATAAGTTTTTCTATTTTATATGATTTAATTTTTGTGGAGACGACATATTAACGCCATACAATTTCATTTAGACTGAAATAGAATTAATAAAGACCGACAATAATGTATAACAAACTTGATTAATTTAAATACTATTAT
>JBAMIE010000068.1:403987-415008 GCA_037177295.1 Kaempferia parviflora
CTTCTATGAGTCGGATTAATTATCTTTAAAATTTTTCAGTAAATTAAATATGGGTCTCAACTAAAGAAAGGAGGGGCTTTGATTATTACACTCACGCAGCATCGTCTAAATTAGGATTAATGACGAGTTGACGACCATGCTAAAGTAGGATTAATGGCGACCATTAGTAGGTAGAAGGATGAAAAGAAGAGTGACTTTTTATAAATACTTTTTTATATAAAAAGAGTGCAATAGAAAATTGTATTATTTTATGAAAAGAAATGTTTATACCATTTTTGGCACGAGTTCATGTTGGATCACTCTAGTAATTTAGATTGTCCTTTAGTTTTGGAGCTTCGGCATCAGGAATAATTAAGAACCTTAGTGATTAAAAATTAAAACCTCAATTTTTCCGTTAAATCCTCACTTAAAAATTAAAATTTTATCCTGAGCTTCGGCATCTTTAATTCCTAGCAATTTTAATTTTATATGATTTTTTTAAAAAAATATTTTAATTTACTTTTTTTTATATTTTATTTGTCAAATCCGCTTCCCATTCGGTTCGCCGTCGTCGTCGCACAATAAATAGGATGCTGACCCGATCCAACCAACCCGATCCGAAATCAACTCGACTTTAAACTCGTCGCCACTGACGGCCACAATTCGATTTCAGAGCGGCATCGATATGGAGAAAGCAGCGACGGCGCTGCTGCTGCTGCTGGCGGTGGCGACGGCGGTGACGGCCGCGGGAGTGAAAGAGCAGCAGTGCGCGAAAAATCTACTGCCTTGCTCGCCGTACCTCAACGCCACCGCCAAGCCGCCGGAGTCCTGCTGCAGCGTGTTCCGCAGCGAGTTTGAAAACGAGCTGTCTTGCCTCTGCTCCATCCTTAACAACCCGGTCATCTTGAAAGCCTTCAACACGAACAGCTCCAGGGCCGTCCAGTTCGCCACCGACTGCGGCGTCACCAACACGAGCGTTTGCGCCTCTTCCGGTTAGTAACCTTTCTGCCACAACATGTTCTTTCTGCCATGTTCTTCCTGCCATGAACGCTTGCTCCTTTCGGGGTTGAACAAACAGGTCCGATGACTCCTCAAGCGCCGTTATCTCTCGCTCCTTCAGGTACTTTTCTCGATTCAGCACCATTATCAATAAGTCTCTCTTCTTCTTCCTCTTCTTCCTTATTTTGTTATTGAAAAAAAGGGGGAAAAAGAAAAGGTCTTCCACACTGCTCACTAAGGCCTGTCTGTGGAGCCCTTGGACTTGATCAAACAAGCTCATAAATTATTGATGGCACTGGGACACATCTTTGACTTGATCAAACAAGCTCATAAATTAGTGAACCTAATGATATAGTTGACCTGTCTGTGGAGCCCTTGGATAGTTAAGAGATTGATGAACATAATAATAGTTGACCTGTCTTGTTTTCTTTCTATTTTGATGATTGGCAATTCAAACAGCTAGGTCCGCTTTAGTCGTTTTTTTTTTGCAACATGAAATTCTTTTGATCTCCCTCTGTTTTTGAGTGAGAGTTACTTTGATCTACAACTATGTGATCTTAGGCTGCAATATCTAGCAAACATTTTTAAAGCAGTCTTCAACTCCACCCAACCACAACCAGTGGTATCAAATGCACTTGTTATTCCAACACAAGGCAGACAAGATTTTGAAGGTTTTTTCATTATTCAGCTAATGGTGTAGCCGAGCTTTGTATCCTTGAGTGGCTATAGTTCGATACTCGAACTATAAACAAAAGTTCTCTTAGGAAGACCAAGTTTAGGTGGTGATTTAGTCCTATAGTAAAGAGAGAGAGAGAGAGAGAGTGATAATGAGCAAAATCTATTCCAAACTAATAGTTTTTGTTTCCATATGTAATTCTCCAATAAACAGTGTTACCCACTTGCAAGATTGCATCATATCACAATCTGCTACTTCGGAGTATGGTTCAAAGTCTTGATGTGTAGTTACACTAGGTTCGAAGGAATTAGTATGGTGTCAGTAACTGAGCTTGCATGGAATTGTACCACTTTATTCAAGGAAAAAAGAAACTTTGATAAACAGGTTCGAAGCTTCTTGAGAATCCATTGTCTTCCCATCAGCCCACTCGTAGGAGTGTGTTTCTCCAGAATATGATTGTGAAAGTCTTCAAACAGAAAAGAAAAGAACACTCATGAAACATGCATGATTTTGCATTTGACATTTCTGTGCCTTGTTTTAGCAGCTTCAGGAGGGACTGCCTATTTCAGGAACTCGATCGGGCTGCCGGCCTCGATGAGCTTGTTTATGTGCTGGTCGATCGGTGTCGTGTAAGACTCCTGTAAGCCTGAAAAGGATTGTTGTCACAATATCTCCTCATCTGTGTGTAAATTTTCCTTGGTTCTTACTTTTTATTCTCTAGTAGGTATCTGTGTGTGCGCGCGAATAAGGGTCTGAGCCCAACGTGTAATGGATTATTATCAACGAGTATAAATTTCATTTCTTTGTCTTTTCATTTATCTAAAGAAACAGAAGATAAAATAAGACAATTAGGGGGCGTTTGGTTTCAATATTTTTCATTTTCATTTTCTAGAAAATGCGCGTTTTCCAGAAAATGATGTTTGATTTATATTTTCCATCTCTATTTTCTAAAAAAATATATAGTATTTTCTGGAAAAATAGAGAATGTCAAAAAGTCATTTTCTATTTTCTAGAAAATGCGCCTTTTTCAGAAAATGAAAATAGAAAATATTTAAACCAAACGCCCCCTTAATTTCTCTACTTTCTTACTTTAATTTAAATTTTTTTTTTAAATGCAATATATGGTAAAAGGTGAATTGCTCGCCCCAGTGCCCCCGCCGATCTGTCCCATTGCCAACACGAAAGAGATAAACCACGGGTGACTACTATCCATAAATACAAATGGTTAAGACATGGATGAGGTATATACTCGGACATGCCGAAATATAAATTTATTTATGCACAAAGGTCGAATTTTAAAATATTTATTTTTATTTGTACGAAAATACAGCTTGCTTACATGTAAAATTGGAAAAAGAATAAATTCCAAATCTCACGTAATGCAAAATTAGAGAGAGAATAAATTCGAAATCTATCGGCAGGCTGGCGAAGTAAAATATTTGCCTTCCAGGTTCCAGAGCTACCATAACAATAACGGCTGCCATCGGTGCATCGCCGTCGATTTATGGCATACAAAATTAACGTTGACCGACACGTTGACGAACCATGTCGATCACGCGAATATAACGCCGCCGCCGCCGCATCGATGCGTGTATTCAAGTCCCATCTCGAAAGTCAATAAGCGATCGCCGGCGGCGGCCGGTGCAGGCAAGTCTTCTTTCCATTCTGCTTTTCCCCTGTTGAATCTGAGTTTCATGTGGTTTTTGATTGATAATCGATAAGGAGATTAATAAGCAGGGAAATGGTTTTGAGACACATTGACATATCGACTCGTTGGATTAATTAAAGTTTGAAGGCAATTAATCAAATAGTTAACTAATGCGTGGTGATGTACCTGTAGAAATAGAAAAGATAACTGTCAAGTGTCTCATGAGCAGGAAGGAAGCAGGAAAGGATGGCTGAGAGTTCTGGGTTTCAACTAGGTGTGGTCGGATCGCTGGCACTTTCGGTTGCCTCCTCGGTTTCGATTGTCATATGTAACAAAGCTCTCATGAGCACTCTTGGCTTCCCTTTCGGTCAGTAGCTTCAAGTCCTGTGTTAAATTTATAAGGTATCATACAACTTCGAACAAGTGAGGAAGACGACTAAAAGCATGTCGATATTATGAATCTCACAGCTACAACACTAACAAGCTGGCATCTAATGGTGACCTTCTGCACACTCCATGTCGCGCAGCGCTTCCGCTTCTTTGAGTCCAAATCAATCGATACGAAGACGGTGGTTCTCTTCGGCATCCTTAACGGCACCTCCATTGGCTTCCTGAACCTCAGCCTCGGCTTCAACTCCATTGGATTCTACCAGGCAAGTAGTATTATGTCAACTACATCACGTATATCATCTGGAACAGGGCTCATTGTCTTTACTGATATATCAGATGACTAAACTGGCCATCATACCTTTTACTGTCCTGCTGGAGACTCTGTTCCTGAAGAAAACTTTCAGGTTCACTGAAAAAAGTTTTAGCTGAGTTGATATGTCGGTGTTGAAATTTACCGAAATAAGAATTTGTTTGCAGCCATAGTATCAAGCTGGCTTTGCTTCTCCTCCTGCTTGGAGTCGGCATTGCATCGGTCACCGATCTCAACCTCAATCTTCTTGGCTCCATCCTCTCCGTTCTTGCAATTGCCACTACATGCATTAGCCAAATTGTATCCTTTCTGTTTCAGATTTTCCTGAAAGAAGAAAACATAAAAAGGATCAGTACTTGTCGAATAAATCATGTTTTCTTGACCATAAATCTGCATGGCAGATGACGAACACGATTCAGAAGAGGTTGAAAGTTTCCTCCACGCAACTTTTGTATCAATCATCTCCATACCAAGCAGTTATTCTAGTTGCGACTGGCCCATTTGTGGACCGGTTGCTCACTGACCAAAACGTGTTTGCCTACGACTACAAACCTCTGGTTCTGGTATGTTGCTCAAATGAATATTGCCTGCACTGGAACAGTCAACAGTAGGACATTTTCTTTCTACCTTGTTCGACTTGAGATTTCATGTTCGTTGTATATTAACAGGCATTTATCGTGCTGTCTTGCTTGATTGCTGTATCGGTTAACTTCAGCACCTTTTTGGTAATCGGGGTAACATCGCCGGTGACATATCAAGTTCTCGGCCACCTGAAGACATGCCTCATTCTCTCCATCGGCTACATTATGTTGCACGACCCCTTCACTAGCAGAAACATCGCAGGAATCCTTGTTGCCATCTTTGGGATGGCTCTCTATTCATACTTCTCTGTGCAAGAGAGCAAAAAGAAATCAGCAAATAATGCTTTACCCATTTCACAGGTTCGATCATATGGTCCTCATATACTTGATGTTACCGTAATCTGTCTTTCAAGTCTATGTTTTGAGTGTTGTTATGAAAAGTGATGATATGTGGTCATTGCAGATGGCACCGGAGACAGCGCCACTTTTTGCCGATCAAAAATCATGATAAAAACAACAATGATGTCAAAAAATTGCATGGACTTCCAGCAGTTACTAAGAACTCACTGAGTAGCACCGCCAAGTACTAAATACAAAGAAACTAAAATGATATATTTCTTGTTATGTCATTTGACGCAATTGAGTAGGTCTCTCCATTCTTTAGATGACTTTTACTATCCCTTGCTTTTGCAAATGTTCATGAGAAACTTGTGTCTTGTAATCATTTTGCTTATGTGTGAGTGCTAGAATGTTTGCAATTTTTCCTTTTCATTCTAATTTACATATTATTTGTTTCTCGACAAGCTCCAAGGCCTTATTATGGATGAATTGAGGACCTAAATCCTAGGCATTTATCAGAAGATGGAAACTGCAGGTGCAAGAAAACTAAATGGCATTCTTATAAACGGGCTACTTATTGACACAAGCACAGATTCTAAGTGTACCTCCTCTAAGCAATCTTTTGGTACCCTCTTTTCGAACCAATTTAACAGAATAATGAGGTATTTGGAGTGCAAGAAAAGTATTGCATATAGAAAGCCAGTTTCCATGTATGGAAGGGTATGTTCCTCCCTACTTTTAACAGCAATAGGCAACCCAATGCTACAGGAACACTCAAAACCATTTGTTAGGTGTTTGTTTATTGTTCCCCAGAGTCAATGTGCCCAGGCATGCCTGAATCCCTAGCAAATTGATTAAAAAACAAAGACATAGCCAATGGACACTTCCGTCAACCCACCACCAACACACACTAGAATTCATTCTATACTGAGATTTCCATGGCGTCGTTCTTCAACCAAGAAGGCATCATCCATGAGAAAGGGCTCCTTCGCCAGATCGCCAAGTACCAGGGCCAGAAAAAAAGAGAGAAAGAGTAGTCCAGAAGAAGCTGAAGAGCAAGAGGATGCTGAAGAGCGAGAGAATATCGATGGGAGTGGGGCAAAGACCACACCACCCTCTTCTTCTGTAGTTCCAAAGCTGGAAAATGAAGAACTACAAGGAATTGGCAGAGGAAAACCTACTTTGAGGGAGGCAAGAGAAGGAGAAAGAACATACACAAGCATTGACAGAAAGGAGGAGATGCAAAAAGAACAAGGACAAGAGATTAGTGATGGCAAAAGTGGAAGGATTGCATCGTCTCCTCCTTTACTAGTTCCAGAGTTGGCAGATAAGGAACTAGGAGAAAATGTTAAAGAACCTACGACAATGTTGGTTAGAGAAGGTCAAGAAAGGCAAACAAAGGAAAAAGTGAAGATAATACCTCCTATGCCAATGCCAGAGGTTAGGCATGAACAAGAGGAAAGTATAAAGGAGGAAGAAGAAAAACAAGAGATCAGTGATCATGAGAGTGCAAAAACCACATCCTCACCTCTACCAGTCACAAAACAAGCAAATGAAGAAAGTAGGCTTGGAGGAATTGGCAAAGTTGAACCTACAATGCCAGAGACAAGGGAAGTGTTGGCGAGGAAGCCAGATTCACTTCCAGAGACTAAACAAGGCCAAAAGGTGACTGAAAGTGATAGTTCAAAGATCACAGCCTCTCATAATCTGCTAGTTCCAAACTTTGCAGAGGAAGAAAGTGATCGAGGAGGAATGAGCAAAAAGAAAACTCCAATGATGGAAGTAACAAAAGGGCAAGAAAGTGGCACGAAAAAGGAGGAGAAGAAACTTTCTCCTTCAATGCCAGAGATTGCAGAAAGTCAGACGGAGAGAAGACAAAAACAACAGGAACAAGAAATCAGTGGTCACAAGAGAGCAAAGATCACACCTGATTTGCCCATTCCAATGATGGAAAATAAAGAAAGTGAGCTTGTAGAGACTAATAAAGAGGAACCTACAAACATGGAGGCAATGCATGAAGAAGAAAAATACACTAGTAAGAGAACAGTGGAGCCGATTCCTCCAGTGATGCCAGAGACTGAAAAACGTCAGACGGAGAGCAACAAAAAAGAACATGGAGTATATGAAACAGAAAAGGAAGAGGTTGAGACAATTGAGACCAAAATACAAGTACCAGGAATCGACAGAAGCAATTTGGAAAATGATAATCTGGTGCAAGAGAAAAAAGAGGAAATTCAAGAACGAGAACAGCTATTGCTTGCTACAAGAATCTCCGCTCCTTCAGATCCAACCTCAGCAAACGCTGCAATAAGAGCAGGAGTTGCTCCTAGTGGAAATATCGGTGAAACTCTTCCTTCTACTTCAACAATGTCAGTGCCAACAAAAGAAAAGAGTTCAAATGAAACGACAAGTTTGGAGAAGAAGTCCCCTTTACTGATGCCACAGTTGCAGAAAACCCAACGCAAAATTGAGGAATCAAATGTAGAGAAGATGAAAATAACGAGGGAAGAACAAGGAAAAAGTGCCAATCTGAGCAAATGTGAAAAGAAGAAAACATTAATGCCCTCTCCTTTGATGCTGACACCAGAAAATACAGATTTGACGCACAAGACTGAAGTCTCCTCCTCCTCGATTTCATCTGTAGAAAAAGGAGAGAAGAGAGTGGGTGACGCCATGCTTTTTGAAAGTGAGCAAGTAGGAGAGGCAGACATAAGTTGCAAGGCAAGTGCAGAAAAGATTGTTCAATTTTCTTCATCAATGTTAACACCAACAAGTTCAAAGAATTTGGAAGGAGAAAGAAATAGCAAGGATCCTAACTCTTCCATTACAAGAGAAGAACACTCAATGAGTAAAACGGAGTTGGAGAGGGCATCGATTTTCAAAAGCAATTCAGAAAGTAACAAGGAGCAGAAAGCTTTAGACAAACCAGTTAAAGATAGCCATGGGAGCAATTCAGGAATGGACAATATAGCTTCCACCTCTCGTCTGCCCGCCTTATCAAAGGAAGAGATTCAGATTGACAGGAAAAGGCCAAGAGGAATGGTTATTACAGAAGAAAATGAAAAGATTATGAATGAAAGAAACAGCATGAATGTGGAGAATAATGACAAAAGAGAGGCAAGTGATGCAAATATCTCTCGAACATATTCCCTATCCTCTGTCTTGGCACCAACGATGAGGGATGGGGAAGATGAAGGAAATAAACCATTTCCTACTACTGAGTCAAAGTCAATAGATGAAGATGCAGAACACACAAACAAGGAGGTCAAAAGCCCAGGAAGAGATAAAGGAGAAAGCAAAAGTAATGGAAGGAGTGCTTGGACAACAATTGGTGTGATAGCAATGATGGCTGGAATTACATGGTTGGGGCAGATGGTTCTCATGAAGCGACTAGAAAAAGTTCGAAGGCAAAAGCATACCTGAAAGGAAGGTTAGAGATTCTATGCAGTATTATGTTTTTAAACTTGTTATACTTTACATGCTTACACCCAAATAAATCAACAAAACAAATATGACATATATACTTTCATCATACTGAAAAGCATGAAACTAGATTGTATGATCTAATTGTGAGACATGAATAGTCTTATTTTAAGGCACTAGATATATGAGTAAAACAAATATTGCAACGTGGATTTAAGTAGACAGATCACCAAGTCAGCAGCATATTCTAGTGAGAGTTGAACTTTGAACTTATGAGCTAAGCATGCACGTATTTAAACATTAGCCTAGACAAACTTGTTTATCAGTATCAGTCGATGAGATTCAATGAATTATGCATGAAATACTATTTTTATAACCAATCAAATTAAGAAACTAGAACAACAATTGTTGAGCCCAATTTGCATTCCTTTATTTCTTTTTCTCACTAAGAGCAACAAATCGCTGCATATTATTCTTTTGTGCCATAATCCTATGAAATAATGCCCTCCCAATGGCCTGGAACTGGAAACCTTGCTTAACTACCAATTTATGGCATTTCCCAAGCATTGCTTCACAAATGATATTTTGGCTTGACACCTCAGCCTTTCTTGGACTATCAAATTACTATTCTTGTTTTGAAAAACATGTTAAGGTAAACAGAAGGTGCGAAGAAGAAGAAACTTCATTTCTAGTCCCTTGGCTAAGTGAGGCTTCTTAAGCATGCTTATATTTTATAGGATCTCCTACCTATGTGTTAATGTCCTGGCATTCTGAACTAGGCATCTCATAAGTGGGAAGATTTTTTTTTTTATAAAAATGTCGCTTTCTATTAATCCTCATTTTCTATTTACCGCAAAGCTAAAACAAGGAATCTTTCATGATTAACTCTTCTGTTAAATTTATCATCATTAGTCCATGTATACTCAAAAAGCAGCTGCGTCTTCCATTTGATAAATAGATCTAATGACTACCTCCCTTTTCTTACACAATCTGGTGCTCAATTACATCTTTTGATTCTCCTTTCAATGTTTGACTTGATGGCGGATGGGCATTTCGTTCATTACATTCATAGATTTGGATGATAGGATTCTAAGATCTTACAATTCAATTAAGGTTTTTTATAACTATATTCCACATTGATAATTTATTATATGCATGCACTTTCAATATTATAGCATTACATTTTTGACAGTCATTCAAATACGATAAAATGTAAACAAATATATGTTACACGTTCACATAGCAAATAATTTCAATAAAATAAATGAATGACAATTATATGGTGTTTGGTAATGATAAATTATCTAGTTATGGTTGTTGAAATCGGTATTCAACGTAAGATCGTTTAGGTCTGTTTGCATTATAAAATGGTGAAATCCCAAGGTTTGAATCACAAACTTGACGACAACTAAAGATATACATAGCTTTTATTTATCATTGTCACAAAGGTCGAGCAGAAATAGAAAAAAGCTACAACGCTACCGTTGTGGTCAGCAATAGTTGCTACCCCTCAACCAACGTACAACAAAAGGACAACTATGCCAAATTTGGCTTAGCTAGCTCAGTAACCTTGGGAAAACTCATACTTTTAGAATTTTATGGTTTATTTTCATGCAATCAGTGGAGGGTTCTAAAGCTTGAAGAGACCCGGGACCTATGGCATCCATAATCACTAATGACCCGGAAGCGAAAGCCCCAAATTTACAACCAAGACAAATTATCCAAACATGGTAACGAAACTAACCTTAAGAGTCCGCCGAAGTTTCCGCAGAGGACGCGGATGAGAGATCGTGGGTCGGGCGATTTGACCTTCTCCGCAAAGTTTCCGAAGTCCGCCGCTGTCCGAAACCCCCCATTTTGCTAGGTTAACGTCCTCCCCCTTACCCTCGACCCGAAGCCGGACCTCCGCCTCTGATCCGAGCAATCTATGACACGATGGACGCATCGGGAACACCAGATCGGCTTCAGGTAGTCGATCTGGAACCCGAAGCCTCATTCCAAGCAGTCGAATCGGCCAGCCCTCGTTCGGAGGCGAAAGGAAAGAAGACGATGGAGAACTCATTCGCACAGAAGTGTCTGGCAAAGATTTTAAACCCAAAAAAAAAAAAAAAAAAACTTTTTTTTATAAAAAATATGTTAACCGTGGTTTCTGTGATTTTAGAAAATTAAAAATGAAAAACATTATTGAAGTAATTGCTAGAACACATGAAACCCAACTCGAGGTCTGAGGAACTGAGGGTGAGTTTAGCAGTGAGCTCGATATCGAGTAATGAATGGAAACGTTAATCCGCCATTACAGTAAGTTCAAGTAGGCTTCTGCGAGCATCTTCCCAAGCTTCACTTGGGCTTCGGTCGTCAGGTGGACACGATCTGCCTCGAGTGGCAATCCTCTGCCATCAACACAGGCGACATTAGGGAGCTTGATGCCCTTCTGCGCCTGCCTTACCACTTCTGTGAAATTGCCTTCTCCTGACGCAAGAGCCACCTGGATCAGCCGCAGCTCCGGCGCGAAGAGATCCGCCCGCAGGTCCTGTATCAGCCTCTCCATGTGCCCCCCGTAGGCCTCCGCGTCCTCGTGCGCCACCGTGTCGCTCTCGCCCTGGTACCAGAGCACCGCCGCCAGCCTCCCCGCCGCCGTCGCCGCCCTCGCTCGCAGCACTAAGCTGCCGTACAGGG
>JBAMIE010000068.1:469412-482953 GCA_037177295.1 Kaempferia parviflora
TTCTAGAGAGATATGACCTCTCTTATGTTTAAGTGTCATGCCAAAATCTTCCCAACTTGGAGGCAACTTCTCGATGATGAACAAGACCTGAAGTTTTTTGGGTAGCAGCATATCTCCCTCAGCAAGACCATGAATCAGAACTTGGAATTCATGGGTCTGCTCAACCATAGATTTTTCCTCAACCATCTTGAAGTTCAAGAACTTTGTCACAGTGTACTTCTCTAAACCAGAATCTTTTGAGTTATATTTTTTATCCAAAGATTTCGATAACTCTTTGGCCGAAGATGTTGAGCAGTACATATCAAATAGTGCGTCTGAGAGTGCAGATAGGATTCTCCCATGATAGAGATAATCTTTTGTTTAAACCTCTCTAAGACAGCACTACAGACAGGTTCCTCTTCATCAGGCGAAGGAGGATATTATTCTATAACGGAGAAAGCCCCAGTGTAGTAAGCCAAAACTTCATTTGTTGTCGCCAACGTTTGAAGTTCTGCTTGGAAAACCTCTCGGGTTTGGCACTAGCCTCATCAGACCCTGATGCCCTAAAGTTCATCATGTCTATCGATGCAGAATAAATTCTCTAAAATTGTTGTAAATATAATACAAAATGCACCGAAGCAAGCAGCAGGATAGAAGATATATGACTAAAGAGTCAGAGTTCAGAAGGTTGTATCTGGTTGAAGCGTCGGCGTGCCGACTGTCTTTAGAAAATTTATTGTCTCCAACGGTGCAGAGGCTCGCCGGTAAAATCTCCCAAGATTCGACAACCACTCGTGGTGTTGGTAGGTGAACTCCAAGACGAACACCGTCGTACGGACTCAACCTTAAATCGTCAAATGTAAACCTCATGACATGTAAAATAGAAAATCGTCGAAAGCTCGCTGCAAAATCAGAATAGGGAAAAACTAGCGAGACGAAGAAGGAGGAGAGAAAGATGCAACCTTCGAATGCTCTGAGTGGAATATATTGACCTTTTAGATTGATTTTTTGTAAACCAAATTAACCTTTTAGGATTCTTCTAATTTATTGATGGAAGAGTTCTGCCGTTTAATTTCCTCTGTTTCTCTTCCACTAAACGCACTCAATGCACGGAGAACAACAGCAGCAGAAACAACGCCACCACCGCCGCCGGCATGCTCAGCCCGACCACCGCCACTGTCGCCAGCCCGACGCTGGGCCGAGCGTTCATCAACACGGCCTGCACGATCCCCATCAACTCCGACACGTCCGATCCATATCTCTTGTAGTAGCGCCGCTCCCACTCCATCCAATCCCCCGGCGCCTCGTTAACTCCGTCGCTGTAGTTCTCCGCCATCCTCCGCTCGTGAATCCTCCTCCGCAGCGTCACCATGTTCTCGTCCACGATCCTGCTGCCGCCGTCATCGTTATTCTTGCGTGCGCAAACGGCGAATCTCTTGCGCAGGAATCGGGAGCGACCGTGAGAGCCGGAGAGGTAGTGAGTGGAGGAGACGACGACGAAGGCAGAAGATGCACACGCCATATGTATGAGGGTTTGTTTGATGGTTGAGGAAGCAAGTAATGAAGATTGAAGGTAGCGTATTTATAATGGTGGCCGGAGGAATGCAGATGCTTAAGGAGAAAGTAATGAATGAAGGAAGCGATCGAGCAAGTGGATGCAATCTCAGGACGTTTTTATTTGTCTCCATGCGCTAATTGATCGGCGTAGCTTGCGGAGCAACGAACGATCTGTGAGTTTTTTTTTTAAGTTAACATCAGATATATTAATTCAGGGAGTGTTGGCTCCGTAAAAATTTACAATCAACTATTTGGATAAATTGGAAATCTACTTTGTTAGGTGTAATGTATTTAAGTGTAATAATCAATTTTTATAACGTAATACATATTACATATTTGCAAATGTATTATATGTAATCAGGTGGTTATATTCTTTTATTAATTAGTATTAATTATTTTTTATAAGTTGATCGTGTCGGAGATCGGGCAGATGACGTTGGATGACACGGTAGTGGAGTGGCAGAAGACCAAGAGCTGGCTGTGTGATGAGGTGGTACTCCGTTAGATTCGCTGGTGCTCCGTCCGTCGGTCCGTCCGTCCACCTCCTACAAGCAATCGCGGAAACTCCAAAGAACGTTAGCGACCGAACCAGGGAAGAAATTCCCTCGTTTAATCCTCCGACGCTCAAGTCAGCCGACTTCCCAAAGTAGAAGGTATATTGGAAGAACAGTAAAAGTATTGTGGCTTGCGTAATAATACGTACATACATCAGAAACCGAGAACCTCTATTTATAGTAGGGTGTCGGACGTTAATCCCGAGGCGCGTAATGATGAGCTGTCATGTCAGGATTAGCAACACCTAACATTCTGCAACAACCGACAGTTGTACGATTGTCAGAGAATATTCACGGGTCTCAGCCACGTGTCTGACAGTTGGCTCGCTACAGTCTGCAGGATAGCAGAGTGTCACGTCTGGATGTTGACGTCCTTATAACAGGCACACGTGGTCTCAGCTGCTTTGGCCGACCGGACGGGTTCGCTACCCGGTCGGTCGGATGAACATTGGCCTTCCTTCCTGCCATGTCATCTCCTATTGCTGACGTAAGCTGGGCCCAGGGGCCCGTCCGGCCGATCCGGATCATAAGTAATATAATTTATGTTATTATAAAATAATAAAAAATATCCTGCGATCTTTGTCAGTAGCCGGCGGCGACCGGCAATGGGTGGTGGGCAACGAGTGGCAAACAACGAGTGACGAGGGAGGTGGTATCGATGAATTTATTAAGACGTGATTTGATGAGATAAGTTAGGATATTTTTGACATATTAAATTTTATGTTAGAATATAATCAGAATTGTATGTTATTTACTTTGTAATCTATATTATAAAAGGTTATTAATTTTTTAATCAAATTTATATTAATTAAAATGATACTAAATAAAATAATAATATAATCTTAATTATATTATAAGGTTGATTATCGTACCAAATGTATCCATATACTAGACAATCTATCAATTTAGCATTATTTTCCTCCATTAAAAAAATAAATAGGAAAAAAGTACAGAAGTAGAGAAAAGTTAGCGGAAATTTTAATTTATCCGAATTAAAAAAAAATAACTACCAATGAAAAGGCCCGGACTGATATACCTATGATAGGACTATTTTTTAGATATATATAATTTTAGGTTTTTTATTTTTGAAATATATATAATTTTAATAGTATTTTTAATTTTTATATCATTGGATGGACTGATGTTCATAAGGTGTTGTCATCATAAGATTTAGAAATTAAATTCTGATAAAATTAGGTATTTGTCATTCTGTATGTAATAGTCATTATTTAGGTTAGTAATTTTCGTAATTTACTTTTTTCGTGTTGGCTCTGAGATGGATTAGCATAAGGTATTATGGTAGACGAATCATTTTTGTACAACTATGATAGAAATTGCATATACATATTAAAAAAAATCATACTGTGAAATTTGATTTGAATATTTAGAAGGGATCGAAATGAATGATTACGGGCTAAAGCACGTAAGCCTTAACCTCCCCTCCATAGCTCCACCTTTGGTCAGATGAGAAATGGGGTTGTGCATGTTGAAGCAATCTCACTGGGAGTGCAAAATACTAGTTTTTGAAGTCAATTTAAAAAATAAATTAAGGACAGAGACTAATGTAGCACTTCTAATTATAAAATAATAAAAAATTCCTTTTTATTATTTTAATCAGAAAAGTATTTTAAATAGTTTTTTTTTTTAACTATATGTTCATATGATTAATAGGAAAATCATAATTTTATAAAGAAATATTCACAATAAAATTTAAAAATAATCATATCCATAAAAAAATATAAATTTATATCCACAAGATATATTTTTTTATTTTTAAAAAATATTTAAATAATTAATAAATTGATTTAGACCATAAAATGGTTATATCTATATTTATAAATAAATAGATTTACAATCTATTGATCTTCCGTGGCAAAATTTATATTTAATAAATTAAATTTTCTTTTTAATTAACAAAGCAATTAATAATTTAAAAACTTTGTCCTTGAAAAATTTTTGTTCCAAAAGAAACATACACCGTGACTCAATATCGTTTGGAAATATTTGTTTGGCAAAAGATAGTTTGTTGACATGGTGGTCAGTTCCACGGTTATTTATAAGGGTGAGTAAAATTTTAATAAAATTGAATTAATCGGGCTGAATCAAACCTAAGTGATTAAATTTAAAAATTCAGTTTAGTTTATTTGGTTTTTTTTAATTCGATTTAATTTTTAATTAATTCGGTTCATTTTAAATTTTGTAATTAGATTAAATCGAATAAATTTGATAAATCCAATAAAATGTTAATTTATTTTTTTTATTTTAAAATATATTAAATAAAATCTGATTTTTAGTTAAAATCGAATAAGCCTTTAAAATTTTGGTTATTCAGTTAATTCTATCGAAAATTAAATTAATTGATATTTTATCAGTTCAATTTTCGTAAGGAAATTCAACTGATTTGGCTTGTTTGAATTTTTATTTATTTATTTGATTTTCAATATATTCGGTTCGGTTTTATCTAAATATTCAATCCTAGTCGCTTATAGAAAGGTAATAATAAAATTGAGTAGTTCATCACATAAGAGTATTTATTCTGACTTTATCAAGAATCGACCCTTAATTGATTTTACAATTTTACCATATGTTGACTAATCTAGGAGATAATTAGAGAGTGTCATGTGGATAAAGAGGTTCACAGTTTTGTTAAGGTGGCGGTGAAAGTCAAGTGAGTGTTGAGTTGTTCCCTAATTCTATGATGCTCCCGACCTCGAGTAGTCCGTCTCCGTCATCTCTTGACTCAGCGGCGTCCTCAACTCCATGACGCTAGCTCCTAACCTCGGGCCATCTATCTCCAAGCCGCCTCCCGACTCGGTGGCATCACTGATACTCCCACCCTCTAGTCGTCCTTAACTCGCAATAGCGCCCAAACAAGGACGAGAAGGAGTGGTCTACTGAAGATGCTGACAAGGTAGCTGTGATTCCCTGAAGATTGTGAGAAACATGATTGTTTTGTTTAGAGAGGGAGAAAATGTTATTGTTTATTTTGGGAAGGTAAATAATGCATACGTGAATCTCGGGATTTCGAATTATTTAAGAAAAAATAGGATAACGCTTGCATGGATCTCGGGACACAAAGCGTGAGAATTAGTCGCCGCTCTATAAAAGGTAGTCATCTCCGACAGGCACAAGCCATAAACCCTAATTATTCTTAGTTTTTCTTCCTCCACCGCCGTCCAAAACTAACTTGAACGTCGAAATGATAACGTTGGGAACCATCGGCCATTATTCTAACCTCTCTTTCTTTCATCTTCTCCCTTCTAACCTTCAGCAGACCTCCCCACCAATCTTCATTGCGATTGATGACCAAGACGACCTCCACACCTACTCATTGATGATTCATTGGTCGATGCTCTTAGGCAAGATCAGTGACAAACTCAGGCATGTATGGAAAATGAGGGTGAAAGCAGCTAAATTAAAATACTTCATATACTTGGAAAAAAAAATTATCAGATAATTAGTTTAACTTTTATATATTGAAAAGTTAACCATTATTTTAGTTGATAATCTAATCAATAATTTTTATAAAATTAATGTAAATTCTATATATTAAACTATTTCACTAAATAAATTTATATATATTTCATTTAGATTATCAAACGGTTTAATAAAATGATCTAATGGATTAACGTAATTTTTATAAGGACACATATTTATTTAATATAGTCAATATTTGATTTCTCAATTTTATATTTTAAAATTGAAAATAATTTAATGTTCAAATTCCCCCGCTAATTATTAGCCTTTTATTATTATAAAATATCTTCTTTTCTATCCATAGTGGATGAAAACGGTTTATTATTATTAAATATATATATAAAAATATTTCAACAACTTTCCAATCCGAATTAATGTAGTAAAAAGATTCTAATTTTTTATCTTAATGCTCAAACTAGTCAAATAAATGGAATAAAATTTATGTACAAATTTTGAGAAGACACGTTCTTAATTATTATTATTATTATTTATGGAATTGTACTTGTTCAAGAGGATTTTAAAGTGATTTTTTTCCTAATCTGATTCTGTTATGGCGGTAACCTAACCCTTCATACGTCATCACCTCGATCGCCTATTTATACAGGGCCTGGATCGTCGCCTGTTTCTCAGCACGCAGACATTTTCGGCGTTCCACCGCCGCATCGGACGGAGATTCCTTCGGCGTTCGGTTCTTTCTCGTTAGCTTTCGATCTCCGCTCAGTGTTGTCGGCGTCCGTCCCACTTGCACACGGGCGATCCCGGCAGAGTTTTTGGCGACTCGATCGTTAATAGAGGTACTTTTCGCTAGAAACCATGCGATTGCGATGGAATCGTTTCTGTTTTTCCTTTTGGTGTTTCTTCGTTCGAGAAAGAGTAAGGCCGGGGGTTTTTTGGTGTGTTTGGTGGTTCAACCATTCGATTTGGCCAATTGTTTGTGTCATCGAACGAAAGGTTGCCGAATTTTTTTCTGCTTTCTTCTGTCTCGAGAATGATGACATTGTGATGTGAAGGGAACCTATTTTCCGTTAGGTTGGATGCTAATTGTTTTGTTGATCTCGTTTTGGTTGGATGCTAGGGACTTGCTGATGTTTTTAGTTGTTGAAATTAAATTTTGAGAAAAGATCTTTCATTCCGTGTGTTTTCTTCGATCGGATCTCTCTTTCTTCTTCTCAACTCCTTTTTCTCAATATAGATCGCACAAGAGTGGAGTGTTGTTATTAGCTGTCCGATTTCTTCTTTTTGGTGTTTCCAGTTCGACTGTTCTATTCCTAAACATTGAAACTGACAAAGGAGTATCGCACAACTTAGTTTATCTTACTCTTTTTGTTTTTTTTCCTTCACAGGATATAGATTGATATTTAAGGAGTTGCCATCAATCTGGCCGTTCTTAGGGTTCCATATCCCTGCACCTCGAGGAAGGTGTGGGATCTAAAGGATTCTCAGTTGCCTCCTCATTGCATTGATGTTTCCACTCTTCTCGTTTGGCCTTTCCATTGCACAGTGAAAGGATCTCCTTTTGACAACGGTTAACTCCTGCAACGATAGAGATTCTGGCAGCTGATTTTTTACTGCAAAAGAACAACTTGTTTGGATTTCCCTATAGCTAGGTTGCCTTACGCAGATCAATTGCTGCCCATTAAAATGGCAATAACTAGTTGTTTCTCAGCTCTTTTTGCTAGAAATAAGTCCAAGGTAAGAATCAATCGTTGTGATTTTGTCCTTAGTGTCTTTTTTGACATGGTGCTGTTTACAAGTAATCATATAAACTTCTGCAGGGAAAGAAAAGATCCAAAATTGCCTATAAATGTGGAGATTTAAGAGTTAACCCTGAAGAACAAGTTCATCAACATGTCCAGAATGTAGCAGTAGGCATTACTTCTGATGGACCCAATCATTCCGGTCAATTGGCCCATAGTTCTGTAGAGGTAGCAAATCTCAGAGAGCCTATGCTGTCGATAGCTCAGGGAAAGAGTCCTGTGGAGAATGCACAAACCAAAACGTGTGGTACAAAAATTCTCAAATTTGAGCAAACTGAGCTTGTTACCGAAGCAGTCTATGAGGGAGGTGATGAAGACGAGGATAATTTATCTCTGAGGAAAGATTTCTCCGACTTTGATCTTCAAGCATTAGAAGCAGACAAGCATGAACTGAATTTAGGAAGTGTCGACGAAGATCTGAATATTGATGGTTCGGATAACAGTTTGCTTAGAGAAGATACTGCTTCTGAAAGGATTGCCTACACTGGTCACGTTAGTGATCCTGGCATTGGTCGAACAGAAATATTGTGTGGATCTCTGAATCATAAACGTTCATGCTCCAACATCGAGACAAAGAGATTTGTTAGATCCCCTACCAAGACCAATTCTTCAGATGATGTTCTCAACGTATATGAGCCTGTTGGTGGTGAAGCAACAAATGCAGTTCCTGGAAGTCCAAAATCAGTAATGACATCTTTCAGTGCAGACAGGGCATTGATAAAGAAGAGATATTCATCCCAGGTGCTCCCATTGAGGGGCACAAAACTTCGGTCAAATCTTTTGATGTTGAGCCAGAATAATTTTCACAACCCTAGGATGACAGCCCCACAGAGGATTTCCATCAATGATACTTCAAAAAATGCTGGTGGATATTGTTCCGATGTGCTTGAGTCAAGGTCATGTTTTGAAATGCAGGACAAGATAAAAATGAAGCAATCAGAAATTGCAACTGCAGATGACTTGTGGTCTCAGAATCGCTGGGTTGCTCTTTATTCAGAGTCTTCTACCTTGGATAGAGTTAATGCTTGGGTTCAGAGTCTTGGCGATGTCTCATCAAATCCAATAGACAGCTATCAGAATGATGAACCAGCAGATGAGCCAACCTCATATACAAATATTCTTGAGGTTGAACAAATCTCAGGAAAGAAACAAACTCACACTGGCAGGCCAACAAGAAAGGATATAATGGAAGGAAACTACATCTTCCAACCATCATGTTCCTTTCCGCATATGGCTCACATGTCTAATATGGGTTTGAAAGCTATTCCAGTTATTTCAGCCTTCAGCAATCTCCGATCAGTTAATTTATCTGGCAATATGATTGGTATGAACAAAACCTATTTCAAACTGTTAAAATGTAAATCTTATGTGTTGTTTCAATATAGAAATAGAACATTTGTTAGACATTATATTAATCTCTTTCGTATTGCTGCAGCCCACATTTCCTCAGGAAGCCTCCCAAAGAGTCTCCTTACACTTGACTTGTCTAGGAACAAAATTACAACAATTGAGGGACTGAAAGAGCTTATGAGGCTGAGGGTTCTTAATCTCAGCTACAACAGAATTTCACGGATTGATCACGGTAAGCTTGTCTCTTAAATTTTTTAAATTTGATTCCTCCATTTTAATACTAAAAATAGTGCTAGCTATGATGTCTGCTAGGACAGTATTTATTGACTTGGATAATTTATCAGTTGGGATAGGAATTTAATCCAATGTTTAAATTTCAGGATTTCCAAATGGCACACTGATAAAAGAGCTCTATTTAGCTGGAAATAACATCAGCTACGTTGAGGGTCTCCACAGACTTCTGAGGCTAAAAGTTCTGGACCTAAGCTTCAACAAGATAACCACAGCAAGGGCCTTGAGTCAACTTGTTGCTAACGACAGCTCTCTCTTGGCACTTAACCTGGTTGGCAATCCAATTCTGAGCAATTTTAGCGAAACTGCCCTTCGTAAAAACATTTGCAGCATCCTACCTAAGATATCCTACCTGAATAAGAAGCCCATTGATCCTCGGAAGGGACGGGAGGTGGCCTTGCACAGCATATCAAAGGCTGCACTCGGAAGCAATGACCGGTTCTCGCAGAAACAGTTAACAAAGCGACTGATCAAGACTGACTGTTCTTCGGGTAAGAGCTGGGGAAGAGAAAAGAACACCTATAGAGGAGTAAGCCGCAACCTCGGAGAGAGGAGCAGAATGAATAGATCAGGGGACAAGCATCAACGGTCTATCACTTCTAGGAAATGAAACAGTCTATTACTTCAAGGAAATGAGATGGTGATTCTATTTTAGATGTGATTTGATTTAGCATTCAGTCATAAATTAGAAAACATTATACTTCTTTCTTTTTGTTAAATTTGGAAACTTATTACATTGTGTTTAGTTCATGGGCAGCTTAGTTTATGAATAAAATTAAATTTATATACTTATTTGTTTCCTTCTTTGTTTAATTGATATGTAATTTGTTTATGTGAACCGTGCACTTCATGTTTATCCGATCAGTTTAATATTGTCTCCTTTTTTGAATTTGATATTTTTCTGTTGAAAAATGAGAATTTACTTTCGCTTGCTGCTTTGTTTTTGCTCGTGAGGAAGAGATACAAAGCCAAGAGTTTTACCTTTCTCTTTGATTTAGATGTTCTTTGCTATGCTTGTTTGTTGTGGGGCCTTTTTTACGTTCCTTTCTTGCTGGTTGCACGATGATGTGGGGGTAGATATAGGATCCACGTAGAGGGAGGAAAAAATTTTCCCTATAGCTGAGGGATCAAGCTCATAGTATCCTCTCCCTCAACGGGATTGAGTCTTATTCTAATATCTCCTTTGACTCTGCAAATACTTGAGAGTCTAGTGAATTGAGCTATAATCTCCTTCGGCGGAATAAGTGTTACTCTTCTCTTCTTGACTCTGTGGATACTTAGGAGTCAATGGATCGAGCAATTATATCGCTCAGAGGGATCAAGTTTTATTATATTTTCTCCCCGACTCCACAGACATTTGAAAGTCGAGGGATCAAGCTGTTCTTTCCGATGAATTGAGCATATTATTTTGTCTCCCCGAGTCCACGAATGTTCAGGAGTTGAGGGATCAAGTTATTCTCTCCCCAACTCCGAGGGCATTCACGATCGAGGGATAGAGCTATTTTCTCCCTGACTCAACGGGCATTCAGGAATCAATTATTATTTTGTTAATTATTTTTTTTTATTAATGTTATTCCGGGTACTAGTAATTTATGGATTTAAATTTTATAAAATTTAAATTATTTATAAAGTATAATATAAAAAAGAGATAAGAAATATATATAATGGAAAAATATGGGCGAAGAAGTTGTTGAGAGATTTTTTTTATAGCGAAGAGATATATAAAGGTTCTTTACTTTTGACGTGGTACAGATGTGACAACGAAGGAGCTCTACGAGAATTTCCACGACTATGGATGCTCTTAGGGTCCAACCTCTCCCAACTCGAACATAGTCAAGATCGAACACATTATATCTTCTTGTCTCGGACCAGCAATGTCCATCAGTAATTATCCTTTTTAAAGCTCAACCTCTCCCCTTGACTCGGGTATAATTGGGATCGGGTACTTATATCCCCTAGTCTCATAGTAGTGGCGTCCATCAGTAATTGCCCTTTTCAGGTCCAACCTCTCCCCCGCCTTGGACATAGTCGGTATCGAATAGACTTATATCCCCCGATCTCAGATAAGTGACACCCATCAGTAATTGTCCTTTTTAAAGCTCAATCTCTTCCCAAGTCAGGATAGGACACTTATGCTATCCTGGTCTCGATCCAATGATCTCCATCAATAATTGTCCTTTTCGAGGCTCAACCTTTCCCTCTAGTCGAGATTAAGTAATTATATTATCTAGGTCTCGGACTGGCGATCTCAATCAATAATTATACTTTTCAGGGTTGAATCTCTCTGTCAGCCGGGATCGAGCACTTAGACTATCTTGGTCTCGAACCTACGACTTTCATCAGTAATTGTCTTTTTCAGGGCTCAACTTCCCCCCTTGATCGGGATTGAGCACTTATACTATTATGGTCTCGAACTAGCAATCTCATCAATAATTGTACTATTCAAGGCTCAAACCTTCCCCCAGACAGGTCGAGCAAACATATATTTTTCGTCAGAATTCTCAAAGGACTTCTTTGTTAGGTCTCCAATGATTTTTTAGTTGGATCTCCAAGGATCTCTCAGTCGAACTCTCCAATGATTTCTCCGTCAGAGTTCTCCTTGGACTTCTTAGTCGAATCTCTAATGACATTTTAGTCGGACTCTCCAATGATTTCTCCATCGGAATTCTCTATGGATTTCTCAATCAGATCTCCAACGACTTCTTGGTCGAACTCTCCAATGATTTTTTTCGACAAAATTCTCCATGGACTTCTCAATTGGATCTCCAATGACTTCTTAATTGGATTCTTCAATGTTTTCTCCATCGGAATTTTCCAAGGACTTCTCGGTCAGGCTCTCCTACAGTTTTCCGATTAGATCTTGAGCGACTTCTCAGTCAGACTCTCCAATAATTTCTCCGTCAAATCTCCAACGACTACTCGGTCAGAAGACACTTAGCCTTATAACAGTCACGGAGCCCCTAACCCCGCGCTAGTGATTTGCCTAATAATAGGTCCAAAGTTTCCTTTCCCGACTCCTTAGTTGGAAGTCACTCTTACTTTGTCTTACAACAGGCTTGGAGCCTATCCCCGCGCTAGTTATTCACCTTACAACAGGCTCGGAATTTCCTTTCCTAACTCCTTAGAAGACACTCGGTCTTACGACAAACTCAGAGCCCTTAGCCCAGCGATAGTGATCCGCCTTATGACAGATCGGGAGCTCCCTTTCCCAACTTCTCAATCGGAAAATAGTCAACCTTACGACAAGCTCAAATTAGCCTTACGATAGGCTCAAATTAGCCTTACGATAGGCTTAAAGATTCCTAGCCCCAAGCTAATGATATAGCCTAACGATAGGCTTGATTCCTTAGTCGGAAGCGACTCCGCCTTACAACAAGCACGGAGACCTTAGCCCTGCATTGTTGATTTGCCTTACGACAGACCTCGAGCTCCTTTTCCTCACTCCTTAATTGGAAGCAACTCAGCCCGATGACAGGCTCGATGATTCTTTCACCCATCCTGTCAGGATACAATACAATAGTCTAGTTAGTCATATCTAGACTCAAGGAGAATGCGCTGTGGGGTAGATGTAGTGGCAACACCTCGTGTGGAGTAGATATATATGTGACAAAAGGTGAATACGTTCGTCTCCAGTGCTCTCGTCAATCCGTCCCAAGGCCAACATGGAGGAGGTAAATCACGGATGACTATTAGCCATAAGTGCAAATGGTCAAGATATGGAGGAGGTATATACTCAGGCGGGACATCATGTGGGGTAGATATAAAAAAAATGATAAACTCAGTTAGCCTCATTGACTATCTCTGAGGGTGGCCGGTCCAGCCCTACGGAAGTTTTCCACCAACAACTAGGGTAAATTGGAAAGTCCTCACGGTGGACGGTTTAGAAATCCAGTATCCCTTAATTGCAATCATGTGGGGTAGATATAGGAGAGGAGATATACGTTCTCATTGCTTTTAATGTAATTTGTTTGTTTATCATCAGGAGATATAACGTTTGCGTAGCTCTCTCTTCTTCACGACGTCTCTGCTTTTGATGAATAGGTGTCCCTTTCACCAGATTAATAGATTGTCTTTTCTTTAATATTTTTTATTTTTATTCACACCTCTGGAGTACTAGTGTGCGACTAGTTTTTTGCCGTGGACTTTTGGTTGTTTTTCAACCTTGTATTTTACTTTCATGTCCTTCACGTCTTGTGAACTAACTTCTGCGCTCAGAATTTCACCAAGTTCTTGGACGAAAAGAGTTTGAATCCTAATTCTCCTCCAGGACTCTCAATTTCTATTCAATTCCACCTTTGTGGAGTTATTTAATGCCCAACAAAAATTATGCAAGTTATCGTCATTGATTTCGTTAGCTAAGCTCTGCATCGATGTATATTAAAACCCTGCATCCTTCCTTCTGATGACCATCAGGCACCGAAGCACAGAGAAAAAACAAGTTTGAAAAAAAAAAAAAAAATAGAGAACGAAATGATTTCGATTCCGAGCGAGAAGAAGCCTCCTCACGCTGTGTGCGTGCCCTTCCCGGCGCAAGGCCACATCACCCCCATGCTCAAGCTCGCCAAGCTCCTCCACT
>JBAMIE010000068.1:534945-546182 GCA_037177295.1 Kaempferia parviflora
CCATGACTAGATCCTAGTCTTGGTGAGATAAGATTTAATTAATAATCTTATTAAATTGTGCTAATTCTGTTTTGCAAGTTAAATATTTTTTCTGTTAGATTAACATGTTTTTGTAGGAGCAAAAATAAATTAAAGCCTCGGGTGAATAGTACTCGAGGCGTCTCCTATGTTGTTGGAGGCGCCTCTGATACCTTGGTTGAAGACCTTGAGCGGAATGGCGTGGAGGTGTCTCCCATGTGGTTGGAGGCGCCCTGGAGCTTGGCGCGGAGGCTCCTCAAACCGCATGGAAGGCACTCTCTAGCGGATAAAACCACATTTTGTGGGGTTTATCGAGTCCGAAGCTATAGGGATAATTCTTGCAGCCAAAAGCGCCCCCTCAACACTGTATAAGAGGATTGTTTGACCAACAACTTAGACACAACTTCTTCTCGGGCTACTACGACTTTTCTACTACTTTGAACACGCTGTACTGCTACTGTACTACTACTACGCAACATCCGACCGCTACCGGCAGATCGACACGAACACACGAACACATCTAGATTCTTATCTTCGTGTTGGTAACTTTAATTTACAATTGCTTACTTTATTGCTAAGGTAGTGTAACTTATTACATTGTCCCTCGTTATCATTGTACTCGATTCACTCTTTTGCGGGTTCTGGAAGAGGTTTTTAGTGGATTGCCAACGATACGGTCCTCGCCGAAGGCTCCGAACCAAATAAAATTGCTTGTGTGCTTTCGTTTCTTGTTTTATTCCGCTGCACTTTGGTTTTTAAAAGAGTTCAAAAAAGAAACGTTTTCTAAAATACATGTGATTCACCCCCCTCCCCCACATGCGCTACGATCGTACAACCATGACCTCCGAAGGATGCTCGAGGTTGTGGCTTTCTTTGTGACACCATTCCGCTTGTATCAAGACGACATGATATTGAATCCATGCATCTAATTAACCATTTTTTCAAAAGATAAAAATATCTTTTATAATTTTATTAGCCTAGCTAAATGTTATTTCCATATTTCTTTGTTTTGTAAACTTTTCTTAAATTTTCTATCTCAGTGAGTTAAATTTTTTATTTTGACTGTTCTCCTCTATAATTTTCTGTAGGCTTTCCAAAGATTAGTTGACGATTTCATTTAACTTTTTGTAGTTTTATAATTTTCTAAAATGATTTGATAATTCAATATTTCATTATTATTGCATTTCATTCAAAAAGTTTAATTTGTAAATGTTTTTAAAAATATTCATTTATAATCTCAAAAAACATGATCTACCAAGAAGTTTTCCTAATATATGAATTTGCACCAATCTAACTCTAAAATTTTATATTATATAGTGTCAAGACATTAGACTTTAAATTTCTAAGATAGTGCAGTAAAAAGAAAAAGGATACGATGTAATTCTAGTTTAATATTTAGATGACGGTTATTTTCTATAGCAATAGTTTTGCACCCTAGATCCACGACTGAAAGAGGCATGTCAAAAAATTAAGCTAGGTAATCCAAATTCCAAAAGGAAGAAATTAATAGTTGATCTATATTTCTCTAGTCCAATGATCTCAAAGATATTTACAATAAGTTTGTTGTTAATTCAGTGAATTTCATTAAAGTTTTTAACTAGTGAAAATTGAGCACAATAAAACAAATATTATATGTTCTTTAAGTTTATGCCTGCCAACTTACCAAGTTTGAGATTTTACCTAATGTCCACAATAATTAAACCAGATAATTTTTTGTTATTTCTTTTGCATGGGCGAGAGATGAATTTGTTGTGACCAATAACACATTTTAAGTCGAAGGCTTGATATTGTTATGCACTATACATGAGTCTTTCCAATGCATGTTAATTATTAGCTAATTTCTGACTGTAGCAATGTGTCTAGGGTTTTCTATTTTGTTAGTGTTTGTGATGATATGTTTTTCTTCAGAATCTTCAATGGCTGTGTAAAACCATTTACAAGGTTGATTGATCTTGGAAAAATAGTCTTCAAGAGCTACCTAATTCAACTGGTATATTTCTGTATCTATATAAGGTAAGGCATTTAACTTTATGGTGTTGTGGATTTATCCTATTGTCTGCTCATTTCAGGATATACATTTTCCACTTCTGGAATATCATATATTGCTTGTGGCACATTCCATAAATGTGAAAAATCTAATGAACCCAAGATGTAGCTATAGCACTACAATAACTCAAATGTTGATGTAGATTGTCTCGTCATTGTTTGTATCTAACAAGAGAAACACCAAAATTTGAGACTATACTTCTCATCCCATAAAAGTGAAACTGGGGAGAATTCTCTTACTTCGGATGTGTGCCATGGAACATGGGAAGCTATTGAAGATGAAGAAAGCAATTCAACTTGTCACAAGTAGAAGAGCATTTGTGTTCTAATATATCAATCACAAATGATTTGTACTTGAGGATCATGAGTGAAACAGATAGTTGTGTATGCAAACGTCGGAAATTTCAGAAGTTTGATGTTGCAATTCTGTCTGAAGATGCTGTAGGAGGTAATTTTTCCCATTATACTATTGATTGCATGGAAAATTCCTTATCAGTACAAAATAATGGGCTTCATAGGAATAAAATGAATTTTGCAGGTTCTGACAAGGCCATTGATAATGGAAACACTTATGACCATCACCATCTGGAGGATCTAATTGGAACCCCTTATGTCAAGCAGATAGATCTTACTGCAGGTGAATTAGTTGATTCAAATGATAGTCCTAGTAATGAAGCTACTAGAGAAAACAAAGTCCATGCTGAATTATCCATCACAAAATTTCAAAAGCTTGATTTAGGTAACAATGGTATCATAAGCGACAGATTTTTAATGTTAAAATTCAAATCACAGTTCATATTTTGTGAATAATGAAGTGCAGTATTTTTCATTGCATGATGTCATTGCAGAATCTATGGGTGACTTCCATTCAACAAAGGAGCTGTGCATATTTGTTCTTAAAAGTCATGGGTTGCTTGGAGTAATTTCTGAAAGTGTTTCTTGTGTTTCTCTTGAGGTCATAGACGGACTAACTTCCAAGTCTATTCTATTGTGCAAGCTATGCTATCAATCTGGAAGTCCATCAGGAATGCTAATTTGTGACCTCTGTGAAGAAGCATTTCATATTAACTGTTTGAATCCTAAGATAAACAAGATACCAATAGGCGAATGGAATTGTCAACCTTGTTCGAGAAACAAATCAAATGTCCCTGTGCAAGGATTAAGTATATCTTGTGGAGATTTGAGCTCTATAGCATTTATCTTGCGGGACAAATTGCCTTATACGACTGGGGTTCAAATTGGTAAAGATTTTCAAGTAGAAGTTCCAGAGTGGTCTGGTCCAATACTAGAGTATGTCTTGTTAATAGCTTGTTTATTTCTCAAAAGTATCTAATTAGTTAATAACAACAACAATCAAACTTTATCGCACTAGCTAGAGTCGGCTATATGGATTCTTCTACGTCATTGGGCTCTATCCCCTATTATATCATCATTTATATTTTAATAAAATTTATCTTATTTTATTGTTGCTAACTAATTTTTTTTTGTCTACCTCTTCCTCGTTTAATGCACACATTTATCCTAGTTTTACATCACATAATTGTAGCATTTATTAGTCATCTAAGTACATACTTGTACCATCTTAAACATATTTTCTGGAATTTTCACTAGTAGGTGCAACTCCGACTCTCTCTAATATTTTCATTTCTTCTCTTATTCATCCTAATATGTTCACATATCCACTTTAACATCCTCATCTCTACAACTTTCATGCTCAAGTCATAGTCCAACATCCAACTCCATATAACATACCAGCTCTAATTGTCATTTTATAAAACTTTCCTTTAGTCTTAGAGGTACTCTATGATCACAAAGAACACATGACACTCCTTCATTTTAACCATCCGACTTGTATTCTATGTAAGACATCTTTCAATCTCTCTATCCTTTTGCAAAAATGATCCTAAATACTTAAAGCTTTAGCTACAAACGACTAGTCTTAACAATTGTCTTGTTATGTCTAATATTGTTAAACTTAAATTATATATATTACGTCTTTACTATACTAAGCCTAAAATCTTTCACTTCTAGCATTTCCCGCCAAGATTAGAGTTTAACATTTACTCTTTCACGCATCTCATCTACTAAAATATAATATCATTTTGCAAACAACATGCACCATGGTACCATATCTTGGATGTGTCTAGTGAGTTCATGAATGATTAATGTAAAAAAATAGGGACTTAGAACTATCTTTATGAGAAAATTTTGATTAATCCGCATGAAATTTTTACTCTTGTCATTATATCCTCATATATATCCTTAATTGTTTTTATATTAACACCTTTTTTTTTCTAGAAATTTTCATATAATTTTGCTTGAAATTCTATCATAAGGTTTTTCTAGGTCGACGAATACCATATGTAAGTCTCACTTCTATTCGCATTACTTTTCAATCGACCAACATAAATCCAAATTGATTTTTGATCATTGTGATCTCTCCTTAATTTTTTTTCATTACTCTTTTCCAAAGTTTTTTTCATTAATTTAATATCTTTATAGTTTACATAATTTTAATATCTCATAATTTTTTTTCGAAGTGGAGCCTTGGCCCAACAGTAAAGTTATTGCCTTGTGACCCAAAGGTCACGGGTTCGAATCTTGGAAACAACCTCTTGCAAAAAAAAGCAGGGTAAGACTGCGTACAATGGATCCTTTCCAGGACCACGCATGGCGGGAGCTTCGTGCACCATGTTGCCCTTTTATAGTTTACATAATTTTAGATACCTCCTTTGTTCTTATATAAGTGAACTAAATTACTTGTTATGTGACATTTTTTTTCAATACCAAGTTGAATAACTTTGTAAGTCATTCATTATTTTGTTTCCCTAGGCACTTCCATACTTATATTGAAATATCATTGGTCCACTACTTTTCCATATTACATCCCTTTTAAATTTTATTCTTTTCTGAAATTTGAATTCTACGATAAAAATTTAAATTTCTACACTCATTTGACCTACATAAATGACCTAAATTAAGTTGATCACCAAAATCTTCATTAAAAAGTTAAGGAAAATACCCATCGTTCTTTTATTTCCTCATCATTTAATAGTACCCTATTGCATCAATTTTTAATACATCTTATTTGGATAAGATCTCTTGTCTTCCTCTCTCTTGCTTTAGCTATTTTGTAAATGTCCCTTTCCCCTTCTTTTGTATCTAATTTACTTCCTTAACTATTCTTTTTGGCATCTTTCTATACTTTTTAAAGTATTTCTTGTTCTTAAAAGTATAATACCTTATAGGTTGTTCAATTTTTCCTTCATTTTCTCATGCACTTTTCATTCCATCACCAAAATTCTTTATTTGGTGGTGCAACACTCTCTTTGACTCACCAAGTACACTCGCTTACTATTTTCAACTTTAATATTATCTTGTCCCATGTTGTGTTTGAGTCGTGTATTTTTTTTTCTAATTCTTGTACTTCTACCCCCTTCTTAAATATGTTTTATTTCTCATCTTTTAACTTCCACCACTTAATTCTAGGAGTCGTACACATTTTCCTTCTATTAAGATTATACTTAAGGCGCATATCCAACGCCACTAAAGTCCGTTGAATAGTTAAGTTTTCTCTAGGGATGACTTTATGATCTTTACAAATCTTTTTATCTTTTTTTTTAACCATAAGAAAGTCAATTTGCGTCTTATTATTTCCACTTTTGAACTCCATCAATTGTTCTCTCGTCTTTAAAAACATATTAGCTAGTACAAGGTCATTAGGTCATATGCTATTGCAAAATCCAATATAGTTTTTCCACTTCATTTCCTGTTCCAAACTCATAACCTTCATGCACCCTATTATATTCCTCATTTTTCAGTCCTTTTATTAAAATCATTTCGGTTGACAAAGTATTATGTAATACCATCATCTAGGTCATCCCAAAATCTAGATTTAGTGTGTTCATTTAATTCTACTTGAGATTGCATATATGCTAATTACATTAATAGTTTATTTCGTCACTATTTTGAGAGCTATAATCCTACCCACCAATATCTACTTCATTTCTTATTTTACTCATTGTATACCATAATTTAAAATCTGAATTCGCTATGATTTTTTTTGTCTTCTCTTCTACCCATTTTGTCTCTTGTATATACAAAATATTAATTCTTTTCCAAATTGTCATATATGTTGGTGCAGTTATCACTAAGGCTGCGTTTGGTAGGCTATAATGTAATCAGCCTTGTAATGTAATCCTTCTTGTAATGTAATGTAATTCATATTACATTACTACGTTTGGATATGTGTTAGATGTAATCTTTGATTACAAGGATGATTACATTCTTTTGTTTGGTATCAATTATTTTTTATAAGGAATGCAATTCATATAATTATAAAATGATAAAAATATCCATGTCGTCTGCGGTCGGCGAGCGACGGTCAGGCGGTGGTCGGCCGTCGACCGACGGTTGTTGGCGGTCGGCCGACTATCGGCCGGCGGTTGTCGGCCGACGATCGGCCAGCGGCTGTCGCCCGACGATCGGCCGACGGTCGGGCAGGGGAGGAGGTGTCAACAAATTAGTTCAAGCGTGGTTTGATGAGATAAGAGGGGTATTTTTGACATAATAATTTTCAGGTTGTAATGTAATCTGGATTACCTAGGTTTTGCTTTGTAATCCAGATTACAAAAGTTTGTTCACTTTTGTAGTCCGGATTACATTACAATATTAAATCGATACCAAACAACGGAATCAACGATGTAATGTAATCTGGATTACATTACAAGGTTGATTACAATCTACCAAACGCAGAAAGTACAGAAGATAATTAGAGTACTGAACTACCATAGTTACAAGACCTGATATTTCAGTCAGTACTAACAATTAGTCTTTAGAAATCTCATGTTTCAGGATTATCTTACAAATTCTTCTCTAGATGATTAAGATCTGGCTACTCCATTCTTTCATGAGGTGACCTAACATCTGTGAAGACAAGAAACAGACTATCATAACTTGATTGAGTGCAATTGTGGAATATAAGCAAGACCCTAGCTACATATTATTTTATCTGGGTTAAAGATGATGACTAAAAGTTGGGACATTAAACATGCTCTTTTAAAGCCAATGAAATTGTACCGTGATAATCAAGTTGCAATCCACATAACCTCTAGGATTAAAGGAACTGAACAAAGCACATAGAGCTCAATGGCCACTTCGAGGGAAAGTGTAGTCCAATAGAATTGTCATTCTCGTTTGTTAGATCTAATATTGGCTATATTGTATTTTTAAAAATCCTTAAAGGACCCTAAAATTGAGAGCAATTATAACAAGCTAAGTTTCCACATATATTGAATCAGCTTCAAGAGAGCCTTATAGACCTTAATATAAATCCCATTACTACTATAGACTTATGTAATTAGCAGAGGATTGTAAATTTTTAACATTGATGAATAATATAGATCAGCATAGGGGACTAACTTGGGAAATATCCCTGATATTTCCTCTTTACAGTAAGAAACTCTTGCAGTAGGAAAACACATCTGCTTTTAACTGTAACATGTAGAGAATCTGCAGCATTTGCTATGTTAAGTTCTGGTAAATGATTAGAATTACATGCTTGCACACTGTTGCTGCATCAACTTATCCTACTTTTGCCAACTTCAGGTGGCGTTAATTTATCTACTTTCAAATATTGATGTTTGCGTATTCTTGATGGTGCATAGCTCTATTTTTCTGAATTAGATATTGTTTTGCATTCCAAACAGGTACATGGTTCAATTACTGAATCTGATTGTTCCAATTTTGGCTGCTCCAGTTCTTCATAACTCTGGTTTTGCAGTAAGCTATATTATCTCATTATAACTACCAATGAGAAAAATTAGCAAGATAAAGAAGTTATTACAGGATCAGCAACCAAGATCCAGTAACTTTATTCAGGTCTTATGATTCATACCTGAAAGACAAGCTAACATTTTTTTCTTCAGGAAAAGACTACTTAATGTTGGATACTTCTATACAGTCGTTACATTCTTTTTCACGATGAAGTTAATGCCTGAAATACTATTTATGGTTTTCTTCATAATCATATAAAATTTAATTAATATTAAAGTGTGGCAAAAGACGGGGAGTCTTGGTGCAACGGTAAAGTTGCTGTCGTGATCTCTTGCTGAGTGTGACCTCTGTGACCTAGAGGTCACGGGTTCAAGTCTCAGAAACAACCTCTTACAAAAAGCAGTTAAGGCTTCATACAATAGGTTGCATATAATAGATCCTTCCCCGGAAGTGTGACAAAACTTAGCGATTGCCTACTTTATTATGCTCATCATTGCTAAATTTACTTTGATTGAACACATTTTATGGTTTATTTTTTCTGCTTGCAAGTTGATGAATCAAGTGGTAGTTGTTGTAACATATTTTATACATTTAAATTATCTTAGTATGGTAATGCTATTTCATTTCTGCTGGACCAAAGTAAAAGAAAATTACAACACTTTCTTTTACTTCATCATCATTTCTCCTTCAAAGCATAATATCTTTCTACAGGGGTCATGTTCACGGATATGGCAACGAGCCTCATATTGGGATGCTTGCCCATTCTCACAGAGGTACGAAATTTCAAGGAATTTTTATCCTATAATACTGACTATACAACAACTTTGATTTCTCTATTTTGCAGCAAGGAATATCCACTTTTCATACCACGACAGAGTTTCTGCACTTCAGGTGGAGAAAATTTGTGGTCTGATAGAAGCTCCTCAAATTTCGGTGTTGCTTCAGTAGAATCTGAAAGCAGACCTTATTTAGAGAGTTCCAGAAGTAGCAGTTTTAATTTTTCCCTTGCTTCACCTCATTCTCTTGAAAATCACACGGACCTGCAGAAAGGAATTTCCTTACTCAAGAAAAGTGTGGCATGCATCACAACATATTGCTATAATATCTTGGATCTGGATATGCCTTTGGAAGCTTCTACCTTTGAAACATTTGGTAAATTGTTGGTTCTTCTATCATCTTCAAAGGAATTACAGTTGATCAGAAACTCTTTGAACGTGGCTTGCTCAAGGTGTGAGTCCAATGTTTTAATTAGCATGATCTTGTGGACTTTAGATGTCTTTGGAACTCATTCGGCTTTTTCCCTGTTAACTTTTGTAGTCACCATAGCTAAGAGAATGGTTGCATCTACAAATAGTTTGCCTATCTCTGATTATTTTGCCCACAGGTTTAACTTTGCTATTTTTGCCTGCAATGTACAATAAGCATCTTATTAGGTAGTGACACTGTGGAAGCAGTCTTAAAGTTAGTGTGATCAATGCAGATCCTTCTAGAGAAGATTTATTCCTCAATCATTTTGCCAAATTTTATATTTGCTTGTATGCGTGTATATATACCAAACAACTAAATCGGATGTTTGCTGTTGACCGTTATTTCAATCCTTCTGAGATGAGGAGATGTTGATTAATACTGAAGTCAACTGATTTATTATGCTGTTTTAGCAGGCAAACCAAACTCCGTGGTTTATACTTTGATGTGCACTTCTTTTTAGTAATCACAGTTTTTTCTTGGGAAGATTAGGATGATTGGTAGCATGATTGAAACAAACGACTCAGCAAAAGCTTATCCCTTCATGTTAAGTTATAATGGCCATCATTTTCTTTATTTTCAATTGCAACTTACAAGCCCTTTTTTAGTTGTAGGTACTTTGCGTGTCCAAGTTAGATTTCTCCTATTATTGTTTACAGAAACTGACAAAACCGAAAGATTTGCAAAATGCCGTTTAGAGAAGCTGACAGAACTGATATTTTAATCTGAATTACAATCAGTTGTTTGAATAATTATTGATATCACTTCTATGCAGCTCAGAAAAACAAGCTCAGCAACTGAAGAGTTCTGTTTGGAACGTAAGCTCAGGGGTTAGTCCCTCAAGTAGCCTAGTCGAGGGCGAACAGTCCATACTGGTCAGCTTTACATTCAAACTTTGTGTTCTTCACTAATGACATAGATAAGATGTCTAACTTTGTTTTTCCCTGCTGATCAGTCAAGTGTTGATGATAACGACTTCTCAAACCCCAATTCAAGTTTCATGTGCACAGCCGAGATGATTGACTATGTAAAGCCCAAAAGTCTCGAGGAAGGGTGGGACATCGTGGAACATCCTACATTTCCCCCACCCCTATCAGAGATCGAGGACGTTGAGCACTGGTTGCGAGCTATGTACATAGATGTCACAAAGAAATAGTGAGGTATCTTTGTCCTGCTGTCCATAATCTTCATTATTATCTCATGTATCCGTTTTATCCAACCGAAAAAATATTCTCCATTCATGTACATAGCTAATGATCTTTAGATTAGGTGATGGCCGTGTTTTTGGCATTTTTGAAACTGGAATCGTCAGGCCACAGTAGAATGTTTATGGTTTAATGAAGTAAATCACCTATCACGTAGATAAAATAACTCACTGGTAACGTTGCAATTGCTTTGCCATTGTTTGCATAGTAGAAGATATGGTAAACTGAACTCCTTCATCCACGTACAGAATTAAAGAACGTAGTGAAGCTTCTTGTAATAGGTTGCTAAAATGTTTGTTTGGAGTGTTATAGTGGTTGACCTTACAGAAAATCAGTCAATTAACTTTTGGTTATTTAATGGAAATGAGTGGAAGTTGTTTCGTAAAAAATGGTTTTTACTAGTATTTGACTTCTGGGAAAATCATAATCAATTAAATTCTATTTGGTTATCTAATGAAAAATGGAGGCAGTAGCCGCCTTTTACACGGGAGGTAGACAAACATTGGTTGTGTCATCCTTAATATTGGCATATCATTTGTTACTCGTATAATAATACTAAAAGGAAAATATATTTTCCTTATATAGCACATAATAATCATTATTATTATTTTACACTAATGTTACACAGATCAATCAGCCGCTAGTCATCGAAACATGTTCTATATAAAATAACGAAATTGTTGCAAGATATCATCGTTTATCTATTACGATCTTCATCGCCTTCTGTTGAAATAAGTTGCAATAGACACACGTACAAAATGCTCACACAACATTACATATACGGTATTTCAAGTATCTAGGTATTACTATAGAACAGTATTTGTTTCACTAAAACCTATACAACCTTATTTTGTATTTGAATCATGGAAGTACCATGATGACACTATGTAGCTTTTCAAGATCGAACTAGTTGGCTATAGAACATTAGCTGCTCTCAAACAAGGGCTA
>JBAMIE010000068.1:581566-592130 GCA_037177295.1 Kaempferia parviflora
ATACTATGTGATTATTTTGTATTTTACTTCTAAGGGTAAAATGAAAATTTTGATTGATTCTCATTGCCAAATTTAAGTCAAACCAAGCAATATTAATGGGAATGATATCCATTTCAGTATTCATACTAAGCACCATCAATTCAGTAATCATTCCCATTGCCATTAACCCCTCAATCAAAATTCATTTCCATTTCCATTGTCAAATTTATACCAAGCACCCCCTAGGTCTCAGTTTTTAAAAGTTTCTGTTTATAGTTTGTTTAGGGTTAGATGTATAAACTTATGTTTATATGAAATTTATGACAAGTTTTTATATATTGAATGAATTTGCTTTGTTTAAATCATATTACGGCTTCATTTAATTTGCATCGCTCTTTTCTATTTTATTTTTTAATCAATGAGTCCTTTGAATATTTTTTATGATAATTTAAATGAGTATGTTTATATCCTAGCAAAAATAGTTATATATTTCACTAATTAATGAAGATTTATAAGAATTTGAGATTTTTGATCTCACGTACCACAAATTAGAATCATCATGGATGTTATATTTGAATGGAGATCACAAAGAAAGAGTATTTTTCACCTGTTAATTTTCTTTAATATTTAAATTTAAATTTTACTTTTTATATTTAATATTTCTTAACATTAATATATATTCGTATATTACTTCAGGCTCCATATACTTTAAATCTTTTCTGAATATTTTAATTTAAAATTAATGAAAAAAAACCGATTGATTCAATTGATAGTTTTTACCAGTAGAAATGACATTTTCCTCTGATATTCGTAGAACAATATAAAGACATCGATATTTGAAATCTGACTTGATATATATAACAATGTTATCTTATATATCTTACCCTGCACGAAATCTCAAAAAAAAATTCAGAATACTATAATTCAAATCATTAAAAATAATTGAGAACTTAAAAATCATTAAAAAATATAAAAAATAAAAACAAATGTGGACATTGTCTATATATTTTTTTTAAAAAATGTAATAATTATTTTTATTGATATGTTATGAGTAAGTTATATAGATTTTTAATCTATTTCTTTATTATATATAAAGTTGATATTAATTTATTTTAAAATACTGATAATTAAGTGAAAAATTATTCCGGGCTAGCCGCCCCTTTTCTTTGTTTTTTCCCTCACTTCCTTTATGAAAATTTTGATCCTTCTCATTTGCAACTCGGGTAGCTCAATGAGTGGCTCCGTCATTGCGCGAGGTGATGGTGCAGTAGGATTTAATGTTAGGGTTTTCTCCTGGGTTATATTTCGATTTGGGTCAGAGAAGACCAGTTGGTCTCCCTTGAGTGTTCACTGCGATGACGTTCTGATTGGGTTCGGGAATGGTATGAATGCGGCTAAAACTGGTTATCTGCTTGGCTCGTCACCAAAGAAGTGTGTGGTAATTTCTCAAACTGACTAGGGGTGTGAATACTAATTAATTACCTTGTTCAACATCTTTAACTACTATTCATGATATTAATTACCTCGTAATAATGTTGAGAGTTGCTGCGATATATATTCTTCTATCTTGATGCGATACATATGCTAAAAGATTTACTGAAATTTATATGATTTTCTAATGTTTAATTGTTACATGCTTAAAGAGAAGAAACATCATGTGCCTAGAGGGAGAAGATTGTAATGTACATTATTTCTCTTAGGTATATCATGCATGCTATATATCCTATTGTGTCATCAAGTTTTTCAACCACTGTACTAGTACCTTTTTTTGTCATCATTGAGTGTCTTTTCATATACGTAATTGCCAACATAGATAATATCTAGAAATTAAGAGGACTATGTTTTGTATGAATTAGTTAGAACATGGTAGAACACCAACCAAAGAAATGGAAATGGACGTCATTTGACCAAACATACTACCTATGTAGGACTTAATAACTTCTATGGATTGGCAAAAACTTTATATGCGCTATTATCTTATTTCTCTATAATGGACACTTGGACACTACAATAGTCTAAGACACTATTTGGGAGAGTTTTTGCTTATTGAAAAGTGATTCTTATATTGATTATTCTGAAGTTCGTGAGAAGCTAATTAAATTATGGAGGGTAAAATTTTAGTGTTTGATGAACAATTACTTCCAAATTTAATTTTTAAGTTAAGTGACAATAATATCCTTAATAAATATTTTGAATATTGTATCAAAATTATTTTTTTTATAACATAAATGTTTGAAAATATATAAAATTAATAAAAATATAAATATAAAAATGATAAAATTTATATAAATAATAAAAATATGTATAAAAAATTTTGAAAATCTAAATTATAATATAAAATTTTATTTAAAAAATGAATACTTATAATAAAATATAAATTCTATAAATTCTATTAAAATTATTAAAAACTCATATATAAATATAATTTAATATTATAAACAATCTCTAGAAAAATTTATAAAAAGTTGACGTCATTGTTCAAATAGTTGCAAGAAGTCGCCGCCGCTATTTGCGAAGGAGACGTGATGTGAGAATTAGCGTGATAGAAAAATTAGGTTAATAGCGTGATGAAATTTTGTAAAATAATAAATTTATTAAGGATATAAGTATTACTTTTTGATTTGAGATCATAAATAAAAAAAATCAGAAGCAGAAAAAAGTATCAAATTCTTGCTTCTAGCTTTTGAGTAAAAGTTATAGAAGCTTAATTTGACATTCACAAAATTCAAAAGTGCTTTTGTGTAGCTAGAATCTAAAAAGCGCTTATCAGAAGCTCTCGCAAACACAGTCTAAATGGCTTGTATTATTATTTCTCATCAATTTTTTTTTTTTTTTTACAAATAGCTTAGGAGAAGGTGATCACGATTGCTCTTGAAAGTTTTTGCTTAGGAGCATTGCAAGGGATAATATATTCCAGGACCAGTGATGGAAGTTACCATATATGTATCGTTAGTTAAAAATAAGCTTTTTCGTGCTTATAAAATGCACATGCGTAGTTATTTTAGGTTGTTCGTGGCCGTTAAGATGACCGAAGTACATCTCTCCCTGCAAATTTTATTTGTTACCTTTAATAAGTGTTCTTTAAATAAGTCACATAAATTATTTGTTACCTTTAATAAGTTAACATATTTGTTACCTTTTCATTTTATAGGACCCAATTACCATTAGTTTGTGATATGTTAAATCCATACAAAATCAAATATTTCTCTTTTTTGAACTATTTTGTGAGGCTGCATGCTTTGTCTGTCACAAGCCATTTTATTTGTAAGGCTGCTTTTTGAATTATTTGTAAGGCTGTTTTTCATTAAAAACTTTATTGTCATCTCAAACTGCTTGTGTAAGTTTCATCTCATCTGGACAACTCTTTAATGCTTCATTGTTGTCAAAGATGGATTAATGGAGACACTGGGGACGAACGATTTACCTTTTACTATCAATTATTGTCGAAGGTGCGTTACGGTCAGGGTTTAAGAACACGTCTCTGAAGGGTTTACCTATCTTAGTTTGGTTCATCGTGTTGTTTGATGGTCGGGATGAGATTGTTTAACTGCTCACACTGCAAATAGTTTTAATCCTTGGTAAACTGTAAACTGTAAACATAAACACTAATACTTGAATTTTCTATTTTTCCCTCATTATCTCAACGCTAATACTCGAATATTCTCATTTTACTCATTTCCCTATTTTAAATTGATAAATTGACTCTACTAATCTCCGTCCTATATGATTATATCACGTTTATAAGAGTATCATTCAACATAAATTTCTCTGTACGTACTTAGTTGGCAATTTAATATCCTTTGTCCCGGTCATAATCCAGCACAAGCTATCGTATCCTCCCTATTCTTTATGAGAAGTGTAGCATCGAATTTGGATTGAAACATCTGGAGCAGAATCTGGAAATTAAACTGGTTCTTGCAAGACTTGTCAGTTGTACTTTCACAAGGTTTTTTTCCTTGCTTGTGAAGTCTTCATCCATCAGGCAACAGAGAAGTGTTTTTTTTCCTTTGTATATATATATATATATATACACACACAATATTTTTCATTATGACATGTGGTCTTTGATTGCAGGAATTTTCACGCGCGGATAAAATTTTCTTCCCTCCTCTTTTCTTCGTTATACTCTGTTTAATATTTAGCTCTATTTAAATGGTAAATTTCTGAATATATCTAAGTTTTAAAATTATTAAATGACGTATTTATACACATTTTACTTTTTACATTTATCCAATCGATTATTACATTATAGTAATTAAATTGACATACTGTTCATCTGCAAAGGTCAGTAATGAATTAAAAAAATCTATTTTGTATTTAAAAAATTATTTCGTGTCAAATTGATATTTGAGAATATAAATAGAATGTGAATATAATTAGGAGAATGATGAACACATAAAATTTAATTTCATGTTATTTTAAAATTTTCAGGTTTATCAGTCGATTTCGGTCAAAATTAGCTAATAGAACTAAAGAGCTTGAAATAATATTTTATATGTTCGTTTAGTTTTCCTAATTATATCCATATCCTTAAACATCAATTTGACACATTATACTAAGAGCAGTGTTTTTTTTTTGAACGATTGGGCAATCGATTGGGAGAGTTTTTGAGCGAACAATGAGCTTCTGAATCGATCAGGTAATCGATTGAAGCTGCCAATCAATCAGGTGATCGATTGGGAGCTAGTTTTCGCAAAGCGCACTGTGATGGATCGATTGGGAAGGCTCCCAATCGATTTGTAGCTTCTCCTGAAACACAGAAGTTATTTGGATCGATCAGTTGCTCCAATCGATCAACTGATCGATTGGATTGTGACCGTTGCAACTCAGCAGGTTCCAAAGTTACGCGATTCCTTCGACATCAGTACTTCTACTCTTCCGATTCTTCTCCAACCTTGAAACCAGTTCTTGAGAGCTTCTTGGAGATAAGTGTTGCTGCACTTCCAAGATTCACGAGGTGTTTTAAAGCTACAAAAAATCACGAAGCAAAGTTTTTGGTTGTATTTTGTGTATTTACTTTCTTGTTGCAAGTTGTATCTCTTGTTTGGAGTTGTACGAGATTTCTCTACCTCCGGAGTGTCTCCACCTCCGGAGTTGTATGAGATTCCTTCGACGTCAGTACTTCAACTCTTTCGATTCTTCTCCAACCTTGAGACCAGTTCTTGAGAGCTTCTTGGAGATAAATGTTGCTGCACTTCCAAGGTTCAAGAGGTGTTTTAAAGCTACAAAAAATCACGAAGCAAAGTTTTTGGTTGTATTTTGTGTATTTACTTTCTTGTTTCAAGTTGTATCTCTTGTTTGGAGTTGTACGAGATTTCTCCACCTCCAAAGTGTTTCCAAGAAGGAGTGTTTCATAGTAAAGAGTGTGCTCGAGTGTGGATCCTTGGATTAGTCACCTCATGTTGAGATGGATACCAAGTAAATTATTTGTGTTAGTATTGGAGGAGTTCGCTTCAAAATTTTCACTACAAATCACTATCATCGACGAAGCAAACGGAACCATTAACCCCCTCTAGCTATGGAAGGTCCTAACAAGTGGTATCAGAGTAAGACCGCTCTTGACCGAACTCATCACTGAAAAGTACAACGAACTAGAGGAAGAAGAAGACCTTGAAGTGAAGCCCTAATTTCAAAGGTTAAAATCATCATCAAAGAAGCTAAACTTCAAGATGGATTTCCGCTATGAACTCGGATATGATACATGGATTCCTCCACCATTCACATCAATAAGTTTCAATTCTTGAAAATCAAGGATCGAAAATTTCTTCATGATGGAGATAGAGCAATGGTTTTCTCTAATGGAGGAGTTTGAGGCTCCAAAGGATGACAAAGAAAAAATTCTCTAGAAGAGAAAATGGAGCAAAGATCAAAAAAAGAGAAACGAGGTAAATGATAAGATAACCAAAATTTTAGTTAGTTTATTGCCAAACTTTATCATATGCAAAATTGGAGAATACAAGGATGCAAATGAATCATGGAACAAGCTTGCAAGGCTCTATGAAGATCCCTTCACTATACCAAACCAAAAAGAATTCAAATAGGGAGATTCATCGGATCAAAAGGAAGAAGATATGGAAGTTGAGAGATGCTCAACTTCTAAAGAGGAAGAAATTGAAGAAGCTTTATCTTCAAGAGATCACGACAAAGGCAAATTGAGTTTACTCCTTATTTCACGTGGATGAGGATGAAGATGAAGAGACCTCCACCTCTAGGATTGAGGGGGAGTGTCCATTGGTGACACCAGAGTAAGAAGAAGTTTCTACCTCCGAGTCAAGAGGAGGAGAAGATGGTGTCACCTCCACAAGTCAAGAAAAATCAATTGGAGGATTATGTGTCACCCCAACAAGCAAAGGTAGAGAAATTTCAATTTGTAATAATAAAAATCATATTATTTGCTTTGAGTGTAGGGAAAATAGATATTACAAGAGCAAATGCCCAAAGTTGACTAAAAGAAGGGTCAAGTGGCACCTAAGGGCAAGGAGAAGCCAAAGAAGGTCGGCCCCATGCTGCGAAAGGACAAGGAGCACATTGTGTGCTTTTCTTGTAATAAAAAAGGACATTACCGGAGTCAATGTCCTAAGGGGAGGAATCCAACCAAGAAGAAAGGAGGAAGCTTAAACAAGGGGAGCTTCCAAGAACAAAATGAAGGTACCACTACCTAATGGTACTTCTTTAAGTAGTGATAAAAAGCATGACAGAAATAATTTATATCATTTTACTGCTATTTATCATGAAAATAGGAAGCATGATAAAATTAAGGAAAAACATATATACTTTCGTGCTAAGACTACACTTCCTAAGGATAGGAAGATAGAAAAGAACAATTTAAGCAAGAAGAATAAGAATGTTAGATTTGTGCCGAAAAATAAGAACTCCGAATGCTCTTTAGAAAAATCCAAGTCTATGGATTTAAGAGTAGAAAATCAAGTCTTTAGGTTAAGGCTTGATAAATGAGAGAAGACTCTAAAAAGAATAGAAAATTTTTTTAAGGGGACAAATGAACAAGTCCTAGGTCAAAATAGGCATGAGTCATCCAATGATTATAGAGGTTTGGGATACAAAGCCAAAACCAAGAAGGATGCTCTCATAGAGTTCCATATAATTATGGAACTAACCATAAGTTTAGGAGTCAAGTCAAAGTTACAAGGAAGGTCATCTCTAGAGTTGACTTTGATAAGATTAAGTTGATTAAAGCTTCTAAGAAGCCTAAGAAAGTCACTAAGAATGTCATAAGGGAAGTTATCCCTAGGGTTAACTAAGTAGAGTTGAGTGTGACCAAAGCTTCTACGAAGTCTAGGAAGGTCATTAGGAAGGCCTCCAGGGAAGTTATCCCTAATGAGTTCCTAGAACACTCAAGGAACACCAATAAATTTTGAGTTTCTAAGAGTATGTTCTCTGCACTCTATATGAGTTTAGAGAGTATCAACACTATTTGGAAGGGTAGTTAACCTATCCTTAATGAAATTGGCACTTTGGAGCATTGTCAAAGAAATTTTACTCTTTGAAAATAATAGTTTTAAATGTTTACTCTTTTTAGGAGTAAAATGTGTCAAAATTTGAAGATTTGGACTTAGTTAAATTGACACAATTAGATTAAGATAAAAGAAATGCCAAGTTGGGAATTTTTGGCATTTTCTTGGATAAAAGGGCAACTAAGGACTTATTTTAGTTTAACATTCAGTTTAAGGCTAGTGATACTTAGATAGATAATTTAGGTATTTTATTTATACAAAATTGTCATGCTTGTGTTCCCTATCATATGCCATGACATTATTATTTTACATTCATATTTTTATGAAAAATGTCACATGTTATAACTGTTGGTGCAGGTTGCACTAATAGTCAAACTCAGGTTTTGATGAATGATAAATAGGTTAAAGTTAGAGGTTGTGTGATCTAATGGATCTGTGGAGCTTGTAGGTTTTCAATCCAGGACGTTCGGCTCCCAGTGTCTCGATCCGGGATGTTTGATTCCTGGTGTTAATGATCCGGGATGTTTGATTCCCGGTGTCGGTGATCCGGGATGTCTGATTCTCGCTGTGGATGATCCAAATGCGTGATTCTGGTGTGAGTGATCCGGATGTTTGATTCCGGTGTCAAGAATTATGGATGTCCGATTCCGGAAGGTAAGTTAGGTAAGTCACTGGAGGAGAGTGACTGTGAGGACGCGTTCCTGTTCGAAGAAACACATAAGCGTCGGGTCAGCTTAGACCCATTTTGGGATCCTAAGCTGAGTTCATTTTGACTAAGTTTTGGTCATGATGGGACAAAACTTAATTACTACCCTTATCTTGTTATGCTAACTTTGTTTTGTAGGTTAGACGGTCTCTAACATTATTTTGTAAGTAAAAAGAGGAGTTTTTGCTGCAATGAACAGTGTTGGAGGCGCCTTCAGCAGGGAGCTTGCCGCGGAGGTGAAGGCGCTTTCTCAGGTTCTGAAGCCGCCTGGCGGAGGCGTCCTCCAAGGGCTGGAGGCACCTTCCAGGTGATCAGAGTAGAAGGTTTCAGCGGCTATCTCTTCAGAGTCAAATGCGATAACAGTTGACTCTGAAGGCGCCTTCAGAGGCGCTGAAGGTGCCTTCAGCAGTGCTATTTAAGCACCTCGAGCAGTGGCTTCAAGAACAACACTTCTATCAACCCTATACGCGTTCTGGTGCTTCCGGGTGCTTCAAGACTACGCTCCTACTGAAGTGCTGCCGCTCCGAACTTCCGACCGCTGCCGACAGCCAATGCCAACTTCCAAGCAAGATCCGAAATTACATTTTCGAGTTGGTAATTTTTAGTTTAAGCAAATTTGTAATAAATAATTGTAATATCTTTCGATCTTATAGTATTGCCCAACGAAGGAACTCAATAGTAGGAGTCGAAGTCGGCTCCAAACGAAGTAAAATACTCGTGTCATTTACTTTTTCTGCTGCATATTTCTAATTATTTTTCGTGAATGATATTCACCCCCCTCTATCGTCTAAATCGATCCTACAAGTGGTATCAGAGTTTTGTCGCTCTGAATTGGTGAAACCGCCAATCAAGCTAGAGGGAGCAATTTTTTTCTTTTCTTCGAATTTCAGTTTTACGAAACAGATCAGAATTAGTACTGTTACTTTTTTTTATCAGTTTTTCCCGATCGAATCAGTTTTTCTCGAAGTTGTTGCAGCACCACTCGAGCTTTTCTTTTTCTTATTTATATATTTTTCCCGCACTACTAATCCAAGACCTAGTCTTGGAAACTTTTTCTGCTTTATCTATTTGTGTGCAAGAAATCAGATGACCTAATCTGAAGGTTACAACATAGCCCGACCTCCACTGTTCTCTGGAGATGACTTCCCATACTGGAAGAGAAGAATGAAAGTGTATCTGAAGACGGACATCAACCAATGGTTCTCGGTTATGCAAGGATACCAGATTCCAATAGATACAAAGATGAGTCAACCTAAAAAGTCAAACGACTGGGACATAGACGAAAGGAAGAGAGCCTAAACGGACAACAAATCACTCAACACATTACAGTGTGGGCTAACAAAAGAGAAGTTGAACCGAGTAGGACCTTTCGAAACCGCTAAAGAGTTATGGGATAAATTGATTGAACTTCAATAAGGAACCATCAAATCCAAGGTAACTAAACGAGACCTATTATTAAATTTATTATTTAACATAAAAATACAGGAAGGTGAATCAGTAAACCAGCTACATGCAAGAGTCCAGAATATTCTGAATGGACTGCACATGATAGGACACCAGCTGGATAACCGAGACATTGTCAGGTATATTTTAAATGCATTCTCTCGAAATACTTTGTGGGCATTAATTGTAGATGCTTACAAAGTTTCAAAAGATTTATCTAAGGTAAAGTTAGATGAACTTTTCTGTGAATTGGAATTTTATAAACAGACTAACGCCTCGAAGACCAAGAAAGGTGTTGCGTTTCTTGCAGGTTCAGAGAAAGAAAGTAGAACAAGGAGCCGGTCCAAGGAGGAATCTGAATCTGATTCAGATCTAGATTCAGACTAGGAGGAACAACTTGTGAACATGGTAAGAAGGATGTTCACCAAGAGGAAGAACAACTTCTCCAAACAAGACATCAAGAACATCTCCAAAATGTCCTCCAGCAATTCAAAGAAGAACATCACTTGCTACAAATGCAACAAGAAAGGATATTTCAAGCACGAGTGTCCTAACGAAGAAAAATAAAAAAAGCCAAAGAAAGCTCTTAGAGCAACCTGGGACAACTTACCTGAAGATGATTTAGAAGTAGAGGAGCAAAATCAAACCAGCTATCTAGCTCTAATGACGACGGGATACGAGTCAGACCAAGATGAATCAGAATCTGGTTTCGAACAACCAGTTGGGGTAAATTCTAATTTTTCTAGTTATTTTTTTTAAATAATGTCCTGTTTAAACAAAAAAATAATAAAGACTGAGGAGCACGCTAAACTCCCCCTTAAGGGAAATAACATTCTCAAGGAACAACTGAACTTGGGCTCTTTAACTAGGTCTAGTTAAGTTGGAAACTCAACTCAGGTTACAAAACTTGAGGAAGAAAATTCCAACTTGAAAAGTCAAGTTAAAGAGTTACAAGCTCAGTTGG
>JBAMIE010000068.1:637390-653828 GCA_037177295.1 Kaempferia parviflora
ATAAACGCTATGCTAATTCCAAATAGGGGTTCATAGCATGAAAGATGCATACAAATATCAGCATTCAAATCAACATGTAGCATAAAGCATAGAGGACAAAGATAAAAGGTAAAATACTTTTAAAAAAAAACATGTAGAATTAGGGGAGCATTAATTTTTGAATGTATATTTGGTGATGAATATTGCATGATGGATACACTAGGTTGCAAATTTTAGCTTCATAGAGAGCCTTCCCACCGTCAGGCTCGTATGAATTGCACACATGGATAGAAAATATCCTTGACATTTAAATATCACTTAAAAGTAAAACATGTTTTACAGTCGAGCAAATGATCCTTACAAACCAAGATGTTTAATCACCTGCAGCAGGTTTTTGTACCAATTTTTTTTATACATAAACATTCTACCCTTCTCGGCTAGCAATTGTTTCGATCTATTCTTGACTCTCAGGTTACATCTCGATTGGTTCTGCAAGAGAAGCATCGCTGCTGCGTAAATGATCAAAATTTTGAATTATGGGAACCAAAAAGGATCCATTATCCTTTCATAAGAGTTGGACCTTTTGAAATGAAACGAAAAGAAAATGTAACCCACGAATTAGTTCAAGTTCTGTGTAAAACATGTCCAATTGTAGAAAAAAGTAATTAAGATCCCCTCACCCTCACAATTCATCCCCAAGTTACATGAAAAGAAATAAATTACAAGGTTAACTTATAATCGACCGCAAAACAAACTATGGATGGCTGTGTAAAACATATCCAAGCAGGTAGGGTAGTATAACAAAAATGTAAGAGCAACCAATGAGAATGCATGACACATCCAAAAGTACCACGTTGTCATCCCTGGAAAAGAAGTGAAAAACAAAAGAGATTACAATACTTCGGCATCTTGCAAAACGCCAAATAACAAGGATACACCAGGCTATACAAACAAATAAGGCATATTGTCCCCCCAAAATAACAGGTCATGGAGTTAGCAAACGATAAACCCAAGCATCACCTGCAAAAGCTAACTATAGCTAAAGTCGGCTGCAAATAGATCTCATTCAGTAGGCAGCTACCTAACACTGAAGCAAGGTCGTCTGGTACTGGGTTCAGTCTAAAAAGAAACAAAGTAGACAAGGAGGGAAATTTACCAAGGACGAAGCAGCCAGATGCAGAATCTCTTCTAGATACTTTGGGACCTTGTATTTCGTTGTCAAAGATTGCGCATCAATCCACTTCTTGGGACAGTCCTGGAATTGGAACATAATTGCTTAAACCAAAAAGGTAACATAGCACATAAGTAACTCCAATTTTTAGTCTAAAACACTAATTCATCACACACTGAAGAATGCAAGTTGCGTCTATATTTCAATATTGTGTACAAAAAAAAAAAACAGATGGGATAAATAAATCAACATGCGTAAGAAAAATTGTTACTATTATATGCACAATGTAACAATTGTCATAATAACCCCGTGTCTGATCTGAGATGTAAAATTCTTAAGAACATGAAGATTAAAAAAAGCACCTAATACCAGCTCAATGATAATTTGCAATAACCGTATTTAGAGAAAACACAATCTGGTACAGGAAATTGGCATAATTTACTATCATCATCAAACCGTGTCAATCCCAATGACCCAGATTTGGCATAATTGCCATATTATAACACCAAGAGGCAAATTAAATGAACCAACCACGAGCTACATTTTTTAGCGTCTCAATGATCAAAGGGAGATATACAAGTACAAGAAAAAAACAAACAAAAAAATTAAATCCAGTTGGCATCTTAAAGGGAATCAACAGCAACTAATCATCTAACTTACATTTTCCAAAAATGAAAATATAATTTGAATTACTTCTTTAAAAGAGTCCATATTAGGAATGAGTAATATCTATTTGATGGAAATTGAATATTGGAAAGCTATGAAGTTTTGTTGTTGGAGTTGGTTCTTCAACTCAATGCCTCAAGCATGATAAAAAAATATTACCCCAAGAACCAGTATTGGTCAATCTGCTGACATTTCAAATTCCAGTCAATTTATTGCAATCAGAACTTTATACATTGAGTACGCCATGGAGGGATTATTACACACTATCAGAACGTATAAATCTACAAAAAGGGCAATTTCTCTAAGGATTATTAAGTAAAATGGAGGATCAGGCTGGTAAAAAAACATCATGACTTAATTTGCATTAATGAGAAGAGTAACTTGAGTGGGAGTAAAATTAAGGAACTTAATCAAAATTGATGCTGAAAAAAAAAAAACAATGCCAGAACTGTGTTTCACCCAGCTTTATGCTAGGCTTTTTCACTATTAATATTTGAAACAATTAGATGTTTTTTTTACTCCCAATACCCGTACCATCTTCCACTCACAAGGATTCAACACTTCTAAAAATTTCAACTTCTTATCTATCATTTTATCATTTATTTGATTGTGACCTACGCCTAATTTCTTAGATTTAGTATATTTCTTATTCTATTTTGTCTAGTACGTTCACCCATCCATCTTAGCATTATCTTTCTTAGCATTCTCACCTTTGTTAATTGTCGAAAGACTGAGTGATAATATAAGTATATAACCTAGATTCCTCAAAATATTTTCAAGCGTTTTGGAGCTCCAATTGTAAGTCTTCATCATAGGAATGGCCCAATTTGTTTTACAGGGATAGTAGAGCTTGTCCAGCAGAAAATCTGAATGCATTCACTATAAGTCACAGCTTTAGTCCTGCTAACATACTTTATATAAAAGATTATGGAGGAAATACACTCTCTCTTTTTTTTTAGTTAGCACCATGTATTCATTTCTTCGAACCGACTAATCCTGGGACGACCAGCTCAGTCCAAGTTCCCCACCAGCCATCAGAGTAAATTGCGAGGCGCTCGTGATGGTCTATCTAGACAGCCCGTTTTCTTAGGCCCATTACCCAATGGAGAGAAAATCTCCAACAATTCACCGCAGCTAAGTCTCGACCCCCATGAAATACACTCATGGAATAAGTATTCTTATCTTTGATTGCAACAATAAACTTGCAAAAGGGAATAATGATTAGAATAGGTATTCCTTATCAGGAATCACAACTCCATAGGAAGGCATTAGTAATACTCCAGGGGAGTCGATTGCATGGATGGGACACATGAGCCAATGCATTGGATGGGCCATCAATCTGGATGCACTGATGGGTAGGATGGGTCGACCTACCAATCAAACTGGTTGGGCCAATGAGCTGGTCTAGTAGAGCACAAGGGCCAATAAATGTCAGACGACTAAATAGAGTGAGTGCACTTGGACTTGTTGAGCAAGGCAGGAAGAGCGAGTCAAATGGGCCAATCAATCAGGAAACCAATCATGTTGGATAGACTAGTCAAACTGGAAGAATGAAACAAGGCAACTAACTTACTCAAGCCGGATGAGCAAGGTATATCAACTGCACAGAACTAGGCAATTGTGCGAGCTAGATGAGTCATACAAAATATTTCATGAATATTGTTATGAAAATTATTCTTTTTTTATTCTGTATAACATTTCTATGAAGTAAAAAATAATTATTTCTATGGACCAAATTAAGATTTATTCCTATCCTATTCTTTTTTCTATTCCATTCCCTAGGAATAATTATTTGATTCCTTTCCTATTTCATTTTGTAAACCTAACACACCATCAAGGAATCGGATCTTTAGCCATACAAATTATTGGAAAACCTATAATTTTTCACCCTATTTTTCATGAGGTTAGGTTGTCAGATGATGTGAGGGGTCTTCAAGTACCTTGACAAGCAAAGGGTGGTATAAGAGCTCATCTATAAGTGACACATCACAACAACAGAATCTGACACAAAATAAGCAAGGGTTCTCACATTGCTGTTGACGTGGTTGGCACTACAGGTATTGATACCAGTTCAATTGATCAAAAAACGTAAATTTCATCATATCAAATTGGTAGGATCAGGTGAGAGTGAAACATAATAAAATAAATATTGTAAATAAAAAAATTATTTAATCTTTTAAATCATTTAGGTATTCCAATATCCTTTTATTAAATGTGTCATCATGTAATTCATTAACCTTTCAATAGAATGAATTCTTTCCTTTTCTCACTGTTGGGACTAAAGCCCACTGCTCTTGAATACTAGTATTTTTATTTTCTTTTCAAATTACTTCAACCGTAAGCATTAGTATTACTGTTGCACTAACTTTCTGCATGTGCTGTGTCATAACTATTTAACCAACTAATAAAGTATCATATTTAATTATTCTTCAGCCAAGAATTCTTCTTTATTTTAATTAACTGGTCATCGTGGTCATGGTATCTTCATCTATATCTCCATGTTCAATTATAGATTCAAGGTGTGTAAAACTTTAATTAAGAATTTTTATTATAGATATATTTAACTATTTCCAATTTTTTATTACTGTTAAAATTAGATTTCATATAATCATTTTACTTCATTTTGAAATTCTTAGGTTTTAAAGTTTTTCACCCTAATTCTAGCTACAAGTTTATTCTGTTAATATTCTTGTCAATCAGAACCATAGCTCGCAGGATCGATTTGGGGTTAGGATCCGTGATAGAATCATACGATCCTATCGAAAACACTTAAAATTTTATGATACATGATTAATAATTAGAAAAACAATGTCTAAAAAGGTCATTTGCATATAAATAGATTAATAATTTTGCATAACACCACACATGTCATTTTTATTTGACGCCGCACAAAATAGCGATTATTTCTAGGTTAGTTCTAACCGAGAATTTTTCAAGAGAAGAAATCGTCAAACGCTGAGAATTCTTCTCTTGGTTTAATTGAATAATATTAACTCAAATAAAGATAATGCCCTAACATCAACTAAACAATTGTTTAAATAGTCCTAAAACCCTCTCAAAACTCTAACAATGCAAAAGACACAAATCATCTTAATAAAAGGACTAAAATTCTTCAGAACCTCTGAAAATGCTTTAAACGATGTTTTTTCCGAGCCTAACACTACACCCTGTAACGAATGTAGATCTCTGAATGAATTTTGATTTGATATCCTAAAAGTCTCCAAGTCAAAAGTTATGGTCGCTCAAAGCTAAAGCTCGGCTCTGATTCTACCAATCCTACTCCGATCCCTCTGCAAAAACGATCCTGAATATTAGTTTGGGTACTTCTTAGGATCGTGCGATCGTACGATCCAGATCGCGATTATGCAAATTAGGATCAAAACACTATCCCCAACATATGGCAAACGTCAGGATTATCTTGTGCATGGCCAGAACTAGTTGAAGATGATATGAGCCATGTACAGATTCTTATGGAAGTCTTAAGGGTAATAGAAAAAATTGTTGAACACCCCACGGAACTATCACTTTTTAATTACATTATTATACATGTATTTATCACATCAACATAAATATTATATATTTGCTATTTTTCTAAAACCACCATAATAATTTTCTAGAGATTTCATGAGATTTCCTAAATGAATACAATCATGTGTCATTCTTCTTTTCTCTATATTTCTTTGTCAATTATCTTGTTAAATATATAGTATTCATAATTAATATTATGAGCATAAAAGTAAATGGATTCCTTTTAAAAAAAATTTGTTATATCTCATATCCAATCCCAACTACCTATTCTTAAAGTTTCACAATGACTTATAAACTTAATTCTTTTATAAGTAATACAAAATCATAATTCAGATTTGTTCCTATAAATTGGTACTGATTTTTTCATCATTTATCATACATCTTCACCGTTATATTCATTGAGGCATCGATTTTTAGTTATATGAAAAAGCTACAACAATAACTTAAAGAGCAAAATTACAATGTAATAAGAAATTATCTTAGCAAACACTTCATGAAAAATCATATATGAAAACTACCAAAAAGTTATACCTTCCAGGCAGCATTTGAGAGCTTGTAGATGGACCCTTGGTACCACCAACACCAAGCCGTTTTGACTTGTTATCCTGTTCTTTTTCCACCCGCATGGCAGCCACCTCTTTCTCCATTGCAGCTACCTCCCTTCTCATCTTTTTTGCTTCCACTTCCATTGCTTTAGTCAATGTATCAACTTTCTTGGCCAGCATCTGATTTGAAAATTAAAGGATGAGCAGGAGATTGGATGATTTTATAACAGAAATTTGATACAAGAGGGCATTTACCTCAATGGCATCGTCCTTGTCCTTTAAGCTTTGGTCCTTCTCGTAGCATGCTTTCCTTAATGTAATTACTTCCTTCTGTAACATATCATACAATAGTCCAGAGACACAATCTTCTGACTCAGCATTAGGGAGCTCACAGGTTTTCTCAGATGGGGTTTCCTTCCACCTATTAGGTGAGAGATTATCTCCAGTTGCATCAGACGATGTATTTAGAGACACTCTTGTTCCATTCCCAATGGTTTTGCTACGCTCCAATGATCTTGTCCCACCATCAAATGACTTTGATGCCCCTTTGGCATGTTTCAGTACCATGCTACTAGAAACAGAAGATCTCATCTGAAAAGATGGTCTCTTAGATAGGAAGCCGTTAACACTCTTTGGATTATTCTCGGCTCCACCAAGGGATTGGCGACGTGAAGGACCATTACTTACACTCTTCCCCTCTACGCTGGCACGAACTGTACCATTCCCTGACATTCTCAATCCCTCTTCCAGAACCTTAAGCCTCAATTGGAACTTCTCCTGAAATACCAAAAGATTTTCAATCACATAGCTTGTGTCACCAATAAAAAAAATGGGCAAAGAACATAATAACATGTCAAATGTTAGGCATCCAAAGATAGACATTTTACTTTCAATTGAGCTTCAGATCTTGCAGTCCGTTCTGCTATAGCAAACTTATCTCGGAGTTGCTGCATTTCCCCCTGTAAAATGTTTGTGGCAATTTTTTTAGAAGTAATATAGAAACATGAGCATGTAAAAGGAATCTAAAGAAAGAGTACACAATCTAGAAAACAAGAAATATCTCTAACATAGTGTCTACACTCGAACAAAATCAAGTGATAATTAGAACCAACCTGCATGAATCTACGCTCCTCAAGCCATTGTTTAACAGGCATTACTTTGTCACTAGCGTCCTTCCAATCATTGGCCACTACCACAGCAACTCTATTAGCTGAAACCTTTGCTCGAGAGAGTTCCCGGTCAAGTGTTTTCATTTCTTCCTGAATAAATAAATAAGAGAATGATGTGAGGAGAATTACCAACTATGCCATAATGAATTAAGAGTCCACAACTTTTAGGAGAATGATCATATTGATTGTGGTAAAGTTAGACGCATTACACTCATTTCCAGAACTTTCCGTTGGTAATCTCTAACAGCATTTGCCGTTGCACCACCAGCAAGAACAGCCTCCTCTAGTTCTCGCACTGTTTGGCCAAGCTTTTCAACCTCTGCAACCTTCTGTCGATGCATTTTATCCATAATCTTGTTCTCCTCCTGAAGAATAAAAATGAATTTTTAATAGCACCAAGCACCAAAGAATTTTAGCCCAAAGAGTGTTTCATAAATGAATACCTGACAGATCTCAATCTGTTTCATTAACTCCTGATTCTTGTTTTGAAGGTCATCCACCATGGCAGCCTTAGCTAAAGCAATTTGTACAGTCCTTTCTGCTTCCAATAATGCAGCTTCTTTTGATTTAGTGAGTCGATCTAATGCCCTGTTGTCATCCTGTAACTTTGCCATCTGCAAAAGAGAAAAACACTCGAGTACCACAACACAGAGGGGGTGTATTCAATAGTTTGCACTCTTTCTACCCATATATTTAGAAAGTTAAAAGGTTCATAATGAACAAAACATGTGTTTGTAAACTATCAGAAGTATTAACCCTCAATCTACAAGGAAACAACAAAGCTGATAGATATGGCAACAGCTTCTGAAATAACTAAGCTTACAGGACACACTAAAACATGTGTTTGTAAACTATCAGAAGTATTAACCCTCAATCTACAAGGCAACAACAAAGCTGATAGATACGGCAACAGCTTCTAAAATAACTAAGTTTACAGGACACACTAAAACCAAAATCTAACAGCATTAGAAACCCAAATGGTTAGACGTGATACCTTTAAACAATTTGGTTCAGGGAAAAAGTTAGTAATTGGGTGCTAAAAATATTAAATGCAACTAGCCCAAGTAAAAAAAAAAAGGGAATAGACAACATGTAAATGCATATAGAATTAAATACATAAATGACGGTAAAAACCACTCATTGAGCATTTGCCTTGGTTTAACATTGGCGGGCAACCTATCGCAACCCTCCTCCTTTATCCAGGCTTGGGACCGGCCATAAATGACAACAAAAACAAATAAAAAAAGAAAAGAAATACCTCACTGAAAATTTTAAAACAATTGAGTTCCTTATAAACTTAAGAGAAAGTGGTGATTTTTTAGTGAGTACGACTTGTCATTATTTTAAATTTTTATGTGCAAGTGTCCAAGAAAGTAAAGTTTGCAGGAGCAAAGTTTCAAAGCAACACCTCTTGTCGTGCTATCCTCAATTCTGCCTCAAGGGGTGCAAGAATCGCTTCAATAGGAGGCATATCATCATCTTTTTGAGCTGCATGGACTCTTCGAAGAGTTGCCTCGGCAGCAAACTGAGCAGCCAATGCTGCTCTCTTTTCATCATTTATCTTCTTAATTTCAAGATTCTGCAAGGTTACTTCTCATCAACATTTTTACATTATAGAATCTTATATAATAATAAGCGAGAAAATAGAGAATAGGAATTCTGCAAGTACTCTGTTTTCTAGAAGTGATTCAGTTAGCTTGAGCTTCTCATCCATCTTGTTCCATTCATCTGTTAGCTGACAGTTGAGAAAGGAGTCAGAATGCTCTCATTGGTATCATCATATCCTTCTATTTACTTATGCAAAAATGAAAAAAAATAAAGCAACAAGAGAAAGAAATGCAACAACTTGGAGGGAAAACATATCCTTTGATAATATGCAAAGACATAGTTATGCACGTCTAAGTTAATAGAAGTCTAGGTTATAAATGTTCTGTTACAAAACTAATTTAACACATTTCCATCACTATGAAATCCTTATCCATGATCCAAACACATTAGCTTCAATAAAACCAATATTAGCATGTCATTTTTAGAATTTCCAAGCACCTTCATTATTTTTTATTTTTAAGGCATAAATGATTTTTGTCTTGTAGATTTCCAACAAAAAAGATAGTGATGAAGACAACCAAGGTGTATAAAGTGTAGAAGAAGAAACCGAAAATAATAAGGCATCTACCAGCCTCAATTTGATTGAAAAAAAAAAAAATCACTACCTGCTGCAAGTTAATAAACTAAAACAAAATAAAAAAGGGCAATTCTGACCACACTCCATAGTGATATTCACTTTGCACCAACTATCAATGTGACATGTAAAACATGAAGAGATATTCACTTTGCACTAACTATCAATCTGACATGTAAAACGTGAGGACTAGAGAGAGAGAGAAAAATCATCTTTTAGAATGGGATTGCAACATAAGGCCTTGATCACCCGTGAGGATAAGATGGATGGATAGATTGCATAGGAAGGACAAAGGTGATTACGCTGGCGCACCTCACAGCCCATTGTCAGGTTATGTGAAGAGAGGCAAATCACGGAGTCAAATTATAGCTACATAGGAAGGACGAAGGATACTAGGGAGAGATGAGGTTTAATTGTTCCATCATGTTGTTTAGTTTGGAGTATGAATTTTTTTAGTGTTGTTTATTACTTTGTTTAATTGGGAGGAAGAATAGAAGGATTGAAATTTTAAAATAACAACAATACCCTTAACATGGTGAAATTCTGGACAGGGCAATTTAAGGTGTAGTGTTGCCAAAAACAAATGAGTAGTGCAGTTGTTGGCACGATAGCTAATGGCTAATGTGGGGGAAAAAGCAAATATGACAAGATAATGGTATATTTTTTCCATAGGAAAGGAACAATATAGTCATTCGACCACTTAGGAATTTCCCATCCAAAATGCTGCCCGCATTTGGCTAAAATTGAGCTAAGAAAAAGTTGGACCATTTGACATCGTTGTTTTCCAGAAGTTTTTCCACCTAAGTAAACGACCAAAAAAAGCTCTCGGCAATTGTTTTATATCTATTCCTTTTCCATCCTCACAATTTCCTATGGAAAAAAAAAAAAAAAAACAAGCCTATAGCTTTGAAATCCAAAACTAGAATCTGGTTGTACTATAGGACTAAAAATAGTAATTTTCCTTATCAGTTTTATGGCAATAATAAAAGAATGAATTAAAAACAAATCTAGGAAACTATTTCAAGAAGAAAAAAAAGGGAAGGATTATGAAAGATAGATGGTTATTATGAAGGTAGAAAAAACCAAGGACAGAGCAGGAAGTAAATCGACCTACTGACCTCTTCCACAGCCTTCTCTCTAGCACGTTCGGACAGCCGTAGAGCCTTGATCTCTGCCTGTGCCTCGGACAACTCTCGATCTTTGTCTGTGAACCCCCACCAGAAGTAACCAGCTTACATATATACAAAATTCAAACAAATCAATTGGAGAGAAACACGCATAAAACCGCATTCCACCTCTCAATTCATTCTCGAGCCTATTGAGTTCGACTTTCACCGGATCTGAGCCATGGAGAAGATTAATGAACTCCTCCATGTCCAAGTTGGGCTTCATTGAAGCTCTACGCCTCAAAGCAGATGGTGCCCTCCCTTCACCCTTGAACGACGCAGAGGCCGTCAGAACCGACGCCGACTGCGGCGGAGCATTCGCGCCGACGGCGCCCACATAGATCCTCTCCCCAGCGTCGTCGTACAGATCTGACATCCTGGATCTGATTGTCTCACATTCAAAAACCCAGTTCAAGAAGAAATAAAGAAAAAAATGGGCATGCGATCTCAATGCCGATCCAAGGAGCTAGGGCTCTTGCTCCGCTTCCTCCTCGACCACGAGAGCTTCGATCGCGATCGAACGGAACCCTAGTTACGTTCTCTTCCACCAATCGCCCTCGACCCGAAGTAATGCGTGATTTGGGGGGTGTATTTAGTAGGATACGCCATATGAAAATCAACGAAATAGCGGATTTGAAAGCGATCCCAACGAGCAAGAATTAGTGGTGTCGTTACCGCAGTGTGCGTGGAGCACACCACTTGGCCAGCAACCAGTGACCAGTGTGCAGTCGCAGACGTAGCTGGAAAAAGTGTCGGAGTAAAGTTACCGTCGTCCGCCTTTGCCTTTCAACCGATTTAACTCGCGAATTTCCTTTTTTTGTAAAAAAAAAAATTGAGAAACAAAAATAATGGTTTCTGAAATAACTTACCGACGAAGTTAGAATATTTAACATTAAAGACCTTGCAATTTATTTATTAACAAAGTAGGACCTCAGCTAGACGAGATTTTTTCTAAAAAGATATATAACAAAATTGGAAACGAAAAAAAGAAAACAAAATAAATAACCTATTTAAAAATATTTATTTAATTATTTAAACCTCTCTGGCCGATTAGGTTTGCGGCCTTGCGGAACACTCGATTAGGTTTTACTTGGCGTAGAACTCTGTCTGAAGGGAATGTGGAACAACTCGCTCAAATTGGCAAGTACGAGAAGTTGTCTGCGATGATCAAGATGCTGGACAAGGACTTCACCTCCAACACTCACCTAATTATAGGAAGATCGCAGGCCGTGTTATTCTGTTCTTTGTTCGTGCTTTTGAATTAGAAAATTGGTACCGTTTGAGACTGGAAAGGTTGATTCTTTGTTGAACTATATTATCTACCATGCTTCTACTCTTAGCAGGGCGGATTGATAGGGTTTGCAGGAGTTGCAATTGGATTGTCAACAGAAGCTCCAAATTACCTTGATGCCTTGATGTAGTTCGAAGTCCGTAGGCCTCTGTTTTCTGCAATTGATGAAGCTGCACTGATGATCTACATGAGGCATATTGGTTGTAGCTGACACTGACTAGGTTTGCCTAGTCTCCCTGCTTAGTATCTATATGAAAATGCATTTCTAATTAGTTATTTAGTATGTTTTGTTTATTTAATAACTACCAGCCTCGACCCTGCCCTACCCTGTAGAAGAAGCATGGTGCGAACCTGTCCCTCACCACCTCAATGCCAACCATAAATTTAATGATGAAGAACATTACTTCAGTAAAGACAATTGCTATCAATTTTGTATCTATACATACAAAGTTGCACTTGATTTGCATGATCCTGCATGGGGTATTGGTCCTATTCTCCTAGCTAACATTTGACTATGATTCCCTATACATTTCCTTCTTTTGTTCTTCATTCATATGCAAAAATCTGAAGAATATAAACTAATTTGCGTGTCACTAGATACATGATTACTTTTTTACCTTAGATTCTTGTATCTTATTTCCTTCTCAATTCTATTTAGTAAATCATTCTATGGCTTTTGTTCCTAAAAAGGATCCTTCGTGGTGCATGTAACAAAGGACTTGTATCTCCTGTCCATATTATCTGTCATTATTCTTTTCTATCCTTGTCTTCTGTTTTATTCCTATAACAACAATTTTCAGCCAATGCTACTTTCACTCTGCAATACCTTGGGCCTAGCTTTAAGTGATTGCAAAGATGATGTTCATCTGTTAACCTTTGATTTCAGGGCATAAATGGAACTAGATCATGCAGATGATGTCTGCATTTACTAATCAATCTCGTATGTAGTTCCTAGCCATTTTGTTTTACTTTTTTATCCAAATATTAGGAAATAATCACCTCAATTTCTACATGAATGTTCGTTATTCAGCTTGTGAGGCAATGTATGATGTGTTAGTGGTTAAGCTAGGTTTTTGCAGAGTGAGTTTAGTAAGTGCATTGTGTTTTATTTTTTAAGTTTTAGAGGAGGTTTTTTCGTGTACTTAATCAGGTATTCTATGGACGTGTAAGTTTTTGGCTGATTCAACTACCAATGTATAAGATGCTGCTCAACTTCTTAACAGACTTGTTCATGTTAGGAACTTTTTTCTTATCAGATCAAAAACTTAAGATCGGAATTTGTTCTCAATTCCATCACTAGATGTCTAAAATTCAAAAAGGCCTTTATCATTTCCTTTGGGGCACTCAATTCCATGAACCATGTGCTTCAACACCTTCCCCGATCACTTTCACTCCCAGATTTCGTCAGAATAATCCAACTCCCTTTTCAGATTCGTCCTGCGTTCCTTCCTTCAGTGGTTTCTTCTGACAGTTACTTCCGTTTTCCTTATAGTCACACATAAAAGACTAAGCTTTGACTACTGATGCAGGGGTACACTTCCTCAAAGATCACATTGAATATCTCTCCACAGTTTGGACTGTCTGTCATGATTCATATGTAATTTTTGAATTTACTTGATTTTGAAATTAATCAGTTCGAAGAATTAGATATCTAAATTAAAAAATATATATATATATTGCACAATTTTACTAATTCCTTCAAGTTCCTAAAAAAAATTATGCTAAGTTGTTCATGTCAATTCCATTCATATTGTCATACTTAATAGCGCTCTATTGTAGTGCGCCAAATGAGCTGTCCTTCCATTGATGTCGATACAATTATTCCTCTGGAACCTAGCTGTCCTGTCACCTCTCACATTAACAAGCATTCAGTAGCCTTGTTCCCAAAAGATTATTAGCCAGTGATCAGAAAGCCAAGCATGAAAATTGTCCAGAAAGAAAATATAGTAGAAGTGATAGCAGCTTTATATTACTTTCTCAAACTTTTCACTGATACAATCTCAACTCTCCTACTTTTAACTAGCTTGATCCATACAAACAGGGTGCTCCCTCTCGTTGACAGGATCAAAGTATGTTTATTTAAGTCACTCGGTGGCGGATATATTGCGGAGAAGTATGTAAATTACTGATAAAGATCGGGTCAGGCAGCAACGACGGCTATCTTCATGCCGGCCTGGCAGTGGCCGGCGAAGCTGCAGATGAAGTAGTTGCTGCCTCGGGCGAGGGTGATGCGGTCGTTGCCGGAGGTGTAAGTCCTGGAGCCACGCGGCGCCGAGCAGCCGTTGTAGCCGGCCGCGCCCACCGCCACCACGTTGTGCACCGAGGGGCTGTACCTGAACACTGCACGCAATGCACCGCTCGTACATAATTAAACAATCGCCTTTAATGCATTAAGTTTACGAGTGATGCGTGCTTAATTACCGAGGACGTCGCCGGCGCGGAAGCGCTTCCCGTTGGTCCAGCTGGCCATGTTGAAGGTCCAGCCGCCGCTGTCGCCGACGGTGTAGGTAGCTGCGTCGGCGGCGTGAGTGAGGAGGAGGGAGAGTAGTAAGGCCAGCCCGAGGGCGGCGGTGGTTCGGCTGGCACTGCCACTTCCCTGAGCCATGTGTCTCCTAAAGATGGACTTCTACTAGAAGAGGGAAGAGACTTATACTCGACTCTGTTGGATGGAAGTGAGAAGCAAAGGGTGGATTATATAGAACAAATAGAGGAGGTAGTGGGTTGGGAGGGTCGTTGAGGGTGTTAAATTACAGAGGCAAAGGCATGTCGGTGGAGGATTTGTACAACTGCAATTGAAATCGACCAACCACTCGCCTACCCCCACTGAGCTCACTCACCCTCTTACCTCTCCCACGGAATTCATTATTCGGACAAGAGAGTCAGAGCAGTTTCTGTTTTTCCTGTTCTCTGCCGAGCATCAAAGTCAGTGGTGCCCTTAAACTGGAATCCTACCGGCTGATCAACCGATTCAATGGGAAGGCAGGCGATTTAGTCTGTTTGTTTACGAATTGACTGACCCACGCTGCTGACGCAGGCGGAGCCGAAGACGCGGCGCTTTTTGAGGTAATGGGACGGAAAGCTTGCTCTGCTTAATTTGCGGCTGAGACAAACAGCTCCAATATCCCTTCTTCCTTTTCCTACTGAATCCACACTCCATTTTCAACGTGCGTGATGTGGGATGAAATCTGCATGATCTCATTAATTAGAACAGGTTTGATTTTGTTACTTCCAGTTTAAACAAAAAGAAAAAAAAAACAAAGAAAAATCTGTTTCTGGAAGAAAATTGTAGCTGATCAAAATTAGAGAAGCTGTCACTGGAAGAAAAGAGAAGACTGGAAAGGAATTAATTCGCTTTAAGAGAGTGGGAGTTTAATTTCTTCTCGTAATTCCACGTTTTCCTTATTTATGTCAACTTTGCAAGTAAGTTTTTCTTTAGCAATTAAAACTTTCTTGTTCGGTAATCTAGCAAAATCAGTAATTGGTTAGGTTTATGTCAACTTTGCAAGTAAGTTTTTCTTTAGCATTTCGAAACGTTCTTGTTCGATAATCTAGCAAAATCAGTAATTGGTTAGGTACTAAATTCGGAGAAGTTTTTCATCAACTTGAGAGGGTTTGGTTCTATGTATATAATAGCACTATTAATCTAAATACTTTTATCAGTTCAATTAGTATAATCAGAATATTTAGCATCAATTTGCACAACCCATTATCTCTCCTCAGCCCCACTAGCCCACTCAGTCCAATATCGGTTGCGCAACTAAATTAATTCATCTGATCCAACCAACCCACTCAGTTTATATAGCCCATATGAGATTATACGACACAATACATTATCAACATCAATCAATATTAATTTGAAGGGAGATTTTAAATTTCAAGAATGATAATCTAGAAACTTATAAGTTTTTTTGGAGAATTCTAAAATATTCTATAATTGATAAGAACTTAGGAGCCAAGAAAATTCTAGATATCATACAATGGTTACAGTTGTGAATATGAGCCTAGGGTATAGCGTAGGTGGTGGGTGCATTATATTTCTAGTGTAATAATCAAATTTCACAAGAACTCACAATCTAGAATTCATCCCACCATGCACCTCTAGCTTGTGTATCTGAATTTACCCCTCTTCGTATTCGTGGGTCGACTCTAGGAACCACTAAGAGGGTGGATCCACCCGGCCCGTTATAGTTATGAATATTTTAGATCGGGTAAGAAAAAAATTAATCTACATAGAGTAGTATAAATAATGAATGATGTCATCTTTTATGTACATGAAAAGCCAGAGCAAATAATATCTTCTTTGATGTGGCAAAATTTCACAGTCAGTCTCTGTGTCTCATGGAGTTAAGAGTCGTACTAATCTGTTAGTTAAAGTTAAGATGAGTCAAACACAATACAAAGGGAATTGAACTCTACGATATATCAACCGTATTTGACCGGAACATTCTTATTTAATTCTCTCCTCTACTTCAACGTTGTCTTGTTATTTAGTTCTGATATTTACTTTAACATAATCTCAACACAATGACAGAATACTAATGGCAATTTAACGATCTTTGTAAGAATTTGTATTACTGGACTATAAATTTCTTGTAGAGGCCCATTACGACCCAGAGCTGAGATTCCTTTGACATGGGCACCTCCGTTGCACCACGGCCCCTTTTTTTCTTATTTTTTTATCATTATATAATAGAACTTTTTCTTTTACATTATCATCTAACGTAATCTTTGTACTCTAACA
>JBAMIE010000068.1:802207-818646 GCA_037177295.1 Kaempferia parviflora
TACCAAACCAGGGCGAGGGCCCCTCGTTTGGTACTCCGACGCTCAAGTCAACTGACTGCTCACAAGAACTCAAAAGTGGAACAGTACCAAGGTGGAGTTATTATACCTTTTTTTTACTTACTTTCGTCGGGGCCGAGGCCCTCTATTTATAGGCAGGTACCGAGCGATAATCCCGAAGCTGGCCGTTGTGCGGTGTCAATCGCAGTAAAGAGATTTGAAACAAGTGATATATAATTTTAACATGAATCAATTATTACATGCATCTGTTTATATAGATAGTATAAAAATTATCTACAAATAAAATAATATTTCTTAATAAATAATATGATGCCATTTATGTTAGTTTATTAATATTTTGCCTTTAATTTTTATCGTGGATTAAGTCCTCTTCGTCTTACCCTCGGTTTGGGAGGAGGTGAGTGAAGGGTAAATAAAGGAAAGATAATATTTACCCTTATTTGGAAAGGAGATAAACAAATGAGGTGAGGGGAAGGAGGGTAAAGTTTTACCCTCACTTACCCCTCAAATGCACTATTTCCTTACACCCTAAATTAGGGTGTAAGGAAGTTATCCTCCCTTTTCCTTCCTTTCCTTCCCCTCCCTTTCCATTAATGAAAATCTCCTCACTCCATTCAAACAGAGAGTTAGGGAACCAAAAGAGATTAACATAGTTTAGTAGAAAATACTATATATCAATATTTTTTTAATTAAAATAAAAAGTTGCCACTTACAAAAGCGTCCGAAATATTTATAAATACTTATCTGATAAATTTGAAGTAGTTTCTATATATTTAAAAGTCAAATTTTAAAATATTTATTCCTATTGAAGTTATTAATATTATAGATGCTTATCAAAATTTGATCATGCAAATGTTATAAAATTAGTCAATCGATTAGGATAGTTGTTTTAGTGATGGTAAAGAGTAAAGAAGTTGTTCATACTAACCGTTCTGTTTATCTTCTCATTATATTTAATTCTTGCGACAATAAAATTTGTGATGATAATTTTATATTATAAAATTCTCTTGTCAAACTATGCTTAATTCATATATTGGTAATTCACTCTAAGAAATATAATTACAGTAATCAGCTGTTGAATTGTTTAGCTCAAAAAACACAAGTACTGAAATAGCCATAGACATACCCGTGTAATGCACTGCAAGTCTTGTTTGAAACCTGCACCAACAAAAGCATAATGCTGATTAGTTTCTGGGACAGATTGACGGAGTAACTGGACGAGCAAAGTCTTCTTTTGCCACCATAACGCTGATTAGTTCATTTCCACCTACCAGCTTTCTGAACATGTCTTGTCCTTTTCAGAGTCCTACAACTGCTGTTGTCTTTTATTCCTTTGATGGCTCCAAGTGTCAGTTTTGACAGGGCTAAGTTTTAGTGCGCTATATCGTTGGCAAGCCTCCACATGCACATCTGCAAATTTTCATCTGTTTGCTCAGGTTTATGGGAAGTATCGTCATCCTCCCCAACAAAGTACTGATTTCTCTGTAAAATGTAAATGCAGGTTTTGTTTGCCAAGGTGCTACTTGTCACGCTTGTGAAAGTTTCAAAGAGGTAGTGATGAACAGACGACGCGTCATCTGTCCACTTCTTAAACCTTGTGCTTCATCTTCGTGGCTGTCACTAATACTAATGTCGTTGTTGAGGTGTTGCACAATTCTAAGTCTAACTTCACCTAACAATTCCTTATCTAAATCAACATCCAATACAAAATTGTGATCTCAGACACGCCAGAACAGTGTTAGATACGTTCATCAATAGGACAGTGAAGCTTTATGACACTACCATTCATAGAGAACTCCCCTAAAAAAACACTAAAAAGTAGTTGCTTCTCCATTCAAAAAGTATAAAGGACAGAGATTCTGTAGAAGGATCCGACTATATACAAATATTATTTCCGCTATTTAAACTTGTGAATATATGTATATAAATTTCATGTAAAAAGTATAAACATTAGGAATCATATAATCTTTTCATCATTAGCACTAACATGATCCTGCAGTTTAAGCACCCCATTTAGTTGTCTTAGCAACTCAGATGTCAAACTGATAAAGATCTTACAGCTTCTTGAAAGTGAAGAAAAATCCTCAAGTTCGTAGATTAGCAATTGTTTTCTCAATAATTGCGTTCCTATTAGTTTTCAATGGTTAATTTTCTTAATAATTTTGCACAAATGAGCAAAGGAAACCACACTCGATGGAATGATACTTGACAATCCTCATCTAACTACTAAGCTCATCTACTATCATTTACAAGAACATGTAAAATGATTCTTAATAATAAAAATATTTATTAATATAAACATTGATATGTTTATTCTTTATCTACAATGTCTCTTATCTGCTGCAGGTCTGTTCAAAAATTACATCCCGCAACGCAAGAGGCACATTAACAGAAGACAATGATCAGAATCCGAGATCGATCAACCTGCAAGAACAAAACGCAGAAGATTAATCAGTAAAAGCTGAAAAAAAAAATTACATCAATCGAACTAAAAGAAAGTGATGAATTAGTAAAAGACAATCGCAAGTCCTAGTGCAAAGAACTGAATTCCGAGACCGAAAGAAAATCACGTGGACAGGAAATTGATATTAAATTGTCTATTGATGATCAAAGACAAAGGCTTCGAATGGAAGATTAATCGAGATTTAATCAATTTTTCCTAAGAATTGTGCCATTTCAATCTTTAAATTTCTTCAAGGGAGGTGTATAGTTCTCTATCTCTCGTGGTTACAACTTACAATTACATGAGGGTCCTAGAGAGTGACTTTTTTCCTTCTGTTTTTACCTGGAATTGTTCCCTACTGCCCGTGTCCCAAAGGATGCACGAGATCGTTGAAGGGCTTTGTGGCTCCATGGCCAAGAAGGTGGTAGTGGCCACGGATGCGAAGCTTCCTGGCTGCAGCCGATGATGCTATGGGCTTCTCGTACCGAGCATAAAACCTAGCAGGCACAGAGTACTGAAGGTGGCAGCGATCGGGGGCGGTGATCAAAGGACGCGAGACGAAGGGCAAAGGGATGGTCGGAGTTTTGGCGGAAAATTTGGAGGGGAAGGATTGCGGGAGGAAGAGGAATGCCCGGATCTTTAGAGGGGTCGTCCGTTCTCGGCTCGCGTACTCCTCCACGAGGTTGGCGAGGTCGTCGTCGGAGGTAACTGACACAAGGGCGTCCATATCTTCCGTCGGAAGCTGGCACCGGAGGCTCACCGTCTTCCACCCGCACATCTGGCTCAGCTTCACCTGCAGCTCTGCAGAGCCCCGTAACAGAGCGCGCACACACACAGCACAACCCAAATTATACACGATGCACAAATTTCCAACGCTCTTTTCCTTGTTTTGATCGATCCATCGAGCAGATCAAGGACGCAACAAAAGCAAACAGTGTTTGGAAGATACATTAATGCCAACCTGCGAAAGAGATAGATCTGGGGACGGAAAGCACGCGGGTGTGACCGCCGACGTAGCGGAGTCGGCCGTCGAGGCGACGAGGAAGGATCTTTCCGCCGTAGCTACAGAGAAACTTGATCGACGGCGTCGTCTTGGCGGAGATGTTATCGATGCAGCCAACGGAAGCAGAGTAGGTCGAGGAGGAGACCACCATGATTGGTCGTTCGATTAGTTGGAGAGGCGATGGAACTTCAGGGAAGGGAAGAGAAGAGAAGAGGCGGCTGACCACTCGACTCGATTTTGGAAGTAGGCTGAACCATGTATTTATAGTGTATCGAGAGAAGGTTGTGGAAGAAATCTCGGTATTATTATTCATTAATATATTGAAAAAGAAAAAAAAAATGATTTCTTTGGGTAAGTGACGTGCAACGGTGCAAGAGGGAATTTGGCAACGTACGAGTGACGTGGCAATCGTCTTTTCAGGACCGACTAGCGTTCTCATTTTAAAAAAAAAAAATTGGATCACGGATTGTTCTCAACGTTTAGATGAAATGTTATTTTATTAAATTTTAAAAATAAAGGCATCCTTTAAGCAAACCTTTTTATTTTTATTTTATAAATCAATAATAATATTACAAATATTATTTAATAAAATTATTTTCAATAACAATAATTTTAAAGCAAATATATATCAAGCTTTTAGTTAGTTGATTATTTTACTTTGATTTTTTTGTCAAAATTTTATTTTAGTTTTCAGATAATAATTTTTATTATTAGGCATGCAAACTCAGATCTAGCCTGACATTAGCTTAGGTCACTCTAATCCAGGCTCATACTTGGTGGAGTTTAGGGTTTACCTGACTTATTAGAAAAAAATTATAATCGAAGTTTGAACTAACTCGTTAATAAATCAAATACGTTATACATCAACATTTTAATCAGTTAAGAATATTTAATTATCGAAAACATTTAATTAAACTAATAAAATGATAGAATATAACATGGCACAATTTTTTCTTGGATTAGTCTTCATACGTGATACACCTGCAAATGAAGTTAAAGGATGAGCAACAAGGTGGTGATGGCGCTGCAGTGTGGCTCTTTTATCCAGTCGAGTTTGCAGATAAGTATCTCCGCTTAATTAATAATTATCTACTAATGGCTGATGCTGGCATCCGATCCATGTAGCAGTTGCATCCTTGTGTTTGTACAAGATATCGAAGTGCGATAGATATGGATAAAAAATTCTTTGGAGGAACAAAAGTCCTAGAGCAACATTGATGCTCAGAGGAAACTAAAGGGATGCAGCCAATTCAGCTGTTGAGCTCGAGAATCCCCAAGCAATCAGTTCAGCAATGTTCCTGTAGAGAATGACCATTTAGCTATTAGTGCCAATAAGATTAGCCATGCTGAAGCAGTGGGAAGCGATACGAAACACAAACAGCGATGGAGAAAGAGAATACAAGTGACAGAGAAGAAAAAGTCACCTAAGAAATTTAGTAGTTTCACTTTTCCTTCGACTATGTGTCTGTGATTAACCGCTTTTCTTCAGCATCGCTGTCCTCGTTCTATCAAGAACACATTTGGAATCCCATATTACTTCTCCGTTTCTGTAGAAAAGTTGCAAAGCAAAGCAAAGCAGCAATAGTAAGATTATCCAACTGTATTTGGGTAGATGAGAATCTATTACAATTTCCGAAATGCCCTAATGGTTGTTTCTAAGGTTCTGAACTTGATACTAAAATATAAATACCAGTAGGGAACACCTTAACAAAGAGGGAGGAGAAAATATGCTGCTCCGTGATTTATCTGTACAAGGTAGATGATTTCAAACTGAAGGGACAAGACAAAAGAAGAAAAAAATTAAAATAGTTTGACTTCTAATACAGCCAATTGATGGAATGTTTCTAGACATTGGATTAGTTTCTGGACCCGAGAACAGAAGCAAGTAAAATGTGGTGCCAAGCAAAGTTACTCTTACACAACACAAATAATCCTGAGACTGGGATTAGACATTGCTTGGGCTGCTTAACTCTGGCAAGTACAATGTGCCTAAGGAATATTCAAATTCATTTACGAATTTGTGACCGAGGTTTGTTCAATAATAAGTAGAAACTACACAGGATATACTACAATTAAAATGTTATAAAGAAAATCTGTAATAAGTTGAACTATCTGGCATATACTAAGCATTGCTTTGCGAGCTCTTATGCTATTAACAAAATACTTTCCCAGTCTGAGATCCTCTCAAACATTATAAAAGCAGCAAAATACTCTGCTCAGTCTTTAAAGAATAAGCAAATCCTCTAAACAAAAATTATGTATCAAATTGAAATTCAGAGAATGATAAGTAATCAATCCATATAAAACAAAGCTGTCGATGCCAAAATGAAGTTTTCCACAGGAAAAACTACTCAACAAATTCATTAATTACCAAAGGAAGTTGAAAAACTAAGCTTGCAAAGATGAGTTCCACGTAGCAAGTAGATAAGGATGGATAATATTAACCTCAGGATAAGAAACATGAATGGAAATTGAATGAAACTTGATAGCATAAATCAAAATGAACCATTCTGTAACTCATCACCATATGACAAATAGTTTATAATTGTGCTCCTTTCCACTCTGCCAATTGTACCCGAAATCAAAACTGGATGGCACAGGCAATGATTAGATGTTTTACTACTTCCACAGAGCTGCCCACGGCGCAGGTAAGGATTAATTAAAAAGGTTTTTAAAACTAGAATTTCAATGAAATTACCAAGAAATGAATTAGAAACAACTAGAAAAATTGATGAAAGCACTTAAACTTTGGTCAAATTGACAGTTGAGATGGATAAAATAGGTTGAAAATTTGTCAAATTAGGTTGATTTAGAACTCAATGATTTAGCAAACTGTTTGCATCTCCACTTGAATTATAGTAAATGCCTACAAGAGGGTGAGAGGGTCTTTTTTAGCTACTTGAATTTCAATTTCAATTTCAATTTCTTGACCTCACCATCACTCGATATTGTCATGAGATCAACTTTGTTGTTGCTTGTAAACAGCTACTAGCTAAAACAAACACGTCAACCATCTCTTTTAGATTTGCCTGTGAGAAGTCCACAATGCCCTTGTGATTTAAATCCCAAATACACCATAGAATATGAAGAATTAAATAAAAAAACTAATTTAATAGAAAAATAATAATACAAAATTCGATACTAACATTTATTATCATAATGTTTGATTTTACTATTTATTACAATAGATTTTTGTTATTTATTGCTTTCGTATTATAGATATTACTTATTAATTTATCAAAGATCCAGTAGATATAGTTTTCCATTTCCTAAAAATTCTAAAATACAATTTTGTTATATGACATTACTAATATTGTGACAATATACTGTGTATTACTAATCTAATAGTTATTATTTATAATGTATGATGTTAATTATGTGATATTTGATAAGACACAATATACCTCTTTGATATGATTTAACACAATATGTCATCACACGTTTGTTTTAGTTTTTTTTTAATGATTCTGATTCATCAATCCTACTAATCCAATACAAGTATACAACTAATATTTATGTTTTCTGACAGACCATTTGATCTCGACACCAATACATGTGCTCACACAAGTTTTTGTGTTGTGCATGTAAGTTAAATCTAGGACAGTTGATGTAGTCTGCTCAATGGGAGATTTAGGTACACTTGATCTGGTACTAACTAGCTACACCAACCTACTTAGCTAGCCCCCGTCTTCGCCGCCCGCCGACCGACAGAGGTCACAGGATATTTTTGTCATTTTATAATAATACGAATTACATTCCTTATACAAAATAATGGACACCAAACAAAAAATGTAATCACCCTTGTAATCAAATATTACATACAACACATTTCCAAACGTAGTAATGTAATCCATATTACATTACATTACAAGCTTGATTACATTACACGCAACCAAACGTAGCCTTAGTTATATAGGTGAATACAAGAGTTATTTTCAAGATTTGGATAGATATTTAGTGAGTTGGATCCAAGTTCAGATATTAGTAAAATTTTCAGGTATTTGATCCATTGGCATCCCTACTCGAGAAGTTTTATTGCACTTTTTGAGTAATTTCTAAATAACTTTAATTCACTCAGCTATGAACTTGGTATATTCTTGCTTTTGGAAGTAAACATACCAAATAGAAGAGGACCAAGAGGGTGAGTTCAGTCTAAACACAAGTGGACACAGTTTTGGAGTGTTGGCATGGCTTGGCTTAGGGCTGATAACAAAAACTGTTATTGATGCCAAAATATTAAACATCTACACAGCAGAAGATAATTCTCCCAAGAATGCCCTATCTTATGACTCACACACAACAAAATGTTACAATGATAAAACACTGAAGTATTCCATCAAAAATATAAACAACAAAGTAGACTAAAATTTGAAAATATATATAAAAAAAACATACCTGACATTTTCTTCAACCATTTACCTCCGTGTTACTTTTGATTTTATCTTAGATTTAAGACCAAAAAACTTCCAGCTAGAAATCACCAAGGCTGCAGTAGCTTTCTTTAGGTGTTCCTTAAGTAACTCCTCATAAACTATAAAGTCTGTCTCTTTGAGGAACTTTCTATCTCTCATTGCTGTTAATACTTTTCTTGCCTCTTCCGAACTAGCATATTTACAGAAACCATAAATGACAGAACAGTAAATAATATCTTCTAATTGGCAGCTTTGATCAATTATCTCGTTCAAAAATTTTATCACCTTCTCTGGACTCTTTGTTCTGCAAGTGTTTATAACAGTTAATGAATACTTGAACTCCATAGGACCACTAGTTACATTTCCTAAACAATCTTTGACAAATGTGATTGCAGTATTGATCTCTCCAATTTTGCATAGCCCTTTCACGAGCGAACAGTAAGCCTCAACACTAGGTGTCCAAGAATTTTCCTTCATTAGGTTGTAACAAGAGCATGCCTCTCTAATATGTCCTTCCTCTATGAAACATGAGATTATTAGAGAATAGGTATTGGAATCTGGTTGAAAAACTTCAGAATGCCTTATTTCATCAAACAGGGCCAATGCATGTTTCACATCTTTGATAGTTTGAAGACGTTCAATAAGAATATTATAAATGACAATACTGCAGTGCCCTCTTGCTTTCAATTCTGCAAACACCTCCAGTGCTTTCATTTGTCTATCTGCATTCGTTACGAAGGATGAAAAGAAGTTGGCGATATGATTCAAAATTGACAATTTCAATGCTGCTAACTGATCAACCAATTGTAAAAAGTTGGCCTTGTCACTTGAATCAGCATAAACAGATAGCATAGGGATCACAGTTTCAGAGCTAGGAATGATCCCCTCTTCGATGAGAACTTGAAAAAGCTTATGAGCCTTATCAACTCTACCAAAAGTACATAAGCCTCTTATCAAGGAATTGTAAATACAGAGATCTCCACAGTACCCATCATTGATCATCTCATTCAACAGCTTGCAACCATCCCCAACTCTCCCCTCGGCTACAAACCCCTCCACCAATGACCCATACACAACACGGTCAATCACAAACCCCTTTCTCTTTATCTCCAAAAACAGTTCATAGCCTTTCTCAACCCTCCCTGCCTTGGACAAACCTGAAACCATCGTTGAATATGCCATTGCATCAGCCTTGACTCCATCTTTCACCATTTCCTCCCACACCCTCAAGCAACCATCCATGTTCCTCTCTGAAACTAGGGCCTTTAGCATTGCAGTGTATGCAAAAACATCCGGCTTGCACAGTTCTGTTCTCATTCGTTCCAGCAGTTGACAAAGGCCATCCATCCTTCCAGCACGACAAAGTCCCTTAGCAAGGATTGTGAAAGTGATGGCTTCCTCCTGACAGCCATCGGCCTTGAGGTCATCGTACACAGAAAAAGCAAGATCAAGATGTCCAGTTGCAACTAAAGCATCCAAGATGCGGTTATATAGGTGGATACGAGGCTTGACACCATATTTGCCCCGCATTTTCCGGAATATGTGGAAGATCCGAAGGCCGCGACCAGCATCAGCATGCATTCGTATGAGGATCTCGAGTTGCTTCTCAGATGGTTGTTTCCCCTGGGCGTGCATCAGCTCCGGGAGTTGGTCAGCCGCTGCAGGACGTGCGGAGGCATTAAGGGCATAGGCGAGGGCATTATATGAAGCGAAGGAGTGACGGAAACCCTGCTGCTTGCCAGCCCAATGAAAGAATTGGGTGGAGAGGGAGGGATCGATAAGGGGGCGAGAACGGAGGACTTCGGCGACGAGATCAGGAGGGCAACGACGAAGCTTTCGCAAATCGGACAAGACTTCGGGGCACCAGCGACGGTGGCGACGGAAGGAGTCGAGAACGTAACGAGCGAGAGGCGAGAGCCGACAGTCGATCGCAGGCACAGAAAGAGAGGGAGGTTTCGGTTGGGTAGGGCAATCGAAGTCCCATTCGCGGAAGTCGGTGGTGGGGAGGACGGCAGTGTCGATGGGGGCGGGAGCGACAACCTTTCGATTCGAGAAGAGGCCGCCGCGGACAACTGGGCGATTCTGTGAGGGCTTGCGGTGGCCATAGAAGAAGTACTTCCGGCTACCAGCGGCGACGGCCATGGTTAATAACCTCCCGCCCAGCCGCCCAGCCACCCAGCCGCCCAGCCGCCCAGTGGAGGAAGTCAACGGAGAAGCGTAACCCTTCTCCGGTGGTGGTTTTTCACCGCATGATTAACTGGATCGAAGGGATTCGAGCCCAAATAATGAAATAATGTGTTTTCATTGGATGTTTTACATGACGTCATGACCAATTTGGTTCTGATAAATTGAGAGGTGCTTGGTAGAATGAGAGCGGGGAATAAAAAGGAATTAAAAATTGACGTTTGATTTGAGTGAATTAGAGATGGATTCTACGGATTTAAACCCTTTAAATATGGAAATGTAAGATTGAAAATGCCATCATTCTTGTTCCTCATTTCTATGCCTTTCGATTAATCAAACACCCAGAAGTCTATTATTATACCTTCCACTATATTTATAAGACAGGTTCAGACAGTCAAGGAAATAGATCTACTAAAAGAAAATTCAGACAAGCCTTAATATCCTATTTTTAAAACTTTTAAGTGATGGAATTAAATTGAATTCAATCATAAATTAAATTCCATCGTGAATTAAATTCTTTAATTTGAAATAAATTAATAAATAACAGAATTTAATTGAATTCTTATAATTTAATCATTTTACTCTTCTTCCATAAAACTTAATATTCTTATAAATTAAAGAGAATAGTAAAGTGATCATTTTAACTGTTTAAGGGATTAAATTCCAATTATCTTCACAATTTAGACCTAAATTGGTTTGAGAGGTTAGTAGGGAATTAGAATTCAATTCACTACTAATTTCTTATTGAAAAGTTATACTAAACCATGGAATTGAATTCTAATTTTGAAGGAATTCAATTACATGAGTTTCCAAATAGGTTGTAAGAGAAATTGCATGTACTCCAATATATTATCAGTAGTTACTTCAATTATATATCATAATCTCACAAACTATACCCCAAACGGTTAGGTACTCAGATCGAAAAAAATTAACACGAATAAGTTCATACATCACAATGCAATCATAAAACAATATTAAGTTAAACAGGCAACTCTGTTAAACAATACTTTCAAGGATCACAATTCTCCAGCAGTATTTGAGTCATTGACTCTTTGCTTAGAGAGGATGCTACTAGTTCAGTTGTCAATCTCATCCTGCTTGCCAGCAAGTGGAAAGCAACAATGTTGATGACACGATGACCATTTGTTGAGCTACAACAGCAACAACCGGAGTAATAACGTAGACGCAAAGGGAAGTGAGTCCCAACCGGAGTAGCATCTAGTCACAATGGGAAGTGGAATCACGAGCAATGGTTGAGAGAAGAATACAGAAGAAGAAAAATTATCCTTTTCGAAGAAATCTAGCATCCAAATCCAACTTTGTAGCAGTTGTGCAATGACAAGGATGAACAAGGGAGCAAAATTGATTTTAAATGGCTGTTAACAGTTTCTTCATGCTGCAAAAGACAATACTTTCCAACTCAAGAACCGTGCATGAAGTTTCCTGTTTCATCATGATCCTGCAATATGAAACTTGCTTGAACTGAATCACTCCAATATTTCAGTTATCTTTCGTAAGCATTGAAAAGCAAATTAAACAACAAACAATCCCATGTACATCATAACCATATGAATTTGAATTCGGAAGAGGGCCGCCCTTAGGTGGATACCAAACAAGGAGCAAGATACATCAGGAATGAACCAACTAAGCTTCCAAAACGATTACTATCTAGAGCACAAACATTACATCAAATCGTAAATAGAGTTGATAGGAAGAATTCATGCCGGCATTTGCTATTTATTTCAAATTTTCTAAATACAGGTTGCATCACCATTTCATAAGTAGTTTCAACTGCACGACGAACCTGGGTATGGAATGCAGTCTGAAACGATTAACTAAAAAGCCTCAAGAGGAATCAAGTAAACATTAAATCAAACGAATAGTTTTGGAAATGAATCTTAACCTCAAAGTTGAAATAAAAAACAAATGATATCTGTGCTTGTTCTCTTCATTTAACGTAGTCACTGCTTATTAGCTGCAGATTCTATATTGTCTGGTAAACAGGAATTAATGCATGGAATATGAGTGAAAAATTAACAATGGAAACTGCACATAGTCCACAAGAGTCCCAGATACATAGATGAGAAGTGGGACATTTTTTGTTTTGGTTCAATCCTAATGGAGAACCAAATAAACTTTTTTGATGATCATGAGCAACCTAATTGGAATTATTTTGGTGAAACTGACTCTAAAAATATACCTTGGAAGCTAAATTGAGGTTCCCAAATTTTTTGGGGAAAAAAGGTCATATTCCAGAACTCACCAAATCAAACTTTCAGTTTACCGAATAAATAAACAAGCAATACGTTGAACAACTCATCATGACATAGATTGACAAGTGATTAATAGAAGAGAGCAATCAATGCCGAAATGAAAACTTCAAAAGGAATAACCAAAAGGAACAAGATATTTGAATGACTGATCATGTTGCATATTAATGGATAACAAATAAAAAGAGCATGAATAACACAGATTAAAAGAGAGAAATAATACAAACTTCTTTGCTACAACCATATCAACACCAATGCTTCAAGTAGCAAGATAAGTTCAGAAGCTCAGCAGTTCAGTGCAACAAGTAAACAACCTATTCACAGGACTGCATGCTGTTAACCTCAAGATTGATAACAGAAATAGAAGATAAAACAAATTCTCAACTCTCAAGCAATTAAACACAATCATAAATTGAAATGATTCATCTGGTAACTCATCAGAGATCACCATACCACAACAGGTATTATTCAACCATATAGGAATTGGAAGCAATAGAGTGATGATATCATATATCATAAGATTGGTAGCATAACTCCTAGAGGAGTTGAGTGTTAGATCAAAATCCATGCGGTGGTCAAAAGCATCTCATACATAAAGTTTCACTGGATATAATTTAATAGCATGAAAACCCAGGCACCTTTCACTAAGGACTGATGGCAAAGAAAAACTTGAAAGAGATCCAGGATGTAATGAGTTTCGTTTAGCTCCATTTGCATGCCTTTGCCTCTGCATTACCACCATGCAGAATGCCAAGACCTTAGCCCATTCACATTTCTTATTAGAAATCAAAAGCCACCTCCACAATCCTATCCAGTAGCCATCATCAAATAGAGAAGTAACAAAAGACATGTAATGATGAGGTCGATAAATTTCTAGAGAAGTTTGAAGAAAATACATGAATAAATTAGTTTTCAAGAAAAAAAAATCCACAAATCAAACATTCCTCAATTTCCTTTCTACAATAACTGGTATTATATTATATATCAATGAGGTAAGTAGAGTTGAACCTCCGGTGCTACTAAATTTTCCTGACCTCCCTCGACTAATAAATAGCGATGGAACCAGGAAAACTTGTAGAAATACAATCAGCTTCACTAACATTATATCACATCACAATAAAACTCCATTGCTTGCAGTTCATCCCGGAGGCATCATCCAACAGTTTTAGATACTCATCAATTTTCTCAACAAGACCCTGTAGTAGCATATGCAAGCAATCAGAAGTACCAACAAAGAAAACTCACTCGCTTTCTCGCCTGCAATTGCCAGGCAAGAGGTACCGATACTGGTCAACATGTTGAAGTAGATAAGAAGGAAGACCGACAGCAGAATATGAACTGCGTATTGGACCCAACTTAGCAATAATTTGTTGAAATGTGTATTCCTCTGGAAGCATGTCAAACAGGTCTGCTCCTCGGCATATCACATCTTGAATTCTGCTAGGATTCAAGTAGTAAGCAAATCTCACACGGTCGACATGGCTATATGCCTTCATCTTAAATATGAATTGATTTATATGACGGAAACAGAAGCTACAATGCCAACCAGAATCAGCAAACAGATCATTGGTCTGACGGAAATGGGCATATCTGGTCTTCCCTAAACGGTACCTGTGAATGGAAGCCCTCCAACTCTTGTCATCAAGGTAAAACTCAAAAGAGTAGAGATAATTACGGAGTTGCAGATGAAGTTTCTCAGGAATCTCATCACACCACCTCAGGAGGTCAATTGTATGGCCGCTTGGGATCTCATCGACATCAGACATGATCAACAAGTCATCATCCTCGATACCTGCTATCCTTAGAAGCTGATCCAGGGCCACTCGCTGGTACGACTCCTCAACAAAGGGATTCTCTCCCTTCACGAACCTTCCCCCAGTATTACCATAGGTTAGTCGTGACTCAGCAAACTTAAATCGTTGCCGATTGTTGGCAAAAGAGAGGGGCTTTATCAGACCAGTGAAAGTCGAATTGGATTCAAGGAGGACAAACTCTGAGACGTACGGACTGAGCTCTTGCCACCGGATCTCGAGCATATCGAGTTCGTTACTGAACAAGACAGCATCATAAACACGGCGAGGGGTGTTCCGAACGCCCCACCCATGAATCTGGCAGAGGCGCTCCATTGAGACGTTGTGATGATAGTAGTGGGGGATGGTGCGGAAGGGTTTGGGAGGGGACTCCCAGATGGGTCGGAGGAAGTAGCTGATCTTTTGTCCATGCAAGTAGATGGTAGCAACGAGGATAGGAACTCCGACGAGGAGGAGAAGCAATGCCTTGAAATCGAATCCTCGGAGAGCGCACCGGAGTCGCGACATGCTCAGACCTGCCTTCGACATCTGCATGAGAGAAAACAAAGCGATGAAAAAGGAGAGCAGACTCGTACGAGATTATTCGCAGAAAGGCTGAACTTTGCGGTCCAACCTCTAAAGTTGAGACCTTTCCTTTTTCAAAATCAGCAATAATTTGAAACAAAGCAAACCAACAAGGCCAACATTATCTAGGTCACGGATGTAGAACTTGAAGAACAAACTAAAATCACGCAGAAAAAAAACCGAAATAACCGATTCCAAACCCTAAGAAAGGTCGAAGAAAATAAGGATTACATCTGGAAAAAAGGGAAGTGAATCAAGAATCACCTCGCCACAGACATCCTCGCAGATATCGTCCGTCTTCTTGGAACAATAGTAACCAGATTCCGGCATGATGGAAGGAAATGCAAACAAACAAAAAATAAAGAAAGAAAGAAAGAAAACAAAATCAACCACAAAAATTTTCCCCCCCAAAAGGCACACACTTTTTTCCGCCCCCAAAAGTCACGAAGGTCCACGGATCTTTCCGGCGACTCCTCCAGGCGCGGATCAGATCATATCCGGTCGCCGTCTCGCGCGCGGCGATGCCCGGCCGCTCTCTCCTCCGGCCTTCAAAGAATGTCCTCGCTATCTTCCTCGCCTTCTCCACGAATGGCGTGGTTTAATCGCAGCGCGAGCGCCTACAAAATAGCCGCGGCAGGAGGAATCGGAGAAGCGAGCAACGGAGAAACCGATTGGGAAATTTATTTTAACGGTGTTTCTCCTCCTCTTCTCTCTCTCGGCCTTCCTCCCTCGTCTTCTTTTCTCTGCGTCTGTAGTTTTTTTGCTTGGCTGTTGTGCTCTGGCTTCGTTGATGTGTTGACAGATAATCATGCCTAATTTCTCCATTCCCCCTTGATATTTATAGATATTACATAAATCAAAGTATCTTCCTCTTCCGCTGCCAAACAAAATAAAACCTTCCAAAAATCAATTCGAAATATAATAAATAAGTAAATAGTTCTCAATTAATCATTTAAAGATGTATAAAATAGATAAATTATTAAAGTCATGATTATTGAACGGTTTCTATTCAATAGTCACTCGACTTTAACTGCCATCATCAACGGTTCAGAGTCTTTAACTGCCATCATCAGCGGTTCAGAGAATCAAGTGGGGGCATCATTGACTCAGAAATTTTTAACAATTGGAATAGTAATACATTTAATTTAGGAAAAATGGGTTTAGGGATAACTTAAATGGATTAGATTAAGCCTGGTTCATAAGTGACCTTATTTTTTTAAATTTGATGTTCGGCATACTCCCATAAGGGTTTAAACTTTAAATTCAGGATTCAATGATTAATGAATGATTTTTTTTTAATAAATGATTGAACTAAAAATATTAAATTAGTCAATCGCTTATTTGATAGGAATATTTTCTAATTTATCTTGATAGTCGATGAAAAAAAATTTATGGATTAGATTAATTATTTTTAAATTAATCGAGGTAAGTTAGATACATAATATCAACTAAATTATAATAAATTAGTGTTTTTTTTTGGTAATTTAACTATCCAATTCGTATGGTCAATTTTAAAAGTAACTTATCTGACTCTATAAATTTTTTATTAATCATAAAAATAAATTTGAAATTACAGATGAATCCTTATGATGGGCAGCGTCGTAATTAAAACTCTTCGAGTGTAATTTGCCAGTGAGATTCAAATTCCCATTATCTGGAGAGCCCGTCCAGCATTTTATCCCAGGGAGAAAAATAGTGAAAATTTTCACTTGACTCGTATAATTTATCAGCTTT
>JBAMIE010000068.1:827777-839824 GCA_037177295.1 Kaempferia parviflora
TATTCGAGGGTTTGTGAATAGCAAACAATTTTTTATTTATCTTAAACTTGTATTCATAAGAAAGATTTTTTTTAAAAAATGTTCTTTTATATATAGTATACAAGAGAGAGATTTTTTTTTTTGGAGAGTGAAGGCCACTGAACAACACTAGGTTTGGTAATTCAGACGATTTAAGTAGTCCAAAGTGAGTGAGCCTAATGGAACAGTTTATTTATTTTTTATTACTTTTGATAATTTAGGTGTCTAGGTTTTGGCTAATAATCTTAGAGATAGGATAAGACGACTTTTCTTCTGAATCTGACATGGAAGACCAACTTACCACCTTTCTTTTCGTCAATAATAAATACCAAATTAAATTGTCTATATGTGATTTATTTTTATGGGTGAAGAAAAGTTCAGTTAAGTTGAATTAACTGGCCTGACCGACTGAAGTTAAAAGTTCGGCTCGGTTAATTTGAAAATTTATTTTTTTTTTAAAGAAATATCAGTTATATTAGTTTAATTGGTTCGGTTTCAGTTTTAAAAATTAAAATTCAGTTAAACCAAATTATGAGTTAAACTCAACCAAATCGAAACCAAATCAAACCGATATTATGAGTTGAAATGAACCAAATCAAACCAGAACCAAACCTAATCAAACCAAATCGAAACCAAACCCAAAAATTTAGTTATTTCGGTCGAAAACTAAATTAACCCATGTTTTATCGATTCGATCAGTTCATTTTTTTTTTTTTACAAGTTTGGTGGGTTCGGTTGATTAAAAAAAATTTTGATCGATTCAATTTTTGGTTTAATCGGTTTGGTAGTTCAATTTAAACCGATTGCTTAGCTCTACTTCTTGTCCTCTACAAATGCATAGAGGTCATCCACAAAATCTACCTTTGAATGACCTTATTTATTAGGCCGCTCGTTATGAACATTTTCAAATTTATCTTGATGGCGAGTGAGAAATCTTCGTAAGGTTAGACCGATCATCCCTAGAATTAATCGGCCCAAAAGGTTGGATACACAATGTTAGTTTAAAAAAAAAAGACTAAATTAAGGCCAAAAATTATATTGACAAACGATGTTAAAAGATAAGGATAATGTTCCTTGTCATTATAAATTATAGTTTATGTTTTATTCTTGTTATACCATATTTCATTGAAATCAGATCATGTTCATATCCTTACATTTCCTATTCGAATTTTTATTTGGTTCTTAGAATTCATACGGCGTAGGATTCCATCACAACCTCGGCTTCACAACAAGTAGGTTTGGAGAATAAGGAGCCTTGGGAACAGCCACTGGATCGAGCAGGAGACTATGCAATCACTCTTTTATACTTAACTAGAGACAATAAAAATGCGCCGCACCTAAAAAACAAAACAAAACAAAACAAAATGCCAACAAGAAAATACTAGCATGACAAGCTGACCCACTCCAGAGCACCATAAACCCCAAAAGAAGAGCCTCATGGAACAGATCAAACAAGAGAGTAGAGAAGACGATTCTCTTCTCTGAACTCATCTGAACAGATCAAACCTATGAATCTCCACTAGATCACTTAGAGAGTTGATCAAGCAAAACCCAACCAAAGAAAGAGAGCTTCTGAGAGGGTAATCCAAACTCTGCTAACTAAGCCACTAGAGTGTCATCCATGGAACAATGATCATAAACCTTCTCTAGCCTCAGCAAAGTCCCTCATAAACATGGCTCATCACATCACCCAAACATGATAATTCGATTCAACCAGTGTATGAGTTAACACCTTAGATTCAAATTATCTAGCCTGTCTTAATTTAAAAATAAAATAAATTCTTAATTATTGTTGGCACACAATTAGAGAAAATTGATAACGAATAGATTGATACTTTCTATACTTTTCTTGATAACACAATTAATTTGATCAACTGAAGCTCAAAAATACAAGTACATATATTACCTTTCAACACTAGCTTTCACAGTGGTGTTCACTAGTTTATCAAAATATTCATAAAAAAATTGTACAATCTGCATCTCCTATGCTAAATTGCTTGTTTATACCTAATGAATATATCAGCTAGCAATGAATGCTCTCCAAATAGGATTGAATTTTTCAGTTAATTAAGATGACATATTTATACAAACCAATGATTCTCATAATGTGACATCCGAGCTTATTGTGTGATGAATCAGATATTGACAAGTCAGCAAATTTCTTATTAAAACATACCAAGTAGAAGGCATAATTTTATTACTGGAAATCCTAGAACAAATTTTTTTGCATATCCATTTAAAAATGTGTGAATACATCTGAAAATAAATTCCTACGGCCTTCCACAACTAACCTAATCAGTGGAGTAAGCTTAACTAGACAATACAAAGAAGTACACAAAGTTAGAGAATATAAGATAACAAACCTGGGGGTTGAACCAACCCAATGAACTAGCACTAAGATTATTTTGTACCTTTTTCTGCATCTTTCTATCCTCATTTCAACAAATTCTTCAAAGCATCAGGTCTTTGTCGTGCAAAACCCGGCTGAAAGGAAGTGATTTGCAATGTCAGGCCCCAACATTAGTACAAACCAGAATTTGAATTTGTGATATGCAAGCAGCGTCAGTAGGAGAAATTCCACAAATGGACGTAATTATGACAAGGATGATGGTGTTTTTTTAAAGCCTCAGAACAGCTGCAGTAGTAGTACCAAACTTGTGTCCCATATATTATGGGGACCAGAATGTATTGCACAGCTGTTATCATACATGATATATTTCAACTGACTAATTGGGGAATTTGTACCTGAAGTAGCATGGAGGGAGTTGGAAGAGCCTCAGCAGCTACATGGCTTCTAGTTTTCCTTCCATTTAAGGCAATAATTGAAGGGCTATTGCCAGTGGTTATGTCCCAGAAACTTCTCTTTTTAGCAGTGGGAACAGGGGAAGCAAAACGATGGCTTGGGCTCTTCAATTCCTTCTCCGATGTTACAGAGTTCTTTCCTTTACAGGCGTTTGAACTTGTGACAACTCTCTTCTCCCGTTGTCCTTCGAGACCGTACTTTGTTATCAAGTCACGAATAAAATCATCTTTCTGCTTAAGCTGGAGAATATGCTCTTTCTTTAGTTGCTCTATCTCACTCTTCAAAGCCTTAACAGTCTTCTGTAGTTCTTGTACTACTGTGCTATTTGTCTCTCTTTTCTTGCTCTCTGGTGTGTTGAAGCAGTTGTTAGACAAAATAGATCGCTTGACTTTTCTTTGGGTTGAGCATGGAGTAACGAGAACAGAAGATGGTGCATTGGCAGGTGCAGGTGAAGCTGCCAATGATTGAGCTTGAAGCGTCAGCATCTTTTGCTGGTGGCGAACCAATTGCTGCCGCAGTTCACTGTTCTCTTTTTGCAACTCTAGTACTAGTTTAGCTTGATCTACTCCGGAATCTGGCACATGAATATGTTCCTCAACTGGCACACATCCCTGAAATATACTTCTTAAGCTATTAAAAGATATTGCAAAGTTTGGTGCTAAGAAGAAGTGCACAACTCAAATTGAGCTCAAACAGTGTCTAACAGTAACGGGCACAATACTTAAATATTGCAAAGTTTGGTGCTAAGAAGAAGTGCACAACTCAAATTGAGCTCAAACAGTGTCTAACAGTACCGGGCACAATACTTAAGTTGTACTTCAGGCATATGGTGAGGGACACAACAATTTAATGGATGAGTTGATCCACAGCGATGATCTAGTGTGCAACTAAATTGTACATATAAAACTAGTCTTTCAAGTGAATAAAAAATTAATATCCAAAATTAAGCTACTTGATTAACGGTGAGAATTATGTGTATTGCCAATTTGATATGAGTCAATTTGTGATTTGACAAGGGCATGAGCTCAAATATGAACTTGAAAATGCCCACAAACGCGAGTGCATAAACTCTAGTACATGTAAACTCAAATTTGTATAAAACTAAAAGGATCAAAATATGATAAATTGTATGAAGAATGACAATGGACAAAGCCTATGCAAGTTGCTACATAGGCCGTGACAACCATGGGGTTTCCTCCCAAGCACTACTCAAACTAGTACAAAGAACCACATGAACTGAGAGATTTGACTAAAAGTCAAAATCAACAAGGGGTTGGCCCCTCACTTGTACATGCGGAGCACAATTTCACCACTGCAATGTTAGTTCAACACTATGCACAATGTTAGTTGGCACTAGTTGGACTCAAACTGAGTTTCACATCTTCAAATTCAATTTAAATCAATACATCCCTTCCTTGTGGCTCTTTAGAAAACCTCTCCATCTTTATAAAAGAGACCCTATTGTACCATTCTAACTTGTACCAAAGTCAAGTAATCTACTTTTGAGTTTTCTTCTCTTGTTTCCTAAAAGATTTCTACAACATTGGAGGTCCGTTGGGTCTCAAAATTAAATTGATTCCATTAGGAGATGAAAATCATTATATCAAGGAGACGATTGTTGATACACAATGACAACATTGTCTTAAAGAGAAAGTCCAACTCACATCTCAACATTTGACTACTTTCCAATAATATTGTCAAGCCATTGCTCCACGTCAAAGAAGACACCCAAGAAGTTGTAGATCTATCAACCAACCAAGCTGAGTGGTACATCGAGTCAATGAGCTCACCACCAAGGAATACTATCTCTGTATGATTAAAGCATGTGGTCATCTCTTGTCGTGTCATTACTTTACAAGATATCTTAATATTTAATATCTTTGTCCCTAATTTAAAGGCAAATAACTATATGTGTCATTACTTTACAAGATATCTTAATATTTAATATCTTTGTTCCTAATTTAAAGGCAAATAACTATGTGTCATTACTTTACAAGATATCTTAATATTTAATAACTTTGTTCCTAATTTAGAGGCAAATAACTATACGTGTATACTTATGTTTGTACTTACAGACCTACTAATCTTGCTTTGTTGATCATTCTCCTCACATACCTAATCAGAATAATGTACATATAGATCAAGCTTTATCAAAAATATTTTATGAAAATTATAAGGCTTCATTTTCATAGCCAAAGAAGTTAAAGTAGCAAACCTTTGTTTTTATCTCCTTGGCACGATCAGCCCAATGAAGTGTATTCTGCGTTTCACCAAAAGAAAGATTGCTAGGACTTATATTGGCAATCATGACAGTGTTGCAAGGCCCTCCTAAAGAATCCTTGAGAAGTTGGGTGAGCTTTGAATTCCGGTAAGGTATGTGCTTCTTTCCCTCCACAAGGGCATTGATGCAACTGCTTAAAGCAAGGAGGGAGCGATTGATGTTTGCACCTTCTATGGATCTCTGAGTCCGTTGATCAGTTGCTAGAGCCCTCTCTGAACCAGCTAGATCAATTAGTGAAAGTTTTCCAATACGTTTTATGATGCTACCTGAATCATTGCACTTGTATTCTGCAACAACCTATGAATAAGAGTTCATGATTTTAGAAAGCATGCTAATATATCTAAAGAGATTTCTCAAAAAAAAAAAAAAAAAAAAAAAAAAGACAAGCACCTGAAGTATTGCATGAGACCGCGAAGATGTTTCATTGACTCTAGTTGGCTCAGTGGTCCTATTTTGATTGCCTTGCTGAAGCAATGCCATTACCTGTACATATGAGAACAACATAAAGAAAATAATTATAATGACTAATGTCCCAAGTATCTGCATTAGAATAATTTTAAACAAGGAGGGCCAAACTACCTCATCTGTTGTGTAAGCTCTATATTGTGTGAGGCCAGCAGCTACAATTCCCTGAAATATTTTGACAAGTTTGTTGTCATGTTAAAATAAATAAGAGAGAAAATATGTTGTCCTTGCTCATAAGCATTTTTAGATCATTGAGATAAGGTGTAATTTTATGAAGTACAAGGAGGGCCAAACTACCTCTACCTCATTAGTTCTATAGTTTGTTTCACTACTCTATGGTGTAATTTTATGAACTACAATGACTAGAGATTCAAATGTCTTCCCAGAGTCAAATAAGAACAACAAAACCAATAAAGAATATATTTCTATTTAAGTTTTGGATATGGAAAATTTCATCCAAAAAAATTTGCCATAATGAATATGAGAAATTGTATCAGAGCTTAAACTAGATAAAGGAGTTAATAGCCTGAGAGATGGATTTAACTCACTAGATAAAATCTAACTGGTGTCTTCAAATCTTCTCCAAGTGAATCCCTGGTTTCCTCCTAATCATGTTATCCGATGAGTACTAAAACTCACTAGATAAGTAGTGAACCTGATGTGATCCAGAGACCATGATATTTGTTTATAATGTACTAAACTTCATTCTATGTAGATTATCCTAAAATGTTATAGTCGCTAAGCTTTTAACTCATTCAATCTAGGTAACCAAGAATAATCCTACAGTGATGTAAGATTAATGAGATTGAACCAAATGTTGGTAGAATACGAGCAATGGTGAATAATAGGTCATTACTAGCACAACCAAGAATAGTGTTTTCTAGATTTGGACCAGACTGGCTTGTGCCACCTCAACCAAGAGTTTCTTGATAGTTTGTCCAAACTATTTGTATACTTGAACTGTAAAACACAAATCAAGCCTGTCTAAAACCAAAAAAAAAAATGTTTTTAAAGGAATAAATAAAATTGCTATCATGTAACGGTTGAAGTATGAAGGTGAACAAAAATCCGAAATGGAAAATTTAAGCTACAACAAGACAACATTTAGCAAGAATGTAAAGATGAGCATAAGAGAAGGGTAATAAGAAATGTAGTCATAAAAATCTGACCAAGTCTTGCAAACACATAGCTATCCCATATTCTGGAACTGGAGATTGCTAGAAATTGGAGATGGTGAAGCATGTGAGGATGAGTGAGGTCTTTTGATTGGGTGGATCAAGCATTGCCAGAAATATGAAGAGAAATGTGAAGTGGATTCTACAGGAATTTTTGGTTGAACAAAAACAGGGAAAAAAGGATGTTCATATAACATGTTCTGGAACTGAACCAGTTGGATGAACTGATTGCACTACTGAGAACTAATAAAATCTCCAGTTCTTTGGCCGAGCTGATTTTACAAATATTGACAGAGAGAAAAAAATCAAAGAATTCTCACTGAGAAATGGAGGTAAGGTTGGCCACAATCTTAAATTAAGCTTTAAACATGCTAGAACAAGATGGAAGGTCTGTACAGTTGAAAAAAAAATCACAATATATAACTAAAAGGAGAAGAAAGAGCCATCATAGGTTCATAATTAAGCTTTCCATTATTTTTCTTATGCAAGAAATAGCTTTCTGAGTCAAGTATAATAGTGTACAATCTTTGCCGTAAAAAGTCACCAAGTTATAAATTAATCATGCAGAAATACAACTTGCATTTAAGATACCTGTTTATCTTCTCTCAAGACAAGTGGTCTACCAGGGGATAACAAATCTCTAACAGTCTCATTGTAAACTTCAAGGTAAGAAAGCTGAACAGAGTGATCCCCATCGTAACTCCGCTGCCTAATCTTGGAAAAGAGATCCTTGATAGCTAGAACCATCACACCAGGATTCTCTATTGTTCCTAGCATTGTGTATGTTTTACCAGCTCCAGTTGCACCGTAGCAGAATACTGAACCATTCCTCCCTTGTAGAACACCTTCAACAAGATCTGAAGTGCTGAATAAATTTACAAGTGTAACATAAAACACCATAGTCAGTCAAAACCAGAAGAATCTGATATTCCTTATCAAAACCTTGAACTAGAGAACAGAAAGTTAAGTTAATCGCAATAGTGTAGAGAAAATTAAGACAATATAATTGGATTTCCATTGCTTGGAAAGAAATATTAAAGTAGTACAGCATAATATAGCCAATATTTGATGTAGCAAGGAATGCTAATAACTTAGCATAAAATGATAAGAGAAACCATGAGTGATTCATAGTAACCATAAAGTAAATCAGATAAGTTGATCACGAAGAATAAACAACTAAAGTCTGAAATATATCAATGTCATCCTTGGACTACCAATACATAAATCAAGTATTGCTAGAGGATGACAGATTTGCTACAATAGGTACATGCCCTTGAGGAAAAAACTCCTCCCACCTCCTAGTCACTTGGTGTTCGACCATAAGTTGATCCCATGATTTACCTCCCTTCACATAACATGAGGACGGGTTGCGAAGGGCGCATGGGTGAGCGTAATCACTTTTTGTTACAAAAAGTATTATGCTAACACTTGTGATGTTGGGTCATCCGCCATGACACATATGCGCTTCCCGATTTACCCTAGTGGTCAGTTGGAAACTTTTGCCGGGCCGGTCGATTAGTCGGATCGAAAGAACTGGATGGATTACCAAAAAAAAGTATTCTGCTAGCATCCTTTTTTTGGATCATATTACTCAATCAACTCCTGAATGTACCAAGGATATCTTTAGTTTAATTACCAACTCACTCCAATGTATTTCCCCATTTAGTTGTTTGTTTGCTGGGTTCGTTTTTTACTTTTTTCTGTGAATTACGTTCCTAATTTAATTTTCATGTAAGGGAGAAGTTAGACCATATAAATACAAGTTAGGTTTGTTCCTCAACAGCATATGCTTTTGGATTAGGGTAACCAATCAAATCTAACATTCATTACCAGAGTTTAAACTTAATCTCAAAGACAAGTTTAAAAAGTATTGTAGTTGTCTAAAGAATTGTGTATGGATCCCATCAATACCACGTCATAACAAACTGTTTTCTGAACAAGATAAGAATCATGCTTCAGACAGGTTAAATAACTATAGAAAAATTTGAGGTAAATAAGCAGTTATTTGGCAGAACAATGAGGTTTTACGTAGTGGTGTAGACTTCTTGCTGAGAAGTTGAGTCCGGAAATGAGGCGTCGAAGCAGAAATGTCGTCCTCGGACCCTCTTCAGACGGAGATAATCTGTCTCAGACGCAAACTCAGTCAAGTAAACGTCTTTCCTGTTCACGATCTTGACACAGCACCGTGAGCCAACATCCTTCTCCTTCTTTGCCATTGGTCTAAGCCTGACGAAGACATTGATCCGGCTCCCTCCACCCTCCCTACTCTCCTCAGTATTAAATTGGTTCCCCCTGCTTTCCTGGCTCCCTGTCTCCACTGCTGTCGCCACCCCACACCCTGTTTTGCCTCTCTTGAGCCTCCCTTCCGATTGCATACCGGCACTGATCAACTCCCGCAGTGAGAGCTTCCTGGCTGCCACCTCCTCGCCGCCTGAGGTCACTTCTGACACCTTGTTGGGACTGGAAGGCGAGAACACGATGATCCTGTTCTGGTCACGGGCCTCGCGGTTCTCCTTCGCGGCGTCAGATTCCGGGAACACAATGTGATTCTTGATCTCCGGTCTGATCGGCTCTCGATCCTCCGGCTCATGAGGTATTTCATTCTCCAGCTTCCACCTGCGGCGGCCGGAGTCCACCAGCTCCACGCTGGGGTGGTGGGAAGCGAGGACGCGTGACTCGATGGAGCTACCCGTCGTCCTTGCGGCCGCATGGCTCCTCTGCTGCTCGTACATGAGGGTGAGCGCCCTCAGCTTGTCGCGGAGGCCACGGTGCGGATCTCGGAGGAGCCGCACCCTCTCCGGCTGCCCCTCGCGATCTTGACATGCCGATGCCAACCCATCGCGGCACGCCGAGATTTGCCCCCGGGTGGAAACCGGCATTATCCAATCCCAAGATCTCAAAGCTGACAAAGAAATTAGAGCATTGAATGGAGCAAAATGGTTCTTTGATCGATCAAGCTATCGGACGATAACTGAGCTAGGGTTTTGCTTGAGCTTGGCCTTTTTGTTTTGTAACAGTGATCACCGAATCAATGGAACTGGAGGCGTGGAGGACTTTAAGAGGAGAGGAAGAATCGCGGGCGTTGATTAGGAACACGATGGACGGCTGAGAGACTGTAGCCCAGAGGGATTTTAAAATTGGCCAACGGTCGGAAAGCGTAACGGCACAAAATATTTGAATCTGATCTGGTAATCATTGGCGCGATTTGGGATTCGTGACAGATTTATTATTAAAATGGAATGGGATTGTACCAAAATCTCTGGTTTATCGTACAGTGGTTATTAGATTGGAGTGGTTCTCTCTTGATACGATCGAACGGCTATTGTGCACTAGACTAGAAATGAATCAGGGATTGTAATCCAGAGAATTTGAACTAAAATGGAATAATATATTTTTGAAAAAAAAATTCTCTTCTTCGTGGATAAGCAGAACGCTTAGAAATATGATATTTTTTTAGTAATTTAATAACTAATATTAATTTTTTTGGGAAAATATTTAATCTAGAATTATTACCTATATATTATATTAGAACTTTTATTTTAAATATTTTCTTCAAAATACAAGATATAGATTACTATTAATTTGTAAATCTTTTATATAATGGCTTAAGTTGGCTCAAGTTACCTTAACAATAAAAAAAAAAATTTTATCTCTTACTTTATTGGTGATCAAGATTTTTAGTTGCTTGATTATTGTTTTTGGAAGGAACTTAATTGTTCCTTACTATTATTAGAGAATAATTGTTATAAATTATAAGTCAAAATTATAAGAACGTAAATCGTTGTAATCTTACCTTAAAGAAAAGATCTCATACCATTAATATTGTCTTTGTGTGTCAATATTGACTGTTAAATGTTTCGAGAAAATAAACTTTTGTTTTATTAAACATAGTTTTTATTTTTTTAATGTTTAATGTGATTTAAAAAATTATTGTCGCTGAAAAGTTTTTATAATGACATTTTTTTAAAATACTATATATACAATTTTAATTTATTTGATGGTCAAGGTGACCCGGTCAACAGAGGTAGATAAAATTAAATCGAATTGATTGTTAATCACGAAGATTCTTTTACATTAAATAAAAATATTTTAATAAAATTAAAAAATTTATTTTAATAAAATTTATTTATTTATTTTTGGAAATAAATTAAGACATTTTATTTGAGCTTAAATCATCTTTGTGGAACTATCCAGTAGAATCTGTGGGACCATCTACTCTTTTCTGTTTTCCCAATTTTTTTTAAAAAAAACTCACACCTAATTTCCCATCTAATTGATTCTAACTAGTAGAAACCACCATCTCCCGAAATGTTCTTCTATAATTCCCGATGGATGCATGCATTGTGGGAAAAAGATCTCCTCCTTGCTCGTTAATCATTGGGTAATCGGCTATAAATTAATTATGTAATTCACTTCCCTTCACATTATATGAGATGGATTATAAAAAAACACCTGAGCATAATCACCTTTTTACTATAATAATTTCATTGTTCCTATAATGTCTTAGAGCAGCTGTACGTTATTCGAATGTTATAACACTCGAATAACACACTGCATGCATTGATTTTAATGCATGCAGTGCATTATAATGCAGATACAATGAATGCGTTCAAAGTATTGAACGCATTCAATTGTATTATTTTATTAAAAAAAATTATAACAATTAGCTGTCACAATTTGTTATAACTATATATTTATGGCATGTGGACCCCACAAATAATAAGTATTAATATTAAAACGAATATGAGAAAATAAATGTGTTAATATAATCTGTATGTGGTATATGAACCCTATATTTTTTATAAGATACTGGATGTTACGCTAAGAAATAATACCATATGTGCAACTCAGTCTATTTCATTTTAACGGGCATGTAAAACACTAAAACACAAACAAAATAATCTAATTAAACTTGCATTTAATTCAAAACAAGAAATAATTTTTATGCCAGCACAAAAAATATTAACTATTTAAAAAAAAAATATCCATATTTATGACAATAAGATCTCACTCATTACTCATTAGATATCTCTCAAATTCAGATGAAGAAAATAACTTCAACTGCTGGATCAAATGCATTACCTCATATCTTTCTCCTCTTCTAGAGCTCCTTGGCATCCCACGAGTAACTACATGCTTTTGAAGGTAATAAAAAACTATTACCACTCATTCCAAAGATGAAATCAACCCTAAACATAAGTTACCTTATCATGCCCCTCAAGATGAAAAAACAAAGCTAAATTCTAAATTTAATACTTTTAAGCAAAGAGATCGGTTTGAAACTTTAAACAAATAGTTTTGTGGC
>JBAMIE010000068.1:847968-858860 GCA_037177295.1 Kaempferia parviflora
GGCTCTCTCCCCGCGCCATCCTTCTCGTCCGCTGCGTCTTTCGCTCGACTTCCTCCGTACCTAAGTTCCTGCACACTCAGCAGAGGGTTAAACACAATACAGGACCTAACCTAACTTAGTTGGTCACATCAAAACCATCCAGGGGACCAACATAATATAATTAGAAAAATGAATCTATATGAATTGAACGCTTCAACTAAAATCTCTGCCCTTCTTTATTTTCCTCCGTATTAGCCCTGACACAAATTAACGGCAGCGTTGGTGGACAAACATATTATACAAAATTCTTACAAAATGCGCTATAGTTGGGAATCAAACCGTGGGTGTCTGAGAGATAATTAATATATCCTTACCGCTGCATCGTATGCATTAATTAAAAATATTTACTTTATTTAATTACAATGAAAAATATTTAATTTGTGTAATGGATTTTTTTTTTTCAAAATCAGGCATTTAAGGAGTCTTTTTAAGAGGATGACGACGAGCTTCGACGGGTTACGTTCCATTATATAGATTATTTTATGTTATTAAATTTTATATTTTATTATATTATTATATATATTTAAATAATTTTTATTATTATTATTACTAATTAAGTTTTTTTTTCCTCTTCCTCATTTGATATTCGTGTTTATCGTAATTTCACATCGTCTAATTGAAAAATTTATTGATCATCTAACTATATGTTCATACCATTTCTAATGCTCTTATTTCTTTTATAACATGTTAGATTAATTTAAAATAATATACTAGATTGAAGAGGGAAAATGCATAAATTAATTAACTATTTATTTTCATTAACACTTAGAACCATACATATTTGTTTTAAAAAAATTATAGTATTTACATAGTATGGAACAGATTAAATGAACGTTATAAGCCTGATAAGTGAGGCAATACTTGATAAATTGATTAGATGACAGTAGATGCGATTGAGAGGAAAGTTCAATATAATTATTTAGAAAGTTCCAAATTTAATTATAAAAGACACTTATACGATAATAATAATAATAATTATAGATTCAAATGTCAAAATGATAAGTTAATGTGCCATATATAATCCAAACTTTAAAAGTTCAAACAAATATTAGTGAAAATAAATAAAAAAAATCTATGGACCCAATAAGTAAATTCTTATTCCAATAGTAACGATTCTAAAGAGAGCATCAAACGGACAAAAAAAAAATCCTTTCAGCTTGCAAAATGATTTTTTAACGTGGGTTTGAGTTATTGACTTATTCTTAAGATGACTAACCAGACCTAATTGTGGAATTAACACCAAAGATCTATCTCTATATAAAAAATTCCAACAATCATCTCCACATACTACGTACAATCAATCTCACACACCCATAAAGTTCAGTACACGAAACTTCCATTAATATGAATCCCAAGTAAAAATCTATTATTCACACTGAGATTTAGAGATATATATATTTTATGAATTTATAATGTACTAAAATTGAATCACAAAATATTTTACTTTGATAAAAAAAAAAAAAAAAAACTACCTACAACATAAGAAAAATTACGTACAAAGATTAAATTTTCTTATTTCAAAAAATAATCAATATATTGAATAATAAAAAAAATTATTATTATTCTCAAGTATGTTTATTTTTTTTTAACAAACTAGAAGTGAATATCTATCACAAAGTCTAGAAGTTAAGAATTAAGAGTGAGCAGAAAGCTCAACATAATTATTAAATAAGTTCCACATTTAAATGTAAGTCACAAGTTCATAATAATAGTTACAGAATATTCAAATGTCAATACGACAAATTGATATTCCACAATACTTATTTAGCAAGTTCACACAGATATAGTGAAAATTAAAGAAACGCAAACTGATGGCACAACAATAACTTTTGTTCCCAAAGTAAACAATTCTAAAGACACCATATGTCACCGTAAGAACACAACGAAACTATCACTTGAATATTATTATCAGCGAACTCCAACAGAAGCTTTCACCCGCGCGCATACCTATCTTATGCATAGTATGCCCTTGAAAAATAAGAACCTTGTGTTAATCTTCTCATTCCAATTCCAGCCTTGCCTTCATAAATTAACCATGTAAATCACATTCAATACAATAATGCTAACTATCAAAGATCGCTATACATGAAAAGATTAACTAAAAATACGATAGAAGGAATGCAAAATAAAAGCTCTCTGTACATGAAAATAATGGACGTCAAGGGTACTTACTCTCCTCATCTCTCTATCCGCGTAGAACTAACTTTTCTGACTGCTCCTTCAGCGTTGGATGAACACCTCCAACGCAACGGAAAACATCTAGTGACACGGGAAGCTCCGCCTCTGGAATCGCTTGAATCTGTGGACACCACCTTATTTGTAGAGTTTTGAGAAGGGGAATAAGTCTCATCGCTGGCAGTGATTGGAGCTGTGGACAGTAACGCACTATTAATTCTTTTAAGAAAGGAAGGCTATGCAGCAGCTCTGTCGGCAGAGATTGTAGTTTGTCACAATTAGAGAACGTTAGACATGTAACAGCAGTGAGGCTTTGCATCAATGCCGTCTCCAAAAATATCACCTCCTCAGAACATGACTCAATTTCAAGATTTTTGATGAATGACAGTGAGTTTCTCAGAGGAAACAATTTAAGCAGAGCAGTGTTGTCCACACATAATGTACGCAGAGATGACAAGGTCCCTGCTTGCCCGTCTTCTACATCCAACTGAACCAGCTTAGGACATCCTACTATCTTCAATACCTTGAGGGATTTAAGGAGTCCTAAGCACTCCATCCTTCTCAACTCATCACAGTTACAGATGTACAAATATTGCAGTTCTACCAATTGAACCGGAGGAATAGACGTTATGTGTGGACAATGGTTTATTGTCAATCGAGTAACTAAACGAAGGTTGTGCAAGCAATCAAGCAAAAGTTTTGCATATTCACCACAATTGATCAATTCCAATACCTTGAGTGAGGGCAGTAAATGGCGGCCACCTTCCTCGTCATCATCCGTTTGGGTATTTAATATGAGACTGGGACAGTATGCTATTTCCAATATTTCAAGGGAAGGAGGGAAGGGACGTAATCTCTTTAGTTTGTGACAAAATCTGACCCGAAGTTCACGCAGGCAGGGAAATAGATCTTTGCCCTCGGTCCAAGACCACTCCTCCAATGCCGGCATATTGCATATATCAAGCACTTTCAACTTGGGAAAACACTGGCCTTCAAATTCATGACTCAGTTGTTTCAAAGCAGGCATGCTGACCATGCGAAGTTTAATCAGATGCAAACGTTGACCAATAAATGGCAGAACGTCATCCCATCCCTTGCAATTTTCTAATTCAAGTTTTTCCAACTTGGATAGAACTTTCGGCATCAACCAACTGGGTGACCTAGCTCCGTTGTACCCGCTAATGCTCAATATTTTAAGTGATTCGTGTGGCTGCAGACCTTCAATTACTTCCTCTTCCAACTTGGCATCCTTCTCATCATTCCATTCCAACACCAATTCTTTTAGGTGGACTTTGTTCTTTAACTCAGCCTGCTGTGCTTCTTTGCTATCAACAACATTCTCAAGATTTTGAATATTAAGTGTTCCATGAAGCTGTGTCAAATCCTTTAGTTGTCCAAGCTTTAGTTCTTCAACCTCTTTAATACTAAATGTTGGTAATTCTTGAAGATTAGTTAGTCTCCGTACATCCTTTATCATCACCCAAAACTTTTTATCTGCATGAAAGTGTCTCAAATTGACCAACTTACCCAATTCTGGTGGGATAGACTCTAGTTCATCACAACCTTTTACCTTCAGTGCTTGTAAATTATAAAGGTTGCATAATGAGTCAGGCAAATTTTTAATTTCAGAATTGTATGATAAATCAAGATAACGAAGGTGAATCAATTTACCAATATGTTCAGATAACTCCTGCAAGTCACAGTGACTGACATCCAGAATGCGAATGCTTCTTAGTTTTTCAAAGAGGTTGCTATCGGGAGCTGAATTTCTCAACACCAAGGTCCGCAACTTGTCGTATCCAGAGAACTCCAATGGCAATTTTCCTTCTTCATCTACTCGTAGATGCCGAATAGTGGAAACCATCTTTGTAATTTGTCTTTTATTTTCAATCTTGCATGTCTCTTCCGCAGAAATCATCTCAGCTAAATCGTGTATAAGGTCATGCATCACAAATCCACCAAATTTGTTTTCTTGAAAGAAAGACCTGTTAACAAACCCAAGAAAATAGTTGCTTCCAACATCTTCCATCCTCTTTGTGTTTGTATTTTCAATGAAGCCTTCGGCCATCCACATTCGAACCAACTCATCCATTTTGAATTGATAGTCTTTAGGAAACAACGAGCAAAAAGCAAAACACTGCTTTAGATTTTCATTAAGATATTGATAACTTAAATGCAAAGCTGGCATAATGTCATCTTCATCTTGTTTTACTTTCCATATGTCGCTCTCCATTATGGTGGCCCAGTGTTGCTGGCACAAATCTGATTGCAGAACATTGCCGAGTGTCTTTGCAGCTAATGGTGAGCCCTTCAACTTGCAAGCAATCTTTCTACCAATGTCTTCTAGCCCCGGATAGTCTTCAGGGTTGAGTGTGCCAAATGAGCATTGCTTGAACAATTGCCAAAATACATCTTCGTCTAAACCATGGAGCAAGATTGGTTTCACCAGGCTAACCATTTTAGAAACTTTCATATCTCGAGTTGTAACAATGATTTTGCTACCGTGATCTCCGACTTTGAGCAGCGCACAGAATTTCTCCCAGATACTCTGGTCATCGCTCCACACGTCGTCGAGAAAAAGCAGAAACTTCTTTTTCGCAATATGCTGATGGAGTATTTTTTGAAGAGGTTCTAACCTCATATTATCATCTTGTTTTTGTAGAGTTACTGACTCTATTATAGACTCAGTGAGTTCCCGCACAGTGAAATTGTCGGACACACAGACCCAAATCTTGAGGTGAAAATGATCCTGAACTCTGTTGTCTTTGTGCGCAAACTGAGCAAGAGTAGTCTTTCCAGCCCCTCCTATCCCGACAATGGGCAAGACGGAGAAGGTATCATTGACAAATCCCCCCGATGCCGGTTCCACCTGATTGGCTGATCCCAACAACCAGTCTACCACTTGATTCAGTTCTTTGTCTCTGCCAAACAATTTGTCCGTCACCGGGGAAGAGCATGATTCTCTGGCCTGAAACTTCACCTCTGCAGGTTGCTTCCCCCTAGTAGCATTTGGTGGTAACACTTTCATGATGTCCTTCACACTATTAGCAATTCTCTCCAGCCTTTCTTGAATCTCGTTCAGTCTAGCTCTCATATGATCATCTTCCTCCAAGGAATAAGAAGAACCAAACAACTTGTTTTTTGTAGCAGAATAAATGTTTGAAAGGACACTGGAGCCACTTGCTGCCTTGTCCTCTTCTTCTTCACCTTTGATCTTCAGCCTGAGGAGATGGTATTGGAACTCATCCATCAAGTCCTCAGCATCATAAGCAGCATCCTTGAGGTCCTGCATCAATGCCTTCCACTTGGTGTTGTCGCTCCGACTACTCTGTACCTCTTCAAGGGTGATTTGAGTCTCCAGCAGCGACGTGTGCAGCTTTTTCATGTCCGACGCGAAACCCCGGCGCTCGGCAAACAGTTGGATGGCTTCGTCGCCGGCCTTATCGATCAAGGTCTGGATGAAGGCCTGAGCTAACCATCCCCCAACTGTTAGTGAGGCCTGCATCATGATTGCAGAAGAGATCTAGATCCTTGCTCTTCTTTCAGATCTGCAAGCCAAAATAGCTGCAAAAACAAAACAAAGACAGCAGTCATCAACGACACACGTCATGTAGTAGATCGAAGGAAAATTATATATAGCAAATTGTAATATGTATAAGAGATTTGAATATTACCTTACCTCCAAATAAAGTGGATCTGGAGCTGATCGTTGCTGCCGTTGAGTGGCCGATGCTTCTGCAAACTAGAGAATACTCTCAGGAAGCAAAAATTAATGCTAAAAGGAAGTTGGAGATCAAAGCAAAGATGGGCGATGCTTCTGCAAACTACAGAATAGTAGCTACTCTCCGAAAGCAAATATTAATTGCAAAATGGAATTGCAGATCTAAGTCAAGCTGTTCACTTTCGCCTCTACGCATAGTCATAGATTGGCACGTGACAATAATTCTTTTTCACGCGTTTGTTTACGGTTCAGTGGAAGCTGACTCAGCCAGGAATAATTAATAATATTTAATATATAATATAATTAGAAAAATCAACGGTTTTTTACCGAACCGCGTAGTTAAAGTTTCAAAATTACTAAATCACGTATGTAAGTTTCAAAATGACGAAATCACGTACCCATTTCCGATTTTACCCTTACCAATCGAATCAATTCTGGATCAGTCGAATCGATTCGACTCTGTACTGTTTCGAACAAATCAGTTCTACTGATTCCCAAATCAGTTCGACTGATTCCCATTGATTTGTGAATCAGTTGAACTGATATTTTTTTTCTTTTTAAAATTGATTGGTTGATCGACCAAACGACCTCAGATTGACATGAAACTAGATTCTGTGTGTTCGTCTACCTCTCTTGATTACATTCATGCCCTCAAACATCAATTTGACTTAATATATTGAAAGTAATGAATTTTTGAAAATGAATGGTTTTGAAAAATTTAATCTGTATTCAAACATTCATTGCTCCCAAGATATTGGGTCAAATTTATATTTGAGGGCATAGACATAATCAAGAGAGATAGACGAACACATAGAATCTAGTTTCATGTCAATTCGATATTATTTAGTCCATCAGCCGGTTTTGACCAAAACTAGACCCTATATGTTCTTCTACCTCTACTGATTATATCCATACCATTAAACGTCAATTTGACTCAATATATTGAGAGTAATGAACTTTTAAACGTCCATCCGATATGATTTGGTCCATCAGCCGATTTTGGTCAAAACCGGCTGATGGACTTTAGTTACTTTAAAAAAAAAATTATTTTTTGTTAATATCATAAAAATGAGGGAATGTCAATAATCACTAAAATGATGTAGTTAAGCTATTATCATTTAATTTTTTTTATTTAAAATAGAGGTTAAGACTTCATTTTTTTTTTTGCCGAATCGTGAAAAAAAATTATTATTCTCAATGCGATGTGTCGTAATAGATTTAATTAGCATTTTCACATTTGAGACACATGCCCGAAGACATAGGAGCTGACCACATATCAATTCGATGCAATTTGATCCATCAGCCGATTTTGGTCAAAACCGGCTGATGGACTTCAACTACTTTTTTTTAAAAAATATTTTTTGTTAATGCTATAAAAATGAGGGAAGGTCAATGATCACTAAAATGATGTTGTTAAGTTATTATCATTTAATTTTTATTGATAATAAAAGTTAGGACTTCATTTTTTGTGGTCGAATCGTGAAAAAAAATCACTACTCTTAATGTGATATATCGTAATGAATTAAATTAGAATTTTCACATTGGGGAGACATGCCCGAAGACATAGGAGCTAGTCTCATGTCGATTTGATGTGATTTGGTCCATCAGCCAGTTTTGGTCAAAACCTGCTGATGGTTTTTTTTGTCGTCGGATCGTGAAAAAAAAATATTACTCTCAATACGTTGTATCATAATGAATTTAATTGGCATTTTCACATTTGGGAGACATACCCGAACACATAGGAGCTGACCCGATGTCGATTCGATGTGATTTGGTCCATCAGCCGATTTTGGTCAAAACCTACTAATGAACTTCGGCTACTTTTTTTTTTTTAAAAAAAATATTTTTTGTTAATATTATAAAAATGAGGGAAGTTCAAGGATCACTAAAATGAAGTGGTTAAGTTATTATCATTTAATTTTTATTGATAATAGAGGTTATGACTTCATATTCAAAAATTAACAAAAATTCTATGCTTGAAGACCAACAAAATGAAGTCGTAACCTCTATTATTAATAAAAATTAAATGATAATAACTTAGCAACATCATTTTGGTGATCCTTGACCTTCCCTCATTTTTATAGCATTAACAAAAAATAATCTTTTTTTAAAAGTAGTTGAAGTCCATCAGCCGGTTTTGACCAAAACCGGCTAATGGACCAAATCACATCGGATTGACATGCGGTGAACTCCTATGTCTTCGAGCATGTGTCCGAAATGTGAAAATGCTAATTAAATCCATTACGATACATCGCATTGAGAATAATAATTTTTTTTTCACGATCCGACAAAAAAAAAATGAAGTCGTAACCTCTATTTTCAATAAAAATTAAATGATAATAGCTTAACTATATCATTTTGGTGATTATTGACCTTCCCTCATTTTTATGATATTAACAAAAAAATAAATTGTTTTTTAAAGTAACTAAAGTCCATAAGCCGGTTTTGACCAAAATCGGCTGATGGACCAAATCACATCGGATCGACGTTTAAAAGTTCATTACTCTCAATATATTGAGTCAAATTGACATTTAAGGGCATGGATATAATGAGTAGAGGTAAAAAAAAAACATATAGAGTCTAGTTTCATGTCAATCCGAGATTATTTAGTTCATCAGTCGGTTTTGCCTAAAACCGGCTGATGGACTAAACGATATCGGATTGACATGAAACTACATTCTATGTGTTCGTCTACCTCTCTTGATTATGTCCATGCCCTCAAATATCAATTTGACCCAATATCTTGAGAGTAATGAATGTTTGAATACAAATTAAATTTTTCAAAAGTATTCATTTTCAAAAATTCATTACTCTCAATATATTGGGTCAAATTGATGTTTGAGGGCATGGACATAATCAAGAGAGGTAGACGAACATATAGAATCTAGTTTTATGTCAATCCGAGGTCATTTGGTTCATCAACCAATCGATTTTGAAAAGAAAAAAAAATCAGTTAGACTAATTTTGAAATTAGTTTGCCTAATTTTGAAATCAGTCGAACTGATTTGTTCGGATGGAGACGATTCTATACAGAACAGAATCGATTCGACTGATCCAAAAATTGATTCGACCTATAAGGGTAAAATTGCAATTGGATACGTGATTTCATCATTTTGAAACTTACCTATGTGATTTGGTAATTTTGAAACTTTAACTACACGGTTCGGTAAAAAGCCGATCAAAAAATGAAAATGGCAACCTACTTGCAACAATCTCAGCCCACCGGAAAAAGACTGAGTTTCGAATATGGAGACATTGAAACGGTTGATGAATCAGTTGGCTTGTGTCTTGTTAGATGCTTCATGTGGAGACATCTAGGAAGGGATGATGTTGCTATGGTTGCTTCTAGATGGCATGTTCTGTATAAATTATACATGCATAAAAGTGGATGGGTAGTCTATCGTTTGACACGGACGAAGACCGGGCCAAAGTTTTGCTTGGTGGTCCTTATTTTCTTTTTTTTCCTTTGTTTTTTAATTGATCATGCCGAGATGTTTTTTATTTGATGAGGATGGACGCTCTATCCCTGCTTGCATTCAAATTCACAGATTACTGCCAGATTGTTGGTTTCTAAAGGTTCTTGGTCTTATTGGTTGGGAGATTGGAAGGTCGTTGTATACTGACAAGTTGACTCGAATGCGAGAAACAATTGACATATGCCCATCTCTTGGTTGAAGTCTCGGTCATTGGTGAGAAGGTCAAGATGGTTCCAATAACATTGTCCACTAGAGCTCAACTTTATCTAGAGATAATATATGAAGCAATGCTTGACTTTTGTGATGAATGCTGAAGGCTTGGTCACCAGAAAGAATCTTGTATAAATTTTGGTCAGGATCCCCCTCAAGATGATGTACATCACAATCCCCTCAATCCGCGAGAGAAAGGTGACGATCGAGATATAGGAGAAGGTAACTAGCTCATTCATAGCCCTGTAATAATATTGCCCGTGCCCCATCAGCGGCTTAAGGTGAGGCGAATGCTCCCTCAATGGCGTTGACAGTGGTTGAAGCGGTTGTTCCGATGGTTGTAGCACCACTGCAGGTCATGTACTGCTACGGAAGATCCCGTTTCACATCTCCAGCCATTTTTGATCCCATGTAGCCGTCACTGATGCAGGAGCATCCAATAGCATGATCAATTTATATCCTCTGATATGACTATGTTCCTATTCGAGCTGTGACGAGGAGAAAACGATGCCACAAATCTCTCTTTTGGGTCTTGAAAAAGGACGATCGAGGCTACTTACAAGGAAGATGATTAACTTGTGGTCTTTAACATGGTGCACTCTATTCAAAGTCCAAAGGAGATGGAATCAGCTAACTAGGTCGTCAAAACTCTAGATTTTGTCTTTTAACTTTTTTCTTTATTTATTTTAAATTTTTAGGATTAATTTTCTTTTCTAAAATTACTTTAGATTTTATCTCTTTTTTTTTAAGGATAAGTTTTCTTTTACTTTTTTAGAATTAGTTTTCTTTTCTAAAAATTAGTTTAGATTTTATCTCTTTTTTTAGATTAATTTTCTTTTACTTTTTCTTTTGACTGTTGAGATTTTTTATTATTTCATAGGCAATTTAAACAAGTGTTAGGGCTCTTGTAAAGAGGAAATTAAAACAATTTGGTTTAATAATATTTTCGGCAGTGCCGTTATTTCCCTATTTCCTGGTATTCCTCTTCGAATCAACAGGTTTTAGAAGATTGTTTCCGATATTCGTGTGTGAATACACAGATTCAATAGCCTGCAGGATAATCGCTATTCTGCCAGGCGTCAGTTGGTATCAGAGCAGGTTAATAGCCCGCAGGATAATAATCCCCATCCTGCCCGGCATCAGTTGGTATCAGAGCAGGTTAATAGCCCGCAGCATAATAATCCCCATCTTGCCCGACGTCAGTTGGTATCAGAGCAGGTTAATAGCCCACAGGATAATAATCGCCATCCTGCTCGGCGTCAGTTGGTATC
>JBAMIE010000068.1:866772-878041 GCA_037177295.1 Kaempferia parviflora
AATCTTTCTACACAAAAAGTCGTGGTAGAACAAATACTCTCATAATTTACTCCTTCTGGAGAGTATGAGGCCTGGAGGGGTTGTTAAAGTGACAACTTCACTTTTGCTATAATAATAATAATAATAATAATAATAATAATAATAATAATAAATTATATGCCCCCCACGAGTTAGCACAGTTGGTGCATTCATAGATGTTTAACTCCAATCGGTATTAGAGTCAATTTTCAACAGGTACAAAATATCTCATTGGATGTCTAACTTATCTATATAAATAGTCACTGTATAAAAATAAAATATCCCTCATAATATTACTTACCAATATCATACTATAAAACCAACTATACAAGCCAACAGTTACGAGTGAGCAATATCATCCTCTACTCTAATAAAAAAATTAAAAATTATATTAAATGAATAAATGTAAACACAAATAAGTTTAATTAGATAATGTTTATCAATACTTATTTATTAACTTATAAACATTTTAACTATAAGTTTATTTTTAATATTTTAATCAAATATACAAAAATATAGTAATTTATACATTTTTTAAAATATTAAATTATTCATACAATAATAATAAAAAATAATATAAGTTACATGAATTATATAAATATTTAACTTAATTTACAAAGACAACAATTATTAATTGAGCTCGACAAATTTTTAATAAATTAAATTAAATAAGCTTGATAAGTAAATAAATAAAATTTAACACATCTAAAACTCCATTCAACAAGTTTACATCATTCCAAGAAAGTTGGACGAGATAATGAGTAAGGATGGCCAACTAAACCAAATAAGTTTAGCAAGGTGATTAAAAAAATATGAGACAGTTCTATTAACGCCCCCCCGCGTGAGCACAAGTGTTAAATGCATGGCGGAACGAACAAGTCCGGTGCTCTAGCAAGGTGATTAAGCTCCCATGGTATTGGATTTTGTTGATTGGTTCTTAGGCGGGTTTTGTTTAGATACGTCGTATTAGGCAGGTGATGAACCTATTTTGGTAATGAAATCAATCCTATTAAGAAACTAGGTTGTTTCAAATCAGATTGAACCAAACAAACTAACTGAGATGACCAAATTAGAGAGGCAACCAAGGCACGCAAATGAATTATTTAAATAATGATATGCTCAAAACTATAAAAACTATTTTTATATAGATAACCAAGTTAGATAGACACATTACGCTTATACATATATATATATTTGATAATATTCCTATTTAATATTATATTACTTTATGGTCATAAATTACACTTTTATATGCGCGATTATAGGTGACCTTTAATGTGGCGCGCTAACATGTCCTGGAGTTATTTTTTTAAACAGTTATACAGTATAGCTTTTTTAAAACAGCTATACGGCGGTGCTATTTTTTTTAAAACAACACTACTATGACACTGCTTTTTTTTTTAAACAGCTATACGGCGGTGCTGTTTTTTTAAAAACAGTGCTACCGTGACACTATTTTTTTTTTTTAAAACAGCTATACAGCGGTCCTATTTTTTTTAAAACAACGCTACTATGACACTATTTTTTTAAAACAGCTATACGATGTGCTGCTTTTTTAAAAAACAACGCTACTATGACACTTTTTTTAAACAGCTATACGGTGGTGCTGTTTTTTAAAAAACAGTGCTACTGTGGCACTATTTTTTTTCAAAATAACAATATTTTAAAACAACTATACGGTAGTGTTTTTTTTATTAAACAGCGTTATAGAGCTGCTTTTTTTTAACAACTATACAATATAGTTATTTTCAAAAAATCAGTACTACGTGGTACTGTTTTGAAAAATTCAGCACACTGTATAACTATTTTTTTTTAAAAAACATCTATACGAGAAAAAAATAGCTATACAATATAGTCATTTTAAGAAAAACAATTTCTCGTGCATGTAGAAAAGAGAGATTGCACGAAGAATTGCAGAGGAAAGAAAGATGCGTCAACTCGCCATATAAGATATTATCCGCAATCACACATAGAAGAATGTGCTAGGTAAAATTTCAGTGTATATATATACACACGTGAACGAAAACATTAGTTACAAAGAGCATATGCTTTTCTAGTGGTATATCATGCGTGATTCGACTTAATATAAAGGAAAATAGGAAATGTTTACAATTGAATTCAGTAGAAATTACATAAAGTTGTAGGGTAAATTAAAGCTGTTGATTAAAAGCACTAGGTTTTTTACTCAGATGAATATTACGTTTCGATGAAAAAAAACAAAAAAAAAAACAAATGTAATTACGTGAAGTTGCATAATTGATAAAAATGATTAACAAACTATAAATTAAAATGATAAAAACATATTTACAATTAAATAAATTGAATTGCTTAAGATTTGAGATATAGAATTAGAGGAAGAAAACAAACAGCCCTTGTTACAAAATTGTTTACATGATTTAAGAGAATCGAAGCATATAAATGAACTAGGTAACAATGTAGAAAAGAAGGATAAAACTCGTATGCTTAATACTTATAGTTAGACATGTCAAATTCAACAAAAAAAAAAGATAGGGCCTATATGGTCGATCATAAATACTTAAAGATAATATCATATTAACACAATTTCATACTCCCGATTTTCTCTCGACTCATGCCCACAAATCTAATCTCGCCGTTAGTTATGGCAAAGTTCAAAAGGAAATGAGAAAAAGTATCTAAAATATAAAAATAAAAAATAAAAACATTATTTATGTTTTAATAATGAATAAAAACGACAATCCTACGGGCAGTACACAAATCCACCTGGAACTAACGGCTCCAAAATGAAGTGACCGAATTGACTATTTTCATCCTACAACCTCCCATCAAGTAGAAGGTTCTACTAATCAACCAAACTCATGATCAATGTGCAGTTTTGCTATGCTACTATTTCCAATGCAAGATAACCCAAACGAAAGCCGAACATTACATTTTTTCTGTTTGGATTTGTTTCCTTTCCTGATCAAATTATGCAATCAAGATTTAGGTTTTGTACTTGTGGACGACATCACTATAAATATTTACCAAAATATAATTATATAACCAATTGTTGCAAAAGTTTAGAGTCACGGTTGACAAAGAACTGCAAAATTATGCTTGTTAAAAATAAGTTTCAAACGCTTTTTAATTGAGTAGAACATTGATAGTGAATTAGGCAGTAACTACTTTGAGAGCATTTGGAATGAAAGAAGAAACCAAAACATAGATTTGATAATCAAATCAGCCTCTTAGATAATGACCTTACAACAGGTCGGTAAAGACTAGCCTAGGGGTGGCGGTATTGGATTACCACGACTTATCAATCTTATCATTCTGAAATAGTAACTTCAACCTCCACACCCGGCTCTATAGTAATCGAAGTGATCTGTTTCACAACCTCTGGGGAGCTACGAAGGTCGATCACCCTCTTGTGTACCCGTAGCTCAAATCGATCCCATGTGTTGGTTCCTGCAAAAATAAATTCAGAGTTGGATTATCTTCAGAAAACATTTTGAGCTAAATAGAGTAAATATGTAAACAAACTAGAAAACCATTCCATTTGTAAAACGATTGCACGTATCACAGGTAAGATCAGTCACTCCCTGGCCTGGACGGTCAAACCACATCGCAGTAAAAGGAATTAGCTAGAATAATCTGCGTATAACTAGATTTGTACATTTAGATACTAAGTTACGAATAATACTCGACTGTGCATCAGTTTTAAAAGCTCTCTTTATGAAAACTTCATAGAGAAATTAAAGTTTCAAATAAATTTTCCTGTAGTCATCTGCACAGTCAAATTCATGTAACAAAACAACGGCAAAGATGACAAGGACGGTCCATCAATACAACCTATGGTGTACCTGCTTTTGTGTAAAACCAATACTAAAGATGAACACTGTTAAAATACAAGAATAGAAAACCATTATCTGAACTTGTACTACAAAAAAAATAGAAGTAAAATGCATGAAATTGAATAAATTTAACATAACTAAATCGCCAAGATTCAAAATCAGAAGCTATTCTGGATTTTCAATCTACCATGTGCCTCTTCACAAAGACAAGTATGGCCCAAGTAGGAACGGGTCAAATCATAAACCAACAGCCATTGTCACCTCCTTTGATAAAGATGAGTACATAGTTCCAAACAAGATCATTCAAAAGGAGTTCCAAACTACATCGAATTCTTAGTAAAATGGAAGAATCTACCAACATTGAGACAAGTTGACAACGAGAGAATACATTGTGGCAATTCACCGAGTATATCAAGCACTAATTACTGAGCACATCAAGCACTAAAAGGAAGATAACACACCAAGGACGTTGCAAGCTTAGATAGGAGAAAATGTCACAAGTCACCCAATTTCAAGCCCAAGAGAGGTTCTTGATCCACCCTTTGGCCCACTCTTTTAGCTCATGGTCTTGACCCATGGTTTTTCACCTAAATATCATTCTAGATAGTTATCTATAATCTTATCATCATCTAGATCATAGTTATTAAAGATGCTCACCTGACTGCGCCTAGGCACAAGGCGCAGCCAGGCAAGCTGCACTGCTTGAAAAGAAGCGCACGCCTTGTGAGAGGTGACAAGCGCACTTGAGGCACGATTTTTCCCTCATTGATGCAAGACATATAGATGCAAATGATTTAGTATTTAATGATGACGATTTGACTTGGAGTGAAGTTGCACAAGCTTCTGGAGTTGGTGAAGATGCCTACAAGTTTAGATCTCGAGCTTCATCTTTTTCAAAAGAAGAGCAACAAGCCAACAACATCAAAAGGAACTAATAGAAGATCTACAAATCAACTTATTGATGAAGAGGAGAAAGAAATCTATCTTGAGGAAACTGATGATGATTTAGCAGATACAAATCTAAAACATAGGATGATAATGATATGATTGAGGAAGATAATAATGATTTAAATATTTGAAGTTTTTTTGTTTAAAGTTAATTTATATTTACATTTTTGTTTAATATTTAATGGAATATAGTTTTGTTAGTGAAATATTTTAGGAAAAATTTCCTATATATGTTTGAATTGTAAAAATTTATACCCAAACCACCTTTCGATAAGGCATGCGCTTCACTTTCAATCATGCGCCCATAGCACCTTGCAATTTTGGGTATCTCATGTCTTAAATAAATATGATCTAGATATTGTAGAAACTTTCTAAACTAATAATGTTCACCATAAGATCAAATTGATGCCAACTGTCTATTTAAAAGGAGAATGCCTATAATTACCTCCCTCCCCTTCTAATTCAGTCATAGTTATTTAAGACGTAACAAGACCGAAAGTGCACAAGTGCTATGGAGCCTTAGGCGCAAGGCACTTTGGGTTTAAATTTATACAATTCAAACATATATAGGAAATTTCAACCAACATATTTCATTAACAAAATTATAATCCATAAACTATTAAATAATAATGTAAATAACAAATTCACTATCATACAAATATTGAAATAGTTTATCTTCATAGTCAAAATCAAATTTCAAATTAAAGAAAAACAAACTTCAAATATTGAAGAGTTGCACAAAGAGAAATAAGTTTGCACTGGAAGTTGATGTTCATTTTCTAGGGGAGAGGAAGAGTCAAAGTAAGAAAAATATATAGCATGTGTGCAACTTAATTAAAGATTAATGTTCATTTTCTTGGGGAGAGGAAGAATAGCTTACAAAAAATGTGTAGTATGCATGCAACATAATTAGAGGTTGGTGTTCATTTTCTAGGGGAGAGGAAGAGTTATGCTAGACCAATGTGGCTCATGCATGCAACCTAATTAATTTAAGGACAGTGCTAAATGGCCAGAATCTGGCCAGCTAGAATAGGTATTTTTTTGTAATTTTAAAGTTATTATTAAGGGCTAATTAGTAATTAGCAGATTGGGAATTCCAACAAATCAGTAGGAACAACGCAATTAGCAGATTATTAAAGCATGATCCCTCTGTTGCACGCCATCTGTGATGCCCCTTTGTTGCACGCCATTGCCATGGCTTCGCCAGGACTAGCTACAGCCCTCAACTGCGTCAGAATGTTAGAGACGTCGGCAAGAGAGGAGGCTGGGTGGCCAGTGAAGAAATTCAACAATAACAACACAGGAGAAACGGGCGGAAGCGGTGGTGGCAGCAGCAGCTAAGCTCGACAGTTACCTTCTTCGAGGACTTGGTCAAGCAGCTGAAGGACCACCAGGAGGGCCTCCACCGGAAGTTCCTCGAGGCGATGGAGAGCTGGGAGCAAGAACGGACCAGCCGCAAGGAGGCGTGGCAGAAGCAAGAGGCGGCCAAGTCCTACCGCGAGGCTACGGCGCGTGCCACCAAGCGCAAACTCACCTCTTCTTGCGAGGCCACCACAATTCATGAAAGTAACAAAAATAGCAACGACAACAACCTCCAAATCGAAGCCTACGAGGCGGCGTTCAAGGATCAAGAAAGCAACAATATGCAATTCAACACGAGTAGGTGGCTGAAGACGGAGGTCCAGCCATTGATCCGTGTCCGCAGCGGACTAGAGTTGCAGGTTTTCCTATAAGAGGAGGTGAGCGCTACCATGGCCACCATGATCTACCTCCGCAACTCCAAGCGATGCAAAGAGAAGTGGGAGAACATCAACGTGTACTACAGGAAGACCAAGGAAAGCGGGAAGAAGAGACCGCAACACTCTAAGACCTACCCTATCTTAGTTTTTCTAGCACATGTTTCTTAGCAAGTTAGGCTTACTTAGAAAATTTATGGGGATAAATTATTCAAGTGTCACATAAGTGGTGCTAAAAGCACAGTCCAATGCCATTGCTTTTCTAAGAACAATATTTAGATGTTACATGGTGAGAACTTGCTTTTCTTAGGTTTGATTCTAGCACCACTTACCCATGCAACACTTGGACAACTTATCCCACAAAATTGTTAAGTAAGCCTAACTCACAGGAGAACCACATAGAGAAGTTAAGAGAAAAATCAAAAAGGATTGAGAAATTAATGAGTAAATAGAACTTATTATTCTTGAGGATGAATTACAAATGAATGGGGAGGGAAGTATTCATAGGCATCCTCTTCTAAAATAGGCAATTGAGATCAATTTGATCCAATAGTGTAAACTATTAGGCTATATGGTTTCTACAATATCTAGATTTAAGACAAGATTCTACGAAGTTATCTAGAATGATCTTTTAAGAAAGGATCTAAGAAGAAAAACCATAAGTCAAGACTCAAAAGCCAAGAGAGTGGGCTAGAGGCGAGATCAAAATCCTCTCTTAGGCTTGAAATTAGGTGGGTTATAACAAGGTTCTCAGAACAAAATTAAATACCACAGCATGTTGTGTATCTATATATATTATTTTTGTTGTGACATAATCTTAACTCAAACAACACACACGTACACATGAACCACTAGCATTTGATTTGTTTGAATTGTGCAAAAATTTACATTTAGGGACATCATCTATCCATCCTCTCCCCTCTAATCGAACACAAGCTATCTCATCTATGGATCCTAACATAATCAACCAAAACAAAACTTCATAAATATGCTTACAATGACTAATATGTAACTAGTTGGCATTTACTAAAGTAAGTCACATTTGTTACTTCTGATGTTTTAATCAACTGAAAGATAGCTTGATATTGAGTAGCAAAATTACAAAACCGCATTCCATAAATGCGTTTCTGCATATAATCTTCATGAACTTTTCGAACAAACTTAAAAGGATAACTTTCAACCTTAACAATTTATTAGCTGGTGGTTGTGGACCTGATAGATTTTAGAATGTTTCTGATTGTAGAGTTATTTTATTTTATTATTGATAATACAAGTGTCCAGGCTTCACTCAAATCTTAGAGGTAGACAACCTTCCACTGGTCCACCTACCAAGTAAATCTAGAGCACAACTTACACACACTCAGAGGCCACCCTCCAAAATTGTCCCCACTGGGATTCAAACTCTGGTCCTCTTATTTGCCCTCTGAGTGCTTTACCACTACTAATACTACAATTATAAATAAATAACAAGTTGACATTTGCTAATGTAGTGTAAGGAGATCACTTTTGTTTCTTCTAATGTTTAATCAAATCAAAGATAGGCTGATAGCGGATAGAGAAATCATTGAAATAAATTTTTGATAAATATGTTTGTGCATGCAGTCTTTATAAACATGGCCAATTGACTGAAAAGGAGACTTGAGAAGTGTGATGGCTGTTAGCATGATATTGATGATATAATGACGGATCAGTGACTAGACTTAATTATAAGTTGGTGCTCCACATTGTTATTCTATACGCAGAAACTATGAGGGAAGTATCAGGGTGGTGAAAAATAAACTAGAAATGACTTAGAAAACATGGTAAATATCTAAAAACTTTGAAAGAGAGATATTGGAATACCTTCACCACACGGAGATTTACGTGTAGTAATATTGAGGACCTTGGTGGGCATTCTCACAGGCCCCTTCACATTCAGCTGCTTGTCTCTGGCTCCTCTAACCAGATCCGCACACACTGACCAACCAAAACGCAATAAAAAAAAACGGAGTCAAAAGCCAAGAACTGAGCGAATCAACGCTAACGGAATCACAAAACCTCACCCTTCTCTAGATTCTTGACGTTCTTGGAGGAGAGGGTGATCCGAATGCGGTGCAACTCCTCCTGAGACTCTTCCAGCCCGATCTTAGCCGGTTTCACTGCTCCATACGTTGCCGCCATCGATCCCAAACGTACTAACAACCTAACACGAAATATCAAAGTTGAAATAGCTTCAGCGAAGTGATCGTAAACCAAAGAAAGAGAAAAAAATTTCGCTCACGCCTCGCTACCTGCCGCCGAGCTCGTCCCGATCTGGCGCGTCGAAGTGAACGAGTTAGGGCTTGTGAACGAGAGATCTCTTATAGTGCTGCTGCACACAGACGAGACGGCCTTCCGAATGCTAGTTGGGCTTTCGGAACCAATACTAGGTCGGCCCATTTATTGTCCTTCGGCCTTTGGTTTGTAACATCAGACTGAACGGCCGGAATGAGAATTAATTTAATTTATTTTTAAAAAACAAAATCAGTTATTTATTAGCCACACCACATGTAGGATGAAAATGAGTCATTTTAAACTTGTTTGTGTTCAAACTCATTTATTATTTATTAAGTTTATTTAAATTTATTTTATATAATAATTTTGGTTAAAACTATTGAATAAATTATGAATTTAAAATATTAAATATAAATTTTAAAAATAAAAATGATCAAAATTAGTCATATATTAATTTTAGTCAAAATTAACACAAGGTCCGTTTCTCTCGAAATTTGAATCTAAATTATATGGATACACTTAAGAAGACCATTAAAGTCCAACTATATTTTCAAAGTGATGAAATAATTTTAATGATTTTGTAGCCGTTGTGGTGGCTCAAAATTTGAATTACACATGCATACGCACATATATATATATGCGCACTCTAATGCTCTGTTTACCAAGAGAAGAGGATGATGAATAGATAAAACAAATTTAGGGGTATGAGAAGAGAATGTAAAGGGAAAGAAATCTCTTTCTTTGCATTCTTATTTACCTTGATCGAGTAAGGTAGGTGCGGCGTAATTTTATAAGTGAAAAAGATTTCATGTGTCATTTTTTGGTTAGATGATGTGATTTTGTAAATTAAAAAGGGTGCATACGTCCTTTTTGTGTATAGTGTAATTTTATGAATAAAAATGGATACATGCATCATTTTTTTCACCATCAACTACTTCCTGTCCCATTTTAAAGTGATTAATTTTGGCTCCAAAATTATCCACTGATGGATTACGTTTTTCTCCACTTTTAAAATTTTAATGAAATAAATAATAGAAACTTTTTTACTATGAAAATTTTTTATTAGTTACTTTCCACTCTCCCAAGTAAAATGCCCCTAAGAGATCTTAGAGCCTGCTTTCAAAGCAATCAAAGAACTCAAAAATTACCATGCAATAGTTCTTGACTGATGGAGGCCATTAGATGACTTCATTGTATGTAAAGTTTGTAGCCTTCATTAATTGTATGTGAATCTTGTAACCTTGCTAATATATATACCAGGTATTTAAATTTTATAATCTAACAATCCTGAGGTAGATGGTTCAGCCTCACATTCTATCCATCAAGTAAACTTGCGGTGGCTCTTGATATGACACCCTAGCTTGACCAAGAGTTCAATCATTGTAAGTGTGCCCATCTTGGAAATTAAACTATGATTGTTTAAGAAATTTACCCTAGTTCTTACTATCACATCAAGTAGCAAAAAGCGATTCGCTCACTCCGAGCGTGGGGGAAGTATATCATGGGTGACTACTAACCATTAGTGCAAATGGTTAAAGCATGGGGGAGGTATATGCTCAAGCACACCGAGTTCCGACCTCTTATCACCACATCAAGTGGCAAAAAGCGAATTCGCTCGCCCCCAGCGCCCCCGCCAACTCGTCCTAGAGCTAATACGGAGGAGATAAATCACGGGTGGCTACTAGCCATAAGTGCAAATATAATGGTTAAGACATGGGGGAGATATATGCTCGGGCACGTCGAGATTCGACCTCTAGACCTCATGTGGTAAGCTCCCATGTCTTAACCATCACACCGCCCCGAGGGGACTAAGCCTACAAGGATACTTGTCATCTTGTACTTCATTAGTATTTTCCTAGTTCTTTGTTGACTTAAATCATCAATAATATCTTTTACTTACATTGATGGCCTCATTATCACTTTTATCAAAAGAGTAACCCTTTTATCATTCATTTCTTAATCCCCTTATTTTGTGAGTACATAGGGCATTACATGAGGAGATGTATTTTCATGGATCCCCATGGCCCTTCCTCATTGATCTTATCTTCCTATAGTCATGTAAATCATAAATCAAGATTGATACCTATTCCTGTCTCCAGTCGGTGGAGATGAACAACTGGTGAGAGAGTTTGTGCACTGCAGGGTGAGATGGCGTACATGTTGACCTTAAGAATCCCTCAAGATGGAGAAGTCCTGAACCACGAGACGACCTGCCATATAATAGAAATCAAAGGGAGAATAAAACGTCAGGAAATGTGTCAAGGATGGGTCCCCCACGTAATCACTCTGATGCTCAAGTTAGCTAGTGAGCTGAGCAGTGAGAATTGAAAAGAATGAGAATGCATTGAGGAGTGATGCCAAACCTTACCAGCGTGTGAAGAAGAGACCCTTTATATATAGTATCATATTTCTTAGCACACATAACTGTTGGAGCAATCTAGTGCCCTAGGGTTTTGATGTTTGGGTAAAGGTTTAAGTTAGGTTTATTATGTATTTGATGTA
>JBAMIE010000068.1:900883-915412 GCA_037177295.1 Kaempferia parviflora
CTTGAGCTGAGGTTAAGATCTAGCTAGGATTTTGTTCTTATTGCAAAGGGTTCTTTTCAACTTTAAAGATGAGAGAGACTATCTCCTTCGAATTTCTATGACCACCACAGAGAGGTATTTCTTTTCTAGTTCCTTTCCATGTTATTGTTACTATTGATGTATTGTATTACACTTGGTTGCTTTAAAGCCCATTTTAATAAATTTTTTTCAATGACTAGATTTTGCAGTTACTATTTATAATTTTAAAAGGCCTATCAAATTTTCTTACATCTTGGTTTATACCATAGCAGACGTGGTGTTCTAAAGAAGTTATGCATTATGAATATTAGTTGAACAATAACTCTTTATTTTTCTTGAGAAGAATTTTTTTACCAAATTAAATTTTTAACTTCTTTTGACTTGACATTGTTTTTCTCTCACTTTTCTTAAAGATGACACTTTCATAGGTCTATATTATCATATTTCCATTTATTATGAATATTTGGCAGAATCTCTAGGCTCCATGTGAAGCCTTTACAAAGATTCAAAATAAGTGCTTCTATTATTATTGGAAAATATGTCAGCATTCTTCTTTTATTTTTTAGCAGTTGTATCGGCCTAAGTTGAGTTAGTTTAAGTCAAAATAATTAATTATTTTTTTATTATATGTTATGTGCATCTCATTTGTTTATTTTTATATTTATTAGACTAATATAAGTTATTGTAATATGAACAGGATCAATACATAGAGAGAAAAAATATTGATAATAACTCAACTCATCCTTCATTCAGTCATAAATCACGATGTAATCGCCCCCAGGGCGTAGCACAGACGGTGGGCACATGGTATGCTCTGGCACACCGTCAGGGGTCGATTCCTATGAACTGAAGCCCTGGGGTACACCCTGCCATGCGCCTGATGCATGTGTACATGCATTTACCTCCCTCCATATCCGTGGGGCCGGCTCTAGGGGGGCCGCTGATGTGGCGGTTCCACATTTTTTTAAAATCACGATGTAATGTGGTGGGTGACTCATGCATGGGGAGGATGTATAGATTTGAACATGATCGATACTTTGGAAGATCAAACAATTAAAGTTATAATATATTTACTCTAATGAGAAGAATAAAGAATTATCATAAAAAATTGAAGACATACATACATACTACGTATTAGCAATATGATACACAAAGAAATTATTGAAAGGAAAAGAAATTGGAATCATAATATGTGGTCATTTTTATCTCAAGACGATGTGAATATTTATTTATTTATCTAAATGTTAATTGTATTGTACTTTTAATTTGGATTTAGAAATTAGTTATTTTTAATTTAATTGAAATGTGTGATTGTTTATTGCAATGTAATATAGATATGAAATATAAAATCAGTGATACATTTGAAAATAAATTTATATGCGGATTTATAAATAGAATTATAAATGGATTTATAAATAAAAATTATACTTGTTATATAATTTAAGACAGACTAATGACGTGTTCAAAATAAAATTAGAAACGTAATTTGTATTTGAAATTAATTTCATTGGGTTAAATTTAAAATAAATACATAAATAGTTTTTCTATCCATTATTTGAAATTAGAAATGAAATATTTTCGTTTAAAATTAGCCACAGGACTTTCACTAATAAAATTTTAAAATGGATATTCAGTCTCAAATATTTTTTAGAGACGAAAGATGACTTTCAAAATGGAATTTTTCGTCTCTAAATTAGGCCATGTTTTCTTATAGTGACGGAGAAATCATTGCAATTCTCAAAGACAAAGAAGAGAAGTCCTCTCATAGCTAAAGCTGATTCAGCTATTTTCTTTTTTGACAATGACAGTAATAAGATAGTGGAACTTTGTCTAGTTCCTTTCCTTGCAATGATTCAGTAAGTTAATTGGGCGAAACATCTCGTTTCCAACAAGTTTCAGCAATATTGCATACCTTACTATCAACCACAAGGGCCACTTTAATTGATTGATAGTGATACTTGGATAATAGCATTTGGTGCTCGTGATTAGGTCTTCTTCCATATATATCTATATATATTAGAGTATATCAAACTTACCTTGGAATGGAGATATTGAACACTAATTAAGACAAATGTAGTTGTTTTCATAAGCACTGAGATAGAGACGACCTTGTAAGCATGCATGCAAATCGAAATTCTATATCTTTGATGAAGTGTTAAGGTTGGCAAAACATCTAAGATAATCACGAAGTTATTAGGTGTAGAGGTTTGTGAATTCAAACTTTTAAGATAGTTAGACATCCAACTTTAAGCAATCTTAAAATAATTAATTAATGAGGTGCCGTAGTTGATTCATCCAAATATCCAAAAATGGTTGAATTTCCTACATGTGAAAAATATCTGCCAAAGGATCGATCCATGCATCAAGCATGGATTAATTTAATTATGTAATGCATTATGACTTAGCTTGTACGGATACAAATGCTTTAGTACTTAACTTTTGGAATTTGAGGCAATGGATAGAAATAATATAATGCCACTAAGAAAAAAATTAAGTTTATAATATATATGAGATAAAAGGTATAATAAAATCTAATGATGATGTTTAAATTTAGATTTTATATTAAAAAAAGTCTAAAGTGGAAATCTTAGATATATAAGAAGGTTAAATTTTGCATCATATATAAGTTCTTACTTTAAAGTAGTCACAATAAAAGTAAAACAAAAATTAAATTTCATTAGGATAAGTTAATTATTTTACAGATTGGTTATATATTAATTAATTAAGTAAATTGATAGAAACTAACATGTTTTTCAATAATAAGTTTATTTCTTCTTTCTATACAAAGGGCCCTTAAAATCTCAAGTAAGATATTCTTCAACTTCAAAAACAAAAAGTGTGAAATATCCTCATACCATACCATGTTACTTTAGCATTATAGTTGAACTCTTGTACATGAGATGATTTAAACTACAGCAAGTTCCATTATGTGATTGCCTAGGGGTGGGTAGGTGATCTATAGGGAAGTTTCATAACTTCTTTTATTTAAAACCACTGTGGAGCTCCTCAATTTAATTAATTAAATGTTTTAAAGTGAGCAGTTGATCACCCCTGTGCTAAAGTCAAGATTCTCATACTGAGAATTAGCACGCACTAAGGCTGAGGCTTGCAAATGAGTTGCATGCATCTACGCAACACCCCAAGGAAATCTATCTAGCTATATGAATCAGCAATATAATAATTAAAGTTGAAGTTAAAGGTTCGGACGTTAGTGCGTGAAGCAGCAGGCCAAAGAGAAGAAGTGCATGCCACAGTTTGATAGTTTATTCAATGTAAATAACATACATGCTTGCCTTTGATGCTCTAAATATAATATATATCGTACGTTCTTGACGATTGCGACCTCCGAGTTTACCCAGTCTTGTAGGCGGTGCCGCCCCACTTCAATATATCCCACATCATGATAATAAATCTAAATACTACGTTACGAATTGGGATATCATGAAAAGTAATTCTCACTTTTTATACAATAATTAATTTGACTCAGTCATCTGGAGGTAATTAAAGTGCAAAGAGAAGTTGAATATATTGCGTCCAACAGACGTCAGTATGTATGTAATCATCAGAATATATTTATGTATAATGAATAGATATCTCACTTGTAATCTACAGGGAACGACTTCAATTTGTAGGGTGAGAAAGGTTTGTCGAGCTATTTATTTTCCGTTGAAAAAAAATAGTGAGAGGATTTTAACCAAATGAGAAATAAATTTGTGACATTATTAAATGGAAGAGGTATATACTCCGGACCTCTAGATCTCATATGACAAAATCTCATATCTTAACCATCACACCGCTCCGAGAGGACCACTAAACATGCATATAATTTAAACTTAAGCTTAATTATATCATTAAATAACCATCAATAAATAATCATTCATGATATGCCCAAAATCGCTGCACAAAGAAATTAGAATCTCTCTAAAGAAAACGTCAAAACTAAGCCTACACAAACAATCAAGTATAAGTATTTTTACAAATAACAATCATTTATAAAATTTCATTCCCGCCTGACAAATACCAAGTTCTTAGCTGGCCAAGCTCGCAGCTAAGGCTAGCTAAGGTCGTGGCCGAGCTCACAACCGCCTAAGCTCACGATCGGCCAAGATCCCGGGTAGGACTAACTGATCAAGGCAGGTGTCGAGCTCGTGACCGACCAAGCTTGCAGCCGACTAAGCTGAACTTAGCCAAGCTCGTGGCCAGGGCTAAGGCCGCGAGCTAGGCTGCAACCAGCCAAGTTCGCAGCCAAGTTGAGGTCAGCCAAGCTCGCGGCCAGGGCTAAGGCCGCGAGCTAGGCTGCGATCAGCCAAGTTCGTGGCCAAGCTGAGGTCAACCAAGCTTGCAGCCAGGGTTAAGTCGGCGAGCTAGGCTACGACCGGCCAAGCTAGGTCGCGAGTTTGGTTACAACCGGCCAAGCTTGTGACAAGGGGCAGGCCAAGCTCACAGTCGCCCGGCCTAGGGACCAGCAGGAAAGGAAAATCAGGAGAGGGAAGAGGATTACCTACGTGCCAGAGAGAAGACCGCATGCCGGAGGCGGAGGAGACGATGCCAACGATCGGAGAGATCGGTGAGATAGGGGGAAAATCGGACAAGGAAAATCCTAAAATTTCTAATTTTGTGATGGATTTTATTTTTCGCCACTAATTTAACAACGAAATTAATTTATTTTGCCACAAATTTTATTGTTCATCGTTAATCCAACAACAGAATTAAATTTTCGTTGCTAAATAAGCGGCTGAAATAAATTTCGGTCGCTCATTTAACGACAAAATTTAATTTTTATCGCTAAATAGCAACAGAAGATAAATTCGGTCCTAAATTAGTGATGAAATTTTGATTGTATTCCTAATTTAGCAATGATAATTTAATTCAGTCATTAATTTAAATAGATTAAATATGCTTTTTTATTAACAACTATTACTACAGAAATATATTTTAATCGCTAATTCTGTGACCAAAATAAATTTGGATTGTAAATTAGTGATGGGATCATATTTCCTTTCAATGATATCCGATCACTAATTTTGAAAATATATTAATAGAAAGTTTTCTGGTAATGACCATGGTGCAACGGCGAACCGTATAATGATCAGAATGTAAAAGTTGATGAGAGCATGTGTCTTTGTACGTTTGTTTTGAGATATTTTGCTGCTTGCCTGATTGCCTAATTTCTAAGGCATGCATCATGAGTTCCTTTCAAAATACTTTGAAGATCGATGAACCGTTTGTTGTATATATTTGGTTTTATGCACAGTTTTCAACAAAGAGAGATCACGCAAAAATGGAAAAGATCATTACCATATGGGAAGGTTGGCTGACTGCTGGCGACTGATGGTGCATGCTTTAAAATGTAAGTCTTTTTCTGGCTCCACTAGCATGAACTTCTCGGCCATGCGTGTTGAATTGTGCTCTGACAACACAACCCCACCACCCACTCAGACTCAGACTCAATTGAACTGAGAGCCCTACAAATTCACCATGCGGATATATATTACATGTCATGAGGTGAATATGAAACTCCTTGTCATTTTCTAGCTAGGAAAAACTGAAAGAATGATGAACTCTGTAAATTAATGGTGGCAAAAACCAAATTGCTCAGAGTCAGAAATTAAGCAACGTGAGAAAGACCATTGGAAAGTTCATGCTCATCCATTTCCCTTCGATTGAACAAGTTCTGTTTAAATTAAGTGATCGATATTACCTTACTTCAGAAATGGAATGAACAGGTCTGAAAGTTAAACTTTGTGATTGACTAGTATCCCTAGTGCCTTTGTTCAGCCCACTAGCCATCCATTTCAGTGGCCCCTCCCACTCCAACCATCCAAACCACTAAACTAATAGTGGCAATATTTTGATCTCATTTTTCACCTTCCTCATTGGTTGGCTTTTTAAGTGGAAGAAGAGAAAGCTTGGCCAGGCCTACAAATTCTCTTTGACGGTAGAATCTCAAGTCACAAGAAACAAAAGTTTAAGGGTAGGGACGAGGGAAGCACTTTGTCCAGGGTATGCTTGTAAATTGTGGCCGGCAGAGGGTCATTTGGCCTAACTTCCCTTTTTAAATACCAGAGATCTCCCTCCTCCTTCCTACCTTACCAATTAGGCCTCGCATTCAATATGGGGAATTGCATAGTCCTTGAGAAGAAGGAGGTGATCAAGATAATGAGGTTAGATGGCAAGATCCTTCAGTACCAATCACCATTGAAGGTCCAGCAGGTGCTGAATGAGTTCCCTGGCCACGCAATTTCCGATTCACTTCCGGTGACCGCATACTTGGATCCGGCTGCGTCCATGAGGCACGGACAGCTCTACTATCTCCTACCACCTGAGAAACAAATCACAGAAGCCGATGGCGCAATCGGAGTTGTCAGAATCAAGTTGGTTATTACCAAACAGCAACTCAGGGACATGCTGAGCAAGGGAGGAATCGCCGCCGACATGCTATCTATTCTCCGAAGAGAACAGAGCAGTAAACATGGTGCTTTGAGTGACAAGGAGGGGTCTATAGAGTGGAGGCCTACTTTACAAAGCATACCAGAAGGCAGTGATTTCTGCTAGCTAGGCATAGAGATAGAATAGTATGTATCAATCTGAATATGTAAGTTTGCTAAGTTAGAGTTCACACATATACACATGTAATCATAGGGGCTCTCTTTCTCTTCTCTTCTCTTCTTCTATTTAGCAGAGAAGAGCAAGATAGCCCATGGACGCATGAACTATAATGAATTCTGTTGTACACCATAGTGTTTTCATGTTGCAATGAGGATGATCAAGTTGGCTAGTGCGCACAGCCCCCTCATAGCCCGTCCCTAGGTTACGTGAAGAGAAATGAATTGACATTTACATCGGACCTAACTTAAGCCAGAAAATTATTTAAAGCATCCAACATGATTAGTCTATATGCAAGTGCTTCAGATATGATCCAGTTTGTCTGGTAAGATTTGTTGTGCAGTGACTGGGATTCCAAGTTTTGTTCAGTGGAGCACTATAAGATGCATGAAAGATACGGGCATGTCCTGTTCCTACTGGTGGCAAGGCAAAAGGCCGAACTGTTAACATATTTTGCAACTTAAAGATTAGCCCGATATATGTGGCCCAATACTCATTGTGATATTTCTCATGTAATAACACTTTTAGTACATGATCATCCTAGAAAAATTCATTGCAAGAAGTGAAATGGATTTCAAGTTACAAGTTATGTTCTTTGTTTAGCTAGGATTATATTGTGGTTAGTTGACTTGAAAATCTACTTTGTGGTCTAAAGTTGCACTTTATACTATAGATTGAAACTCAATATATTACGATTATTATGTTTTCTAACTGGTGATACTTCTTTCCTATTTTAATTTGTATTGAGTTGATAAAAGTGCAGTGTCTTTATTATTAAGGAAATGATGCTCCTGAGTAGTTAGGTTCAACTATATGGTTTTGATGTGTTTAACAAAGAGTGTAAGTTAGGTTTGATTTGTATTTTTCATGTGTGCATTACATGTACAAGAACTTAGGTGACAAGGGGAACAGGATGACATGGAGTAATCTCAATGAGTTTGGTGCATCCGAGGACTAGAGATATGGTGAAATAGTCCTAGGGCAAGAAATGACTAAGTGAATTTGAAAGGCGAGAAGAATGGAGAATGATGACATGGAGAAAACTTGTGAAATTTGATGCGTGTGGAACTGAAGGCCTGATGAGTTGGATTGAGGCACAAGGAGCATAGATGAGGTGAAGATCTAGAAACATGAGAGATTGACAGACTATATGAGTAAAATATAATCTTAAGGCTTGTTCTTTTGGGCAACATCATTAAAAATAATGTGTTTATTTAAATAAGGCAGCTTATCTAATGGCTTATTTTAAAAGCTTCCATGAGGAGACTTTTGATCCAAAGTAATTACTCTATAACTCATGTTGGTCTTGGGACTTGGCATAGAATTATAGAGAGGGATGGACAATAAATAAGACATAAGGGTCTCTTTAGAGCTCCAAGGGCATCTCCAATGGTTAGGATTTTTTTTATGATCCCAATATGTTATATCAATAATATGAAAATTTATTGAAATATCTCCAATCGATAGAGCTCTAAATGAGTTTTTTTATGATCCAATTCATAGCATGTGATAAATAGGACAATAAAAAAACATTTAAAGCTTTAATTATTGGAAATGTTTCAATAGGTTTTTAAAATGTTGATGTGACATGATGTGGCACATTGGGATCATAAAAAAAGTTTATGTAGAACTCTAACAATTGAAGATGCCCTTAAATTACAAACCTCAAACCTCACATTTACAATAGTTCAGTGCTTTTTGTTCAACTTTTTTGATTTTATAAATTTCTTATAAACTTTGCATTAGAAATGCCTTGGAGATGTCTTAAATGAGTTTTTTTAGTTTTCAATATGTCACATCAAAGGTATAAAAATCTACTACTTTTCACAATTAAAAAACCTCCCTATAAACATCAAACTTCTTTGTTAATACCGACCTCACCCACATGGTTAATTTTGAGTGAAAAAGCTCTAAATTTTCACTGTTGCTCTTAAACCAAAAATTTAAAACCTAAGTATGGTTTTAGTTTTTTTTTGTTCAACCTTTTTGTTTCACATTCCTTTTCAAAAATCTTACATTGGAAATGGCCTTCGTCGATTGGAAGTTAAGCTTAGTTGATTGAAAAATCAATTAAATGTGAGGCTTTGGTGAATAGAAAGGTGCTATTGGAGCAATAGTCAACACAAAATCATTGGTGAGCTAATGGTAATTTATATGTTAATTTTAGGCATTTCTAAATAACTAAAGGAGGACAAAATGAAATCATTAAATTGGTGCTCTTGGAGAGCTTTGAAGTTAAGAGGTTTAGGATTGTAAATGAATTAATTATTTATGAACAAGTTTAGTATTTGATTTGGAAATAATTTATTTATATTCATTTAATACATCAGATAAATTAATTGAACAACTTTGAACAACTCATTAAACTAAACGAATAAACTTGAATAAATATGTGTTCTGCTCGTTGACGTTCGTAAACTATGTTTATCAATAAAATTCTTATCAACACGTTAAATAAATAAAAATAATAAAAAATAAAAATAAATATATATTATCAAGTTGAATAACCAATCAAAGATTTTAAAATATAAACATTTCAGACATTCTTTTAAACTTGAATTGAGAACTTCATAATATAAAATAAAATAAGCTTAACTTCATAAAAAAAATAAATTAAGTAAAATTTAAATAATTATTTTAATAACTTAATTTATTTTAAACTCAATTTAATTCAACTCAATTACTATATCAAATAAATTTAAAATTTATAAAATTTGACTTGAGTTAGCTAATATACTAAACGAAGTTTCATTAATTTTTTTTTAAAAAAAATTCTTTAGTGGTTACTTTTCTCAAAGATCTTCAGATTGATTTTTATATTAAAAAATCGCCTCGACTCAGTTTAAAACGCATAAAGTGGTCCCACACCTTTCCCTCCATCTGCATGCATGGGCCCCAATTCTCCCGTTTCCACGTGTCCATATCGCCATCCGTCCGTCAGTGGGCATCAGGATGCATGCCAGCATCATAAATTCATCCGAGAAAAAGTGAAGCCCTACGTTGACCAGTAACGTAAACAACCCGACATCCACCCCCTCTGCAGTGCCGGGTCCCATTCGTAGCCTTGGTCATCCCCACCCACCGTCCGATCAACGGACCTACCCCTCGATTCGAACAGTGGCAGAAGCCCAAGCGTCGCGTCGCAAGTAGACGGACCAAAGGCGGTTCTCGTCCGTCCGATCAAGATGTTTTCGAAATACGAGGTAAATCCTACCGTCCGTCGGCATGTTAAAAAAGGGGTACGAGACTGGTAGTGGTAGTGGTGGTGGCAGTGGACAGAGAAGAAGCGAGAAGGAAACGGGTAAGAGGAAGCGGTGAGACGGTGACCATCCCGCTCCTCCTCTGCCACCAACCAAAACGGCTTCCCCTTCCCCGCATCGCCACTCCACATTCCGGTGAGCTTACCGTTCAGGTCACCAGCTACTTTCTCTCCCTTCCATATATATAGAGCAGGCCGTACTGCAGCATAAGCGGCGAAGTAGTTGAGCAAGGGAGGCTTCTTTCTTAGGCGCCTCGTGAATCGGGATCATGGACATCGTTGATAGATCGAACGGCGTCGATCTGACGATGACAGGGAGATCGCCGGATTTCCGCAGGCCCAAGGATCTGGCGGCTTCCTCCTCCGCTGGTTTCTCCACCCTCCGTCCCATCTACGACCACCCCTCCCCAGGCTCCTTCCTTGCGAAGCCACTGCCGCTCTCCCAGCCGCATGCCAAAGACGGGCTCTCCGATTCCGCGCCTGCGGGGTCGGAGAGTGAAGGGTTTAAGCAGGAGATGCGGGATTTGGCGGAGCTTCTCTCGAAGCTGAACCCGATGGCGGAGGAATTCGTACCTCCGTCCCTTGGTGGGATGGCAAGCGGGTCCGTTGCCACTGGGGGAGGGTTTTTTGGGAATCGGTTTGTAGTGAGTGATGGGATGGCCAATGGCGTCTCTGTTGGGAATAGTGGGAGACGGGTAAGGGTTCCTAATTGTGTTTGGATCCCTTTCTTTGATTGCCTTACTTACGCATTTGGGTGGTTTATGCCAAGAAGAAGAATGGATATGACCAGGAGAAACGTCGAATGAATAGCCGGACGAGTTTGGCGCAGCGAGAGGAAGTGATCAGGAGGACCGTGTATGTATCCGAAATTGATCATCAGGTATCAAAGATTTTCCACAACCTGAAAATAATTTGTTTGTGTTTGTGTTTTTGCATGCTCAGAAACTTTTTTCTACCATCTGAGTATGCTATTAGAGTTTAATTCCGCTGAGTTGTAACTGTCGCGGTTAATTATTGCATTGTCTTTTTATGTTTCCCCTGTCCTTATAAGGGTTGTTGAAACTATGACATTTTTTATTTTGGATAGTAGCACGTTGAAACTATATCTAGGAAATTCCAAGAATGCTAAAATCCGGAGGTGTGTGTGCATATTTGTTATCTATAAGGGTTGTTCAAACTATGTCATTTTTTATTTTGGATAGTAGCACGTTGAAACTATATCTAGTAAATTCCAAGAATGCTAAAATCCAGAAGTGTGTGCATATATGTTACCTATAACCATGCTTTTTGATTGAGAGCTGCGAATGTTGTTACGTGGTTTTGTAGTATACTTTAGGCAATCAACAAAATTTATTAATCTTTTGGAAGCAAGATAAGCTTGAACCATGTTTAACATCTGAATTCAGCAATTCTTGAGCACTGGTCTGGAACCTCTCCCAGCTTCAAAGAGAGAAGGGGTTTTCTAGGTAGTTTTGCCTTTTTATGGTAGTGATGATTTCAAGATGCTAAAGTATATAATATGATTTTTTGTTGGAGATTTATTTGATTGAAAATGCTTTTTTGTTCGCCAAACTTTTGTTTTTCCCCATGGATTATGTATGCAGGTGCCTGATCTGTCTAATTATTTTTCAGCATAGAATAAGTGATATTTAAACCTTTTCAAGTTAAACTAATTGCCGTTAATTGTGGAAATTTACAAAGAACCGTCTCACGAGTCTTCATGAGCACTTTGAATGTCAATTTTTTAATAATAAAAATGGGATGTTTTTCTTCTTTTCTTTTTTAATTATGTTGTTTCAATTACTCATGTACGTTTGATTGGGAGTTGTAGGGGAGGAAGTGGAGTATGATTGTACATAGTGATTACATGGAAATGATATGGAGTATGAAAATTTAAGTGTTATTGGCAACCTCTCTTCCAAAGAAGTCTCTTGCTGCTCTGGTGAATGATATAGGAGGAATGCAATGTACCAGTTAGTGTTGTTTTTTTACCTGTGTCTTGTTGAGTTCAAATAATTGAACATGCAGAGAGTTGTGCCATTTACTATTTTGATGGAAGTCTACTTTGGTATCTGATCTGGATGACATCCTACCTCATTGGACATTGCTGGTCCTTGATTGTCATGTTAAAGGAGTGCATTTTCAAGAAAATAGAAAAATGGATAGCATCATCTTTGTTGTTTTTACTTCACTGTGTATTTCGCTGAAATACATATCACATTTCAAAATTTAAATAATTTTACATGCTTTCAACTCTTGTATGCCATGATTCATTTCATACCTCTATTTAAGATGTATCAAGAAGAGTGCAGTAACTAACAGTGAGTCAAATATTAATGATTCTCCAAATATCCATGTACCTTTGTCAATTATTATATTTTTATAAGAGCTCCAACAGATTGTCTATGATGAAGTCCATGAAATATATCATACAAAACTTCGTGTGTCAGATACATCTAGTATTATTGCATTCTTGAACCTGGTTAATGGATAGTTAGGTATTTGAAAAATCTTGACCTTTTCTCTCCCACAAAATAATCCTGATACTGTATAACTTGTATGATCACTCTTTGTAAATAGTAATTGTCTTTTGGTAGTAATGAAATTATCTGCGGAAATGCCATGAGGATTTACATGAAATTGCCAGCAGTTGTGTTCTAAGCCTTATCTGAAATATACTGTCCTTGTTTATTTACATTTTACTTACGGTATTCTTTTGTTGGTAGGGAAATAAAATTTAGTAGACAAAGTCTAATTTTAAAACATGAAGGTGCAATGTATAAATAATTGGAAAGTGAGTATTATCTTGTAGTATAGTAGTGACAACTATTTTGAGTTTGATGCACTAAAGAGAATAGTTTATCTATGCAAGATGAGGGGAGTCTAGTCTTTCTCAATTCTCATAATCTTGTTGCATTAACATTTTCCTGTTTTGTAGGTCACAGAAGAACAGCTTGCAATACTTTTTATCCATTGTGGGCAGGTGCATTGTCTTTGTTTCTTTTCTATGAGCGCTTGTTTCTTTTTGATTAGTAATCCATGAGTTGCTGCAGGTTGTTGACTGTCGCATGTGTGGGGATCCAAATTCTGTCCTTCGTTTTGCTTTTATAGAGTTCACTGATGAGGGTATACTGTTTGTATTGTTCTTTCTTGAATATAATGTCTTTCTGAGCATAATGGATCAATGCTTTGGGCTAATTCCAAAACAGAGGGTGCCCGAGCTGCATTAGATCTGTCAGGAACTGTGTTAGGTTATTATCCAGTACGGGTGCTGCCTTCGAAGACTGCAATTGCACCAGTTAATCCAACATTTTTGCCGAGGGTAGGATAATTTTTAAATTGGAAGATTTATCATTCAGCTGAATATTTTTTCTTTACTTGTATTGTTTCTGTACAGTCAAATGATGAACGTGAGATGTGCTCAAGGACTGTCTACTGCACAAATATTGACAAAAAGGTGGAATATAATTAATTATTTAACTCTTAGTTTTTAGTATTTTGATTTCTACCTTTGACTGCATTGTGCGCTTAAGACATCTTTTCTTTAGATTTCTCAAGCAGATCTTAAACTCTTCTTTGAATCTATATGTGGAGAGGTTGGTTGGCTACTCTTTGCGTCGTCTTTCAACTCTATCATTTATTTTTTCTATTGACTATGACTGCAATGCTGATTTTTCAGAAATAAATGATGTCACTTTTTAAGCAGTTTTATAATATGGTACAGGTGTACCGGCTCAGATTACTTGGCGATTATCATCATTCAACGAGAATTGCTTTTGTTGAATTTGTGATGGTTTGACTCTTCCTGTACTAACATAGAATAAATTGTCATGTTTTAATTCTTGTCCTGCTATTTCTACTATTGAATATTCTGAATGATGATACTGCTCCCAGAATGAGTTTTCATGGTAAAATATGCATGCGCATATCCAATAATCATTTAATGTTTAGCTTAGTCACCTAAATTCCTGCATTCTTATGTATATCTGATGCACAAACCTAACATGGTGTCATATAATAACAAAGTTAACTCGATTATCTCTAATACTCACCTCTTAAAATCGAAAATATATTTCAACAAAATCCAGCTCGTCACTTACAACCATAAATGGGGTTTCACTGAGTGGCCAGATAAAATATTATTGAACAATGTCTATTTTTTCTGGATATGGCATCTGTTGAAGTCGCTGTGAACTTCAATATGTGTAATGTTTCATGAATGCTTTGTTTGGACACTGAACTTCATTCAATATAAACAATTGCTTGAGTTTTTCACAATGCATTCCTTTAGCATTAAGGGTGTAAATATATAGTTGTCTTTTAGTAATGGCTTGAGTTTTGAGACAAGTAGTTTGTTAATCAACTTGAACACAACGGCTGATCATGAACATGTCAAAAAATATGATCTCATCAACTCGCATGTTTAGGGAGAGTATGCCCTCACTTGAAGGGGGAATATCAAGGGTATTAATACATAGTTGACCCTTTTCTTAAAAGTTACCTCTAGCATAGCTACGCGTTTCATTTCTATACATTCTGCTTAAACAACTTTGTGTATATTATTGTAAGACAACTTTCATTAGGTACCCTTTAGTGCAGTGTAAAATCATCACTTTCCCAATGTCATTTCTTAAACTTCTACATGA
>JBAMIE010000068.1:944715-956385 GCA_037177295.1 Kaempferia parviflora
ATGCTTCGACCAATACATCTATTTTTGATGTATGCATTGAAGCATCACTTGGACTTTGACTTCGGGTATTGGGTTTTTCGCACCATTATCTACTATTTAGGATACAATACCTCGAATAAGTTACACATGGTCCATTGCCACATCCTTACTTCATTTATGGCATCTCTAGGGATTGCAATCTATAGGAGTGAGTTGAAGGAGTTATCTGATTTTGATCTGATAGGTATCTGTCAGTTGTCCCTGGCTGGGATTGGGACTAGCGCAGCTGGACTTGTATACAAGTCCAAACACTCATGTTTCACTCAGCCAGTCGAGGAGGAAGCTGAAGAGGATCCGGCCCGAGCTCAGCAATCCTCTGAGCCCCTTCCGCGTATTTATAATGAGGGTCTAGCCATGACACCCTACTTTGATGCGGCGGGTCAAAGCTCATAATATGCCCCTTCTCCACCGACGAGTGACTTCTTTACCAAACTTCGAGATGATATTTTTGGTCGATTCGATTCTCTAGAGACACGGATGTACGATCAGTACACATCCATTCAGGGGCAGATTACTGACTTTCGCCAAGACATGATCAGTCGAGCCAATGCTATCGAGGCAGAACAGCACAGGATGTTTGATTACTTCCGCTCGACACACGATCCTCCTCCATCTGACGATTGACTTTCTCGGACTTTTGTATTAGACTACTTGTTGACTTTCTTAGAACTTGTAGTACGTTGTATTTGCAGTTATCTAGCTTACCTTTGCACTCATTTCAGATATATGTTTTATAGAATAGATATATTTGATTTTCAAAAATATTTTTTATAAAACTAGTATTTAGTGGTTTTCAAAAAGATTTTTGAAAATCCCATTTCAAAAGTTTATTTTCAAAACCTATTCAAAAGTTTAAAATTTTTCTTTTATGGAGTAGCCTAGGTTCTACCACAGACAGCATGATCCTATAGTTTTAGAAGCCAGCATCTCACAGACACAGTAGGATTCCTTGATTGTGTATTGTGAAACATAGAATGGGTTGAGATGCTTAGGACCTAGTCTAAGATTTCAGATGCTTATGTCAATGCATCGCTATAAATCTGGGCTTTAAACTTATCATACATTGATCAATTTAAGTGTCTGATTAGTAGCAAACTTTTCAGAATTTTAAACTAAAATTGACCAACCTAAGTCTAAAGCTACAATCTTTTGGTAATAAACTATGGATCAAATGTTGGACATTTATTTAAGGACACTTTCTTAGATGTTCATTATTTTCTAAAACTACTTCCAAAATTATGCATATCATAATTGCTTGGACTCTTAGGAAAGTACTGTGTTCAGGGGAGCAAATATTATCTTTGTCGAATTTTCAAAATTATTATTTTTTTTTAATTCAGGTTTTTCAAAATTTATAGTTTCAAAATGGTCTCTTTGAAAATTATGAGTTTTTCAAACTTATATTTTACAACTCAATTTTAAACCGCCATAATCTTCTTTAAAGTTTTTTTTTTAGGTTGTAATTTCAAAATCTCTTGTCTAAAAAACACACTTGTTAAAATGTTACATTTTTACTTGAAAATCTTCTTTCAAAATTCTTTTTGAAAAATATCCTTTTTGAAAATCCTAGAGTTAAAGAAATTTATTTTCATATATCTGAAGTTGAAAATTTGGAGGTTGTGAACTACTCTTCAAAACTTATCATTTTAAAAATTCTGACAATGAAAATAATAACTTATCATTTTAAAGCCTTTTTTCGAAATTATTTTCTAAAGCTATTGTTATCCCTTTTCAAAATTGTATAAACTTCAATATTTTATTTTTTAGAAACTCAGTTTCATTACTTATCAGTTTCATTACTTAGGCCTACAAAATTTTTTCAAAAATTGGATTGGTTGTTGCAATGACCCCTATTTTTGATGTGTGTCAAAGGAGGAGAGATATCAAATTCAGGGGGAGAGATAGTTTGAAAGAGTTACTTAACTCAAGGGGAGAGCTATGTAGTTAAATGTTTGTTTACTTATCAATACAATTTTAACTTAACTGTGAACCTAGGTTGAAAAACATCAAAAAGGGGGAGATTGTTGGTGCAGGTTGCATCAGAATCAAATCTAAGTTTTGATGTTGTCAAAGGTTCAAGTTAAGTCTTGTTATTATCTGATGAGCTGCTTGAGTGTGCAGGCTGTTTACTCAACCGGGAAAGTCCTAATCACGGCTAGGCAGGAAGTCTTAGCGATCGTTGAAGCTAGGCAGAAAGTCCAAGTGGGTCGCGGACTTGACACTTGCGGTAGAAAGTCCAGATAGGTCGAGGACTTAGTGTCTGGCAGAGGAAGTCCTGGTGAGCCGATCAGTTGTTAAGCAGGAAAGTCCAAACAGGTCGAGAGGAACAGATGTTTGGCAGGTAAGGTTGAGGTAAACAACTGGAGTGGAGCGACGGGGAGGTCGTGTCCCTGCGAGGGACAAACCCTTGGTCGCTAATTCATCTAAAGAAACCGGGAAGGTTTCCAAGTTGAGATCAAGACAGGTTCTACTATCTTATATTACTCATGCATACACCATATTATGTTAACTCTGTGGTGCAGGTATACTATATATTGTGCTAACTCTATTTTGCAGGTTTTATCATTTTGAGGGATCGGTTGACCGAACCCAGGGAAGGGATCAGTCGACCGAACATACTGAGATAGCACAGTGAACAAACTTCAAAGGGATCAGTTGACTAAACTAGGTTATCAGTCGACTGATCCAAGTTTGGAAAAAACACTGACAGATATGATCTCGGGGCTAAAAGAAATTTGGAGATCAGTCGACCGAACATCAGGTTCGGTCGACCGATCAATAGATGACAGTAATTGCAGAAGATCGGATCGAAGCAAACAAGATAGTATCAGAGGATCAGTTGACTTAATAGGAGGTTCGGTTGACCGAAAACTTAATTACGAAGATTGAATCTCAGAGAAAAAGGAAAGCAGCAAAATCAGTCGACCGATAGAAGGTTCGGTCAACTGATAGGTTCAGTAGATGGAACGACTTTTCAGTCGACCGAATGAAGCCTATATAAGCACCTCGAAATCAGAACTTTCCGGTAGCAATTCTTTCTGACATCAAGTTTCCACCAAGTCTCTGCGCTATGTTGATCTACTACCACGACTTGCGCAAGCTCCGGTACCAAAACCTCTCTGACTTGAGCTCGTCTTCAACGTCGGTATACTTTAGTTATGCTTACATTATAATTGTATTGAAGATTTGTACTTGTACACATTTGCGACATATTAGATTGTCTATCGGTATGATCAAGGATCCGAGCCTTTGAGTAGTAGTCGACACAGGCTCCGAATGAAGTAAATCGAGTGTCTCTTTTGTGCTGCTTTATTATTTCCATTGCGACTCTAACATCGAAAATATTTTTACGAGAGTGATATTCACTCCCCCCCTCTCTATCGCTATACTGATCCATCAGTTGTTAGTCTGTCCCATTATGTGGATAGTATTCTTTAGAAATTCACTAATGATGATACTACATTAGCACCAACGCTGATAGATACTAGTCAACATCTATTAAAAAATTGAGGAGAAAGTATCTCTCAGATAGAGTACTCTCGAGTGATTAGAAGTCTGATGTACCTAATAAATTATACATGACCAAACTTGGCCTATGCAGTAAGTAAACTGAGTAGATATACGAGTAATCCCAGTATTAATCACTGAAAGGGATAATAAGAGTATTGAAGTATTTGAGGATACTTGTGAACATGAATTGCACTATACAAGATATTATACTGTGATCGAAGGATACAACAATGCGGGTTGTATATCTGACATAAAAGACTCTAGGTCGATGAGTGGATATGTATTCACTCTTGTAGGTACAGTCATTTCATAAAAATCTTCTAAGAAAACTATAATAACCAGATCCATAATGGAATATGAGTTTGTAGCTCTTGACAAATATGGTGAAAAGGCTAAATGATTATGACAATTCTTAGAAGATGGTCCTAGATAGCCTAAACCAGTGTCATCAATTTGCATACATTGTGATAGTCAATCAACAATTGGTCAGGCAATGAGCCATTTGTATAATGGTAAGTCTAGATATATACGTTGTAGACATAATACCATATTACCATTAGACAACTACTCTCAACAGGAGTTATCACTGTTAGCTATGTGAAGTCAAAGGATAACTTAACAGATCCATTAGCCAAAGGGTAAAATAGAGAGTTAGTTACAAGCTCATCCGAGGGAAATGCTTGATGCCGATGAGAAATATTGGTACAAAGGAAACCCAATCTATGCAGGTTGGAAATCCCAAGAACTAAGTTCAAAGGGACAACCAAACTACACCGATAAAGTTGCTCGCTGTGGGAGAAATAACCTAATGAATCAGTGAAGGATGGAGTTTAAGTAGACGACTTTTAATGATCCAATAGAGTAATGTGTAATACTCTTAAGAAATCACATATATGAGAAAAAAGTGGGGCCGCTTCAAAGAGAATTAGGGGCATAATTCTTAGAACTTCTCATAAAACAAGGCATGTTCATAATGAACACACTTATGAGAACTGAGTTGTATCAGGGAGAATCCTGGGTGAGATATATCCATACTTACATAGACGTTAGAACATTTCAAGACATTGTGTATACTATCAGCCAATAAGCAAACAGATCTTCACAAGGGAAGGTTTAAAGGGTAATGTTGATGCAATCATGTTTTGATGTGTGTGTCAAATGGTTTAAGTTAGGTTTCATATGTATTTGATATATGTTCAAGTGATGCAGGGACTGATCAAGTTCACAGAAATCTCATCCAAGGGCTCCGTCCTTGAGTCGGTGAAGGATGTCGCATCCGAGGGACCGCCAGACATGGAAGCAACGGAGTGGAGTCGAGGAAGCTGACTTCAAGGCAAGTGAAGGATAGCATGGATATGAGCCGAGGGCACGTATGCATCCGAGGGACGTGGCCGAAGGAAGAAGGCTTCAAAGGGCGACTCCGGAGTGATGAGAGGGTGAGACTTGTATCATACCAGTCGCCTGATCAGAGTACCAGGTGACTGGTTCTGGAATGTGATCAAACAGAAAGTTTGGTCGAGTGTGGCAGGCGTCTGATTTTCGGGTAGTAGTCGCCTGCTACTGATAGCAGGCGACTGTAATAGGCGCCTACTCCAGGGAGCAGACGCCTGGTCAGAGAACCGTTGGATCTGGCTAGCCGTTGAGGTAGCCGTTGAAAAGGGAGCATGCGCCTGGTCTTTGGACCAGGCGACTGCTACAAAGTGAGTGAGCTTTTTCAGCTCACTCTCTGCTTTATTTAAAGGAAAGCCTTGCCCACGAAGTGAGCTAATGTTCCCTTGCTAATTTGAGTTCTAAGTCTTAATTCTTCCTCCCACATTCACTCATACATGTAAGAGGAAGATACTTTACTTGTGAGAGGTTTGATTTCACCGAGAAGAGATTGAGTTCATAGTGAAAGCTCGTCGACGTGTGGATCCTTGGATTAGTCACCTCTTTAGAGGTGGATACCAAGTAAGTGCTTTGTGTTAGCGTTGTATAATTTGAATTGTGTTTTTCCACTGCGCTAACCCTAGGAACAAGAGTAAAACCAATCATCTACGATCCAACAAACCCTTCATCGACAGCTTCCCCTTCTTCTCCCCAGGTTAGAAGAGAAGAAGCCCTTCACTTCATCCGATGATCCCATAACTCTCACTTCATCAAATCCAGCAACAAATTATCCATTCGACTGTTTCGAGCAGCAGCACCTGCTACCTTTGTGATGTGTTTTTTTTTATTTCTTTTGTGTTGTATGTATTGTTTATTGATGAATTGCAATGAAGTTATTCTCCCTTGTTTAAAATTATATGCATTAAGGTTGAATTACTTGATGCTTACTATGTGCTCGATGAATTGCCTCTTACATTCTCGCTATACCTTTATTTGTGTCAATGCACTTCAATTCAATTCATTTCATATCAGCAATATTTTAGTTTAATTAAATGTTAGTGATGTTTATTCTTAATTTAGATGTTATTAGGTTAGATAGGTTAGTTTTTATTTTAAATTTCTATGGTTCCTTACGTGCTTAATCTCCCATGCTTTAGATGTGTGCACTTAGTTTAATTTGAATCATGCTTCCAAGTTGTTTGACAAAATATTTCTTTCAATGGTTAGTTTTGTTTGATGCATTTATTTTCTATTATGTTTTTAATCCTTGTTAGATTTTATTTCTTTTAAAAACTAGTGTAGGTTGTTCTTTAGTCGGATGCACTTAGGGTAGATTAGTCTAGGTTTCATTAATGCTTTACTTCATGCCTAGTTTAATTCTCTTGTAAGTGTAATTTAGTTAGATTAGATTTTATTATTTGTGTTTTCCCTAATAGTTAACAGTTAAAGTCTGATAGTTACGACTATAAAAAAAAAAATAACATTAAGACTTAATTAATGTAGAAAAGGTGGTTGGTTGAAGACTTTTTACTTATATTTTTAGAAATGAGCTATCATTTCTCTATCTTTCAGTTATTTATATCTTTTTTATTCAATGTCATTATATTTATATTGTTAATTTATTATTTTGTGTTCAGGTTCCATTTTCTAATATATAGCAGATTCTATGGAGCAAACTTAATTTGGAAGTTTGGTTGCAAATTACAAATACAGGTAAACATCAAGGGGTTAATTAAAATTATCCTAGTATTAAATTATTTGTACTAACATAAATGGTTTCTACTTTTCCCATCCAGAATAATTAGATTTTGCTACATTTTCATACATGAGTGGATAATGATGATACAATATAAATTCGTAGAAGTGGAGGAGCAGATCCGGAAGGAAATCAACCTGGTGATCATTTTGTTACTATAAAGGTAAGCCTTGTTTTATACCTAAGAGAGAGAGATACTTTGAATGTACTAACTCTGCCAATTCAATTTTCAGGCCTGGAATGATTCTGTCTTTTGGAGAGAGAAATCAGATGTTTATGTTGATGTTGTCTTAAGTGTCGCTCATGTAACTACTTCAGTATGCTCATCTCGTAAACTTGTAGAGGCTTGGATTACTGGATTGGATGTTGTCTAGTCTTGAAATAAATGATATATTATGTGTGAAGCATATTCTTTTAATTACTCTAAAAGAATATTTTTTTTCTGTTACAGCCGTATATATACATACATAATATATAAGTTCCTCTCATTTTCTAAGCACTTTCTCTTTCATTTTGAGAAGATAGGGAAGAGCTCTCATCTAACTTGCTATCTGGGCAAAATAGTTATGGCTTGTTTGAAAAGTGGGAATGACTTCTTATTTTACACTTCAACTTTTGCTTGACAGCTGAAAGAAAAGAAGAAACAGATATTTCTCAAGACCACCTTAGAGGGTCATTTACTTGCCAAACAAAAATATCTTGAAGAGGAATCAATACGGGAGAGATACAATCAACTAGATGAATAGAAGCGTTTATATGTGTTTTCCCGATACACATATAGCTTGAATGGATCTGTCCCGATACAAGGAATGTAATTTATGGATATTGATTTGATGTGTGTCTCTACAATCTCTATTAGCTTTTTTAAGTTGTAAGAAGAATATTTATGTGTTGGTTACTTTTGGTTATTTACAAATATTGAGGCAATGTTTAAATACATCGGTGTATTTGTATTTGTGAATTGTTTGGTAAATTTATAATATTAATTTAATTTTATACTATTGAGAATCAGATCAATTTCATACTCTTGCTCTATCACAATTTACAAATAGTAGGAAAAAATAGGTGTTATTATAGTAGTTTTAGCTTGAATAATATCGGTTTTGAAACATTGTCGTTAAGTGATAATACATCAACTTTTCACCGCATTTAAAATCAGTGTCGTTAATTGATACTACACCGGTTAATAACCGTTTTGGAAATCAATGTCATTAAGTGATACTACACCGGTTACAAACTGGTGCCTAAAATGTCAGACATTGTATAGTGCCTTCATAGACACCGGTTGATTTTCTCATATACACCGTTGGAAAATCACTGTTTATGAGCGTTTTTCTTGTAGTGGTGGGTATGAAAATGGTTGGAAATTTTATGAGTATTGCGTGGGAAATGGAAATGGAGGAGGTTGTAAATTGAGACGAATTTAAGAAGTTTCTCTACTTGAATTTTCATCAATTTTGCAGAATTCAATAAATCTCCAAAATAATAATTAAAATTTTTATCAATTTCTCTTTAAATTTTTGGATACCCAGTGATATTTTTGTTGAAATATGAATAAAAAATGAGGTATATTTAGAAAAAAAAAAATAGCTACCCAACAGTCAACGTGGATCTTCAACATTCAATAAAAATAACGAAAACTATGACAACCACTTCTACAACAGCTAATTTACAGCTAATTTCCTTTTTTTATTATTTTATTTTTAAAAAATCAGGAGGGGAGTCTTTTTATTTCTAAAAAATCACAGGATAAAAATCACCAGACATAAATTATGCTTTTTCTAAATATCTCCATTCTATATCTCCATTCTATATTTGAGATGGAAAACATTTAGTTGCACTAATCTGATTCCACTGAATATTTGTGGAAAAAACGTTGTTTGTATGCAATAAAATGTAAATTTGATTAGAAAACAAAAAAAAAATGTATTATTCTTTTTTCAAGCGTCGTATTTTAATTTTTAAATTGGGCCCATGAAAAACGTCAATGTGTCGGAATTAAAGATAATTCAAGGAAAATTTGCTATGAAACTTAAGGATAAGATGGACTCGATGCCTCACTCTGTTTCCTCTCTTGATTGCTCTGTTGTGTCCCATGGCCTCGCCGCAGTTGTCGCCGGAGGAGGAGGAGCAGGAGTGTTCCCGGGCGTTCCAGCTCTCCTGCGCTGCCGTCCTTCCCATGGTTCTCAAGACGGCCATCGAGCTTGGCCTCCTCGAGATGCTGGTTCAAGCTGGACCAACGGCCGCGCTTAGCTCCGAGGAGCTGGCAGCCCGCTTGCCGACCACCAACCCGTCGGCTGCGGACATGGTCGAGCGCATCCTCCGCTTGCTCGCTGCGAACGCCATCGTCCGTTTTTCCGCCGACGGCGGCCGCAGGAAGTACTCCGCTGCTCCCGTTTGCAAGTATTTGGTGCAGAACGACGACGGCGGCACGGTGGCCAATCTACTTCTTCTTCATCAGGATCAAATCATGATCGAAACGTGGTACGATATATAATTTACAGAAAACTTTAAATTTAAGGCTAAAAAATAATTTCCAAATTTCCGAGGGGATTTTTCAGGCGCTATTTGACGGACTCCATCTTGAACGGCGGCCACCCGGTGATGGCGGCGCACGGCATGACGACGTTCGAGTACCAAGGCGGCGACCCGCGGTTCAACAAGGTGTTCAACGGCGCGATGAAGGGCGTCTCCACGCTCATCATGAACAACATACTGCGCCGTTATGAAGGCTTCGCCGACGTGCAGGTGCTGGTCGACGTCGGCGGAAACACCGGCAGCAACCTCAGCCTCATCACCTCCTTCTACCCCCACGTTCACGGCATCAACTTCGACCTCCCTCACGTTGTCGCTGGCGCGCCGGTCCTCATCCGAGTGGAGCACCGCGGCGGAGACATGTTCGAAGCCGTTCCTACCGGCGACGCCATCATCCTTAGGGTCAATCAATTCAAAAATGATAACATATATATAACGATTTTCGATCTATCTGTTAACAGTTGAACAATTGCAGTGGATTCTTCATGATTGGAGCGACGAGCACTGCGTGAAGATACTTAAGAACTGCTGGAAGGCGCTGCCGGCGGAGAAAGGCAAAGTGGTGGTGGTGGAGTACGTTCTTCCAGCTGTGCCAGAGACGACTCCGGAAGCCAAATCCATTTTCCAGTTGGACCTGTGCATGGCGGCCTACAACGTGGGTGGAAAAGAGAGAACAGAGGAAGAGTTCAAGGCACTGGCGAAGGAAGCAGGTTTCCAAGGATTCAACGCCCTTCCTGTGTTCGCCGGCACTTGGGTCTTGGAGTTCATCAAGTAGATCAATTATTGCTTTCGAATAAGAATTCCATGTACTATCATGAGCGTTTAAGAAATGAATTATTGGAATATATTCTAAAATAGTTTGTTTTGAATGTTTAATTGAACAAAGTGGTTGCTTTCTAATCTGTTTGTTGTTTTTGGCTTACAATATTATTATTAGATCTCTGTTTAAGAAACAGCAGACGATCAATTATTGACGTGGGGAGTACTAAAAGCCTCCACGTGGTTAATAACCAAGGTGAGATGGAAGTCAAAATCGAGGTAGTTCAACGGGATCACCCCTTACGACGAGGCATCTCACCAGCCATTTAGTCGCATTGCTCCAAGTACCGATCTGATCACCCAATTCGGTCGGATCAACTCTTGGTTTAATCGGATCAGCTTGACCGATCCGATAGCTCCGCTCGATTGGATCAATTCCCTCGACTCAAGGTCGTCGGTCTGGTCGACTTAGCTTTGCCAAGATAGGTCAACGGGGATCTCCTCTTTGACGAGTTATCTCACCATTTGTCTCAGTCGGATCAGCTCCACCAATCCGATCACCTTACTAGGTTAAATTAGCTCGTGGTTCAATCGGATCAACTCTATCAATCCGATCACCCCGCTCGATCGGATCAGCTATTGGTTTAGTCGAATCAACTCCATCAATCAGATTACCCCGCTCGGTCAAATTCAATTTTCCCAATCCGATCACCTGCTCAGTCGCTCAACTCTCTAGACTCAAGGCCATCAGTCTGGTCGGCTTAGCACTGCTAACCGGACACTCGGCTCCTTCCTTGCCTAGCCCCACCGACCGAATGCTCCCACTTATAGGACTCCCAGCTCATTTCTTTTGGCCCACTTAATTTGCCCCAGTTAATCTGACATTTTTCTTATTAGGATGTGACATCCAATTAATGGAACAGAGATATTAAAAAGAGCCCACATTTGTGGGCAAAGAACACGCATATATACATTAATTAATCATCGCCTTTTCCTTAGTTAATATTCATCTTCTCCTTCTTTCCCTTGAAAATCTTACTTAGATGTCAGAGTGGCTGAGCTCGCTAGGGAAACACCTAACCTCTCTTCTAATCGTCTCCTTCTCTCTTTCTCAGGCTTTGTGAACTTCCCGGACAGCTGCCACTCCTTTCAGCAGACGAAGACTTCATCCTGGCACGACCTCAGCCGGAACAATTATCATTATTATATTCTTTAATAAACAAGCAGACTTCAACATTTTTGTCTCGACTAAAGAAAGTCAATTCTACAATAGTATTGCTGCATCAGTGGAAAAACATATTTGTCAAACATGGCTTATTTTTTTATGAGTTACAATGTGATTAAAGCTTGGCTGTTGATTTATCTATATTATCGATTTTAAATTTGAGTTAGTTTAATTGTTTAAAATTTTAAAAATGATTTAATTTATTCATTTTAAGAGTTTTTTATTATCAATTTATAACATCGTCTATCAACAATTCATAATTTTAAAATTTTTATTTGTGAACAATTATCTATATATATATTCAAATTTATTCATTTAATGATAACTAAATATAAATAAACTCTTATAAGTTGAATATCAAATTTACTTCTAAACGTTTGATTTATTTAAATCTTATTTTATTATAATTTCATATATATTTGATCTTCATTTTGTTTTTCAAATCAAGTAAACGGGAAGCATATTGTCCATCCTCATC
>JBAMIE010000068.1:974468-984984 GCA_037177295.1 Kaempferia parviflora
GAAGGATCACGAGTTGGAACTTTTACTATCCAACCACCCTCTTACCTTGCCCATATAGAGACAAATCTTCCTCCACATTCTGAAAGCTGGCCTTTTAACACCATGGGCTTGCCTGCCTGCTACATGAATGATAGCAGTCTTCCCGGGGAAGGATCACAAAGGAATGTGAGAAGCCGGCACAGTGGAGAATTTCATCTGCAGTCAAACCCAACTTGGTTTTCAAGAGATTGGCTCTATACTACTTATACACCTCGTAACACTTCAAGCGCTAGAATGACACAACAATGGAGCCATTTTTCTTCACCCATTATTTCTCAAGGACACCTTACTACTGCAGGTAATCATGTCATTGTATTTGTTGCTAGGCTTTATATGCCTCATTTTTCTTACTTTTTGGTTTGGAAATTGCAGATGCTAGCTTTATTAATCACAGGTTGAACCTGAACCAATTCACTGCTAGTGGCAATGTTGAAAATATGAGAACTGCAACTAACACTGCTAACAGTGCTTATCATCCCCATCTCAATCAAAATAGAAATCAAAGGGCTCCTCAATTCCCTTGCATTCCAAGAGTGGTGTCAGCCCACAGTGCCAGTGGCTACAATCCTACTAATATCCCTTCTAGCAGCAGAGCTGTTAGAGTGCCAGCAAGAGTAGAAGCAGCTGCATCTTCCAGATATTCAGGGCCATTGCCTAACTTAGGGTGGTCACGCCCTGGTGAAAATCAGAGTGCTGGTCTTCGTGGTAGATCCCATTCAATAATCCTCGGACATAATGCTTCCAATAGATGGGCTTCTGAGGTCTGTATTCTTAAAGATTTTTAAAGTACTTTAGTAATTTCACATTTGGTATCTCTTCATTCTGATGTTTTATAATTATTATTTTAGAAATCAATGCATCCCCATAGCATTTGCATATGCTCACTTGTTCATCTCCAATTGCATATATTTTTTATCTTCATTTGGTTCCCTAACTTCAAGTTTGTTTGCTCAAACCAAATTTGTGAAACACGTTAGCCATAAAGAAGTAACATATTTAATTTAATGCAAGTACTAAAAATGGGCAAAATTTGAAGAGATCGCTTGGCTAAAACTAATAAGGTCCAAGTATAAGAATACAGTTTTTTGATGGTTTCAAATAAAAAAAAGGGGATTCACACTTAGATTACGGCTAACATAATATTGATTGCAAAAATTTTGAGAAATAATTGAAAATTCTCAAGCTCCTCTAAACTCACATCTTCCTTAATGAAGAGAGTCAGGATGACTATTATGGTTACGAGGTATTCAATTGTGGTTTACATTAATTGTTCTTTTTTTTGTTTACAATATAAGCACTGCACAAGGTTAACTCTTATTTACCTGTCTTTTTAATTTGAATTGTTGTTAGCTATTGAAAATGTGTTGTATTATATTTGATATTTGTTAATGACTATATTCTGTTCAATCTTACTTATTCACACCTTGTACTTAATTCATGTTTGCAGAGTGATTTAATGTTTGGACCGATGACATTCTCTAACTCCGCAGACTTACATGATGAGCACAGAGACTTGAGAATGGATATTGAGGACATGAGTTATGAGGTAGTTACAATTTTTTTTTCTTGCTCCAACAAGCACAACTTATATTCACTCACTCTTTTATTTTATTTTATTTAACTGTGTAGGAACTACTTGCCTTGGCAGAAAGGATAGGAAATGTCAGTACAGGCTTGTCGAAGGAGGCCGTTAAGAGCTGTATTGCGAATAGAGTTTATCATTCTTCTCAACAAATGGAAGATGATGAAGAAAAGTGTGCCATATGCCTGGTGAGCACCAATATCTTTAAGCATGTCTCTACCGCTATGAAACTTGTTTAATCTGTAATAAATTGCAACAAGACATCACAGCTCATGCGCGAATTGTGTTTACAGGAGGAATACAAGGGTAAAGATAACCTGGGAACGTTGGAGTGTGGGCATGACTTCCATGTTTGCTGCATCTCTGAGTGGTTGAGAATGAAGAATGCTTGCCCAATCTGCAGGGAGCCTGCTTCTAGTGATACTAAGTAGCCCTCTTTTTCTTTCCTTTTTTTCGCCCGACATTTTATTGAATGGGGTTCATCTCCATCTCCATTGGTTTCAAAGTGAACAACATAAAACAGCATCCAAACCATGTCCAGCTCGTGGAGTCAAGCAACACCAAAGAGATGAATATAGTTGCCAAACCATCAATTTAATGCACAATTTCTTTTGTAAATTTGTGTTCAAAGTCCATGTTCATTAAACAAGGGATTTGCTTCTATGTATCAAAAAAAAAAAAGTAGTTCTGTGGACGAAGTTTCTGTCAGTGCAAAATTTTAGGGAAAGATCGGATCACATTTATATATTTTTTAATTCTTATTTTACCTTTTGTAAAAGACTATTTTTGTGATTCTAGCTATTTTAAGGTCGACAGTAGTTTTATAGTAAAAAAACTAAGAATTATTTTGTTAATTGCAATGCATAATAATGATAATAAAGCAATTACATTTATATACTCAAATAATTCATACACGTAGATGTGATTAAAAGCTTTATTTGATTTACTTAAACCAACTTAAACTAACCAAATTAATTTGAAATCCTAACCTAACTTATTTAGTAGCTTGTAACTGGTGTGAAATTAAACAAATAATAATTATTTTAAATATCAATTAAAAAATTATTATTTCAATTGATCTAACCGGGAATTGATCTTTAATAAATTTATCATTCTCTAATTAATTTAACACCTCATGGGAACGATCATACTTTGCAAAATTTAAAGTCTCCTCGGGATATGAGAGCTTACCACATGAGGTCTAGAGGTTGAATCTCGGCGCGCCCGAGCATATACCTCCCCATGTCTTGATCATTTGTACTTATAGCTAGTAGTCATTCGTAATTTATCTCTTCTGTATTGATCCTGAGACTGATTGACAGGAGCACTAAAAATTTCCTAAAAAACATATCAATAAATAGATAATTCCAATAGCTTGCTTCTCCAGTTTCTACCGAGAAAGACCCTCCATTTATTCAATACTAATACTTTTTTTAAAAAAAAATTTCCAACCCTCTAGTACGGTCATAAATTAACGCGGTAATTTATCTTCCTTCACATAACTATATTAATTTATCTTCCTTCACATAACCTCATAATCACTCACTAAGATACTAAAGTATGAAATACACAAAATTAACTCTATCTCAAAATATAATTAATTCAAGTTTTATGAAAAATCCTCTGAATTTTACTCACTAAATAAAGTAAATATTGGTCCATTATTATTATGATATTTCTTTCTCACTTTCTATCTGATAACTATGCAATAATAAAATATTCAACGGAATAATTAAAAAACTAAATTTTAAATGAGATAATTATATTAGAGATTAACAAGTGTGCATAAATTGTAATTGATTCCATTTGTAGGATTAATCAAGTAAAATACAGACACTACATTACTAAAAGAAATTATGCATGAAAAAGTAAATCCATTGATCATGCATGAAACCATGGCAGGACCTCAGATTTTGACATGCAAAATGGGATTAAAAAAAACATATATCTATGAACTGTAAGATTTTGGTTAAATTTTAAATAATGGAGGTGGATTACACCCTTCTAACTTTCTTCTTCGACCTCAGTATACTACCCTTTTTAGCATTCTTGTTGTTCGATCTCCCTGATCTTCTTGCATTTGTTCTTGCTTGGTTTTCATTCTACTGCTTTTAGAAGCAGCACGTGCTTCAGCACCAGAAGGTTTCAAATCAATTTCAGAAGGGCTTTCTTCCTCAACTTCCCCAAAGCCAGTAAGTTTATCAAATTCATCATCATCGATCAATCCCCGCTTTAGCTTCTTCAATAAACGGTACTCTTGATCCAACTCCTCTGCATCCTCTTTGGTCTGAATGGCGCGGCGCTTTTTGCCTGTTTTCTTCTTCATAACAGTGGCAACAGATTCCGGTTTCTTCTTCACCTGTTCTTGTCTAGGCTCTTCTTCTTGCTTGCTTACCAAAATCTTCTGTCTTTGCTTCTCTCTGGCTTTATTCCTATTGATTGTATGCAAAACAAGCAAACTGAATCATTCAAACGTAAGGTAATGTGTAGATCCAAGTTCATACAAACAAACCCCATGATGCAAACCGTCACAAATTATATATAATTTGGATTAAAATTAACAAGGTACAGGTGTAGATCCAAGCTCTTGATGTTAAATCATGTAACGAGGATGGAAAGTTCATGATGTTTTGGAGCCAGAATTTCTACTATAAGCATCACCAACTATAAAAAGAGGAGTTGCTTACTTGTACTTGATCTGTGTCAAATCAATATCATGGATGGACGAGAAACCCTCGACTGATAGAGAGTGATGCTTCACTTCTGGCATTGACGGGATCTGCAGCAAACCATATCCCATAGCCAATTTCCCGATCTCTAGATCTTTCCACCTATAAGGATGTGCCATCAAACACTTTAGAGATGGACAGGATCAAAGGGGAAAAAAGTGTAAAGGCGAACCTGAATATATAAGAACAGTGATGTTCTTTATATGCACGAATGTATGACACAAATGCTTTGATCCCCTTCTCCATCACATCGCGATCTTCTTTAGCTGCAGCTCTGATCTGAAACAGATGTAGATCATCTTTGAGATAATTGCCATTCCAGAAAAGATAGAAATGCAGTGCTCCAACTTGTTAGGACAGGGATTGCAATAGGAAGTGTTGAATTTAGAAGATCACAGTTGAGCTCTTTTTTGAGGTTATTGGGTTGTTGAAGTGAGAACGGGGAGTCACGGAAAGTAAAGATGATGTTTCCATTTCTCATATTTCTGGTCTCACTAGGTAAAATGTGTACCTTCTATTTCTAGTTAGAAGTTAATGAAAAATAATTAATTCAACCTCAAACTAATGACCAACAAGAAAGATGGAAATTTATTTTTCACATTTCTTAAACAAAGCTATAGTATAGAATGGAAGTTGCTAAGTGAAAGAAGCTCGTGATGGAGTCCCAAAATGACAAACTAAAAGCCTAGTGTAATTTCAAAGATGTTTGAGAACTAAAAAAATATCCATCATTCCTGCTAATCAAAAGCAAAACCAAGCAAGTAAAAAAGTATTATGTAAATAAAACTTGGAATGGAAGACGGGAGCTTCTTTTTCCACTTCAAGGATGATCTTACCTGAGGAACAATGTCGAATTCAGTATCTGAGCATGTTCTCTCTTTAAGAGGGACTCTTCTCAGTTGCAGGAATTCTACATAGTCATCCTCCTGAACACAGAATCCAATATTAAGTCATGGGTAACGTGTGATCCACTAAAATGGAACTTCCCCAGGTAGATATGATTGTCATATTAATTCTGTACACTTATGGATGTTGAACCTAACCTTCGGTAAAAGGAAAGCAATCGCACTTCCTTGTCTGCCTATACGAGCAGTCCGGCCAACCCTATGTATAAATACATTGGGATCCTGTGGTGGGTCATACTGCAAAAATAATAATAAATATCAAGAGCTAACAAAAAATATATTTGAGCAAATAGGTAAAATCCCCCGTTTGGAAAGATATAGAAAAGATGAACACTGAACAGAACAAAAATGGCAGGATCGGAACTCATCAATTTCAATTAACTATTACGTTTTCTAGCTGTGACAAGAATATGTACACAAAAGATATTGTAGATCTATCCATTGTACAAAACCATTTTAATAAAAGTTAAAGGAAGCATAAAATATCTAAATCAAATTACCATCATTAGTCCCAAAATTTCTACTTTCACTAACTAAATAAACCTACCTGTAAAATCCAGTCAACACCTGGAATATCCAACCCCCTTGCTGCTACATCAGTGCATAGAAGAATACCATTTGAAAGATCTGTAAAAGATGCCAATGCTTTCTCCCTTGCTGTCTACAAAGATAATAGTGCAATAGAAAAAGATTATATATCCTAGCAGAATTTTTTAAGAACCCAGCCATCAACTACCTGCTTCATTCTTCCATGAAGTGAAATTATGGGACAACCTTTCAGTTCAGTAAGTTGAGGAAGAACAACACCCCAATAATCAACACAAGCACATGTCATGAAGTATCTGCAATCCATGAACTTTTAGTGAATACTGATGGGTCATACAAATTAACTATACATCATCAAGAAAACACATTATAATGCCAATGGAAACATCAGTAAATTATCACAAAAAATTAATATAAAGCTTACACTATCATCTTTTTTGACATGTTTCTTGTCAAGAAATCAACAAGGTAGGTAGACTTCTTCTGTGCTTCACATACCATGTACTGTAACATAAAAAGAGCATTGAGAAGTTTGACTAAATGAAAATAAAAGATACCCATAAATAATGTGAGAATATATGCATCTAAATCAAATCAAGTGATTTCCTTCCCTTTTTTTTCAGAATTTGATTTTTATTGATTTCTTCGGGAAAGGATTAGGAAAAAAGATACAATCCAATTACAAGAATGATCAGTGATAGAAAAGATCAAGAGTTTTCCATGAAGAAATGCAAGGACAGCCTCTCATCGAGGGAAAAAATAGTGCTCACTATACTTTACAGCTGTAATAGGAAATTAGAAATTTGCACCATAAGGAGTTCAACCTCGTTTTATTTAACATTACGTGTCAGCGACTATATGTAGCAGGCAAAAACTGAAAGCCAACCACCTTATATCTCATACAACAACAATAACAATTAACAACCAACTCTTTATCACATTAAGTGGGATATCTAAGATCTCATAAGCATATAAAATATACTAAAGACCATAATACCTCAATATGTAGCCCTAAAGGTGTTTTTGCTGAAGCTACTTCTTGTGTTGACGCTTCACCTTGTGCTTTGACTTGCACTCGAACTTCAACCTTCACAGGATTCCTTAATCCTGCCTTTGAGAGCTCTTCAACAGCCTCTGTCTGTGTAGCAGAGAAAAGCCCAGTTCTTCGGAGCTTTGGTAAACGAGAAATTATATAAGTGAGTTGCTTTTGAAATCCCATTTCTAGAAGTCTGTCTGCCTCGTCTAGAATCAAGATCTGCATTGTGAAAAATGCCAACAAAGATGATCAAAGGAAAAGTAAATAGGTATTTGCTTAAATGTAGCATTGAGATCAAATGATATAGATTTCTGATAAAAACGATTAAGACAAAAAATTTCTCAGTATTTTGGTGCATCTATTGGAATCTTATTATACAAGAACAAAAACAACATTAGCAAACCTTGATCAAATTGGCTTTAGTGAAGTTATAGAAGATATCTAGTTATGCGTGTTTTTTGGAATATTTTAAAGTGCATTTCAAGAAGATTTGTGGAGAAGTCGCCATCCTATTTAATTTACATCTGCAGATTATACTTATTTTCACTTTTACTGGGTCTGCTAAGGGCGTGTTTCTTATGGCGAAAAGATTTGCAGAAAGAAGAAGTGGAGTGGAGGTAGGTAGAGAATCACCTTTCCATTTCTTTGGATGAAGCAACATGGAGAAATAAATAGAGAGAGAACTATTCATCTCCCTTTCTCTAAAACATTTCCACCCAAATTGGGAAGAACACATGAAAGCCAGCTGCAGTCAGTTTCTTTTAATATATATACACTGAAAATTTTAAATTTGCTTATAGTAGACTTTTCATTATTATCATAAAAGGGCAGCCCGGTGCACAAAGCTCCCTTCAATGTAGGTCCAGAGAATGGATCTATTCTATGTAGTCTTACCCTACATCACAAGAGAATGTTTCTACGATTCGAACCCGTTACCACAAAGTCATGCGACAACAATATTACCATTGCGCCAAGGCTTGCCTTTGCTTTTCATTATTATCATAATTTAAATTGTTTTTGGAAAATAAAAATAGATGAAATAATGATCCTATCCTCGTATGAATCCCTCTAAGGAAATGACCAAAAGAAAATTTGATATGTTTCTTTCCCTTTAAGGAAACAATAGGATGGAACCATTCAATCGTTTCTCTTATGCACGCTATCTCTCTCATATTCCTCTCCACACTTTCTATACTCCATAGGAAATACGGTATAAAAGAAACAATACTAAGGAGATAATTGAGAAATAGACATGGTGAACATGCATCTAATTGATTGAGATGGAGAAAGCAACAAGATATGGCACAAGACAAGCTTAGCCATATAATATAGCCAGTACACTTCAGTTCATAGTAATAAAAAAACAAAGCAACAATAAGATATTTTTACATATTTTGGCATGTTATATGTAAAAAAGCATATTACACATGGTTTTTGTTCTCAAAAACTTGCACATGAGTTTTTTGTTATCCGAAGATGTCATGTGATGGAGGGGTGTTGTCAAACCAAAAGTAACAGTATACCCTATCAAACTAAATTAATGCTTTTCCATTCTCCATCCCTTCAAGTAAACACAAAATCTGACAGAACAATCCTCTTATTTGGCTATTTGAACTCACCCCTCTACACTCATTTTCAGTAACTTTATTCCCTAGATTATCTTATCGTCAGAATGGGTGCCACATCCTGTACACAATCACGCATAATAAAAGTTGCAAGCTCCCTTTACTCATTTCCTTTCATGGTTGATGGTTACACTCTCCACCACATCTGGAAGTGATAACCATAACAGTCAGCCTCTTCCATCATACATCATACAACTCATATTTGACTAAGTTGCTTGGACTAAGATTTCACTTTAAAAGATGCTTAAGATCAATATATGTATCTTCTAGAAAAGCTTCCAAAAGTAAAGTTGCATTATAAGAAAAGATAAAATTTCAAAAGAATCTTTTCTTCAGAAGCAAAGGCACTGACATAATAAAATCCAAAATAAAATAAATGACATAGGTTCAGATAGAAATACCTCAAGGCTTCGAAAATCTAGTACATCCAAGCGCTCCATTACATCACACAGCTTCCCTGGAGTACCTACTAAGATGTTGGCGCCTTCAGTTTCAATTTTCTCTTTATCTGCCCTTATGTCTAGACCCCCAACAAGAAGAGCAGACTTGACATTCTTAATTGTTGAGAAGAAAGGCTGTGCAACATGGTATATTTGTGATGACAGCTCCCTTGTTGGAGAAATGATCATCCCTAGAACCTGCAATACAAACATGTGTTTTTATTAAAAAAATAACTCACTGTTGTTGAATATAATAATGTTGCAAACCAACAGAGAGAAAAATACGTTTCCCATTCACAAACTGAAATTATCACACACACAAAAAAAAAAAAAATCCATGACTATCAGCATTTATTGAAGATTGCTGATTATCATGAGAATCAGTAAGCCTAGAACATGCCTAGATTTTAGGCTATAAGAACTTCTGTTCATTCCATCTTGCAAAAAAGAGAATGGAGCAAGTGTTACCATATTGGAAGCGAAGCATATCTAGTAATATCAAACAGAACAACTATAATGGTTGATTTGGTTAAAATTAAGAATTTGATGTTCATTAACCTGTAGAGGAATCTATTCTCAAAGCCTCTGTTTGGAAGCTGAACTAGAATTCATGTGAGAATCAATACATTGGGACCATAGAAATAATATTCTACAACAAGGACTAGGTAAGCAGGTATTCATACATGTCGGTGCAATTTTAGAGAGAAGACACTACCAAGAGTACAGAAACGACTCCGCTATTACAAAACAATAAGGTAACCTCTCACGAAAAATGCATAGAATTAGAGAGAAAAAAGCACCTGATGAGGCTTAGGGGCAGAGGTGCATCGTCGTAGGATCTCGACTAAAGGTACAACGAAAGCGAGGGTTTTTCCGGACCCAGTTGCGGCGTCGACGGAAACGTCCTTGTGGCTGCAGAGCAAGGGGATGGTAGCGGCCTGAACCGGCGTGCAAAAGTGAAATCCAGCGAGGGCTAGGGCCTCGAGGACTGGCACGGAGAGAGAAGGGTTCACATCCGAGAAACGAGTAGTGGTAAGCGCCCGATTCAAAGCCTCATGCTCAGCCTCCGCCATGGTGTCGCCGCCGCCGCCGCTCTCCGTATGGGCAGAGAGGGTTTTAGACGATGCTTCTCTTCTTACAGGCAGTTAGTTTTGAATTTATATAATAAAATATAAATTTTAAAGTATAACAATAAGGGCATTTGGTCTAGTGGTATGATTCTCGCTTAGGGTGCGAGAGGTCCCGAGTTCAATTCTCGGAATGCCCCTTAATTTATTAAAAAAATTGAATTACTTTTTGTTATTTATTTTTTCCTCCTGTTTCTTTATGCTTAACTCAGACAAAATAAATTGTAAGGGCATTTGGTCTAGTGGTATGATTCTCGCTTAGGGTGCGAGAGGTCTCGAGTTCAATGCTCGGAATGCCCCTTAATTTTTTAAAAAAATTGGACTACTTTTTGTTATTTATTTTTTCCTCCTGTTTCTTTATGTTATTAAACTCAGACAAAATACAATGTAAGGGCATTTAGTGTAGTGGTATGATTCTTGCTTAAGGTGTGATAGGTCCCGAGTTCTATTCAGATTGCCCCTTTTATTTTTTTTAAAAAAAATGGAC
>JBAMIE010000068.1:1001439-1026675 GCA_037177295.1 Kaempferia parviflora
GAACAAAAAAAAATCTATCCTTCCATCCTTTGTGGGAGGAAGGAAGACTCCCGATAAAATTATGTTTCGATCGGGACATGAAGTGAAAAACTCCTGATTCGGAGGTGTGGGGAAAGAAAAAAATAGTGGAAGAAAGTAGGAGTGACAGGAATGATGAAGAGTTTAAAGAGAATGGTAGCTCCGCTCATCTGGATGAAAGCGGTAGGTACCATTTGTTGGAGGGGAATACTAAAATATTGGGAAATGGCTATAAAAAAGGGAGGAAGAGGGAATCTAAGTCCGTATTCTAATTACCCCAAAAAGAAGGTATAGAATCCTAATGGAGGTTCTACTGGAGCTTGCTCGAGGCTAGGAACTCGAAGTTCAATCTCCTTCGGGATACCGTAGTTATCCCTACCAGTCCTAAGGGCACCCTCTTTCACCTTCGACCCTACGGCGTCATACCATTTGAACAAGTATTCTCCGGTTGTAACTTTCTTCTGAGGACTCTCCTTCTTACCCTTCACTATGACTACGAAAGTGATAACGAGAAGGTCAAAGAAAAAACGGGAAGTAATAACACTTACTTGTGAAAACCCTAAAAATTCGAAGAAACAGGAAGGGAGAAAGAAGACGAGTGCAACGCCGCGCTTACGAAGATTATGAATAAGAGGATTTTTCTAAGGCATTCCTTTTATCTGGGCGTAGTCGAACAGGTCACTACTGAACGGCTAAGATCAACGACACGTATCCCAACCTAACGTAAGATGATATGCGGGGTCAGAAGACCAAAGAATTTTTGAATCTTCTCTCACTGTCGAGTCGTTGCAGCCTGGGAGAAGAAAATATATAGATGGATGTCACGTGTTCAAATGAACCAATGTGATCGGAGGAAGCACAATCACCTTTCTCCGCGCATCAAAGCAGATCGCATGCCGAGTGTGAACGGACACGTGGCAATGAATCATAAGTTGTCGGCAATATGCCGCTCCATGCCCTCTTAAAGGAGTTTGATGAGACATCAATCATCAACGCCTCATAAACAGCGCGTATCCACAGGATAATAATAGTCTTGATTTTGCCGCTCATTATAAATTTTCAATTCTTCCCTTAATAAGGAATAAGGGTAAGGAAATAGAGAGAAATCAATTCTCTAAGTAAAATTCTTTCTTCGCCTCATAATTTTCACATAAGTCCAATCAGTCTATTAAACTCCTTCAATTAGATTTGAAGGGGGGCTATTGATCCGGATGAATAAAGAGGCGAAAGATACGGATGATGTGGCTGCCAACTCAGCCGCAATTTGGATAGCCCGAGGTCCACCTCGGGCGAAAAGATCCGAGGTCCACCTCGGGCGAAAAGACCCGAGGTCCACCTCGAGCGAAATGACCCAAAGGTCACCTCGGACAAAAGATCCGAGATCCACCCTAGGGGTTGTTGTAGGTGAATGTCACCTGACCTCCTCAGGAATTCCGTCAAGCATAATAAGTTTTTATAACAAGCCGTTATGCATGATTAGCATAACTGATGGCCCATGATTAGTATAACTGAACAGCAGTTAATGTTGTAACGTCTAACGTGTGTTCATAAATGCGGGAACAGTTACGCACGGAGATAACGGCCTGCCTATAGGTATATAGGACACGAGATGTACTGCGGTAATTTCTTCTAAACTCTGAGACCACACACATATACTAAATCTATTTTCTGATCTCCATCTCACTTGAGCGTCGGAGGGGCAGACGCCAGAATTCTTCTGGTGTCTCCTTAACGTTCGTGTTATCATTTTCAGGGTTCATCATCTTCCCAGGAGTATCATCATCGGCTGACTCATCATTTCCAGTCGTCCAAGCAGTTCTCTCCGGAACACTATGTTTACTTGAGAGGGTGGATTCAAAAATTGAGGAAAGTTTTCCGGAAAACTTTCCTTAATTTTTTAATCCACCCTCATAAAAAATAATGTATATTATAGGTTTGAGAATAACAATTTAAAAATAATTTTTAAATTTATAGAATTTTATTTCTATTTTCATTCTTATTTCTTTTTACTATCAAACTTATAGCTATTCGTCATTTAACCAAGCCATGTCAAACCGAATCATTTTTGTCAGCCCTAAAATATTGATATTAAATTAGAAAGCCAAGAATGATTTAATAAGCACGCTTATTAGTAAATATAAAAGAAAAAGTCTGACCTAAAATCATCTAATAAATACATATTTATATATGATAAGGACATTTGAACAGCACTATTAGCAAGTCAACACCCGGATTAGACTTTCATTTTATCTTGCAAGCATTTTGTATCTTTGAGAGGCGTACTTTCTATATTCATCAAATTCTTTAATATTTTCAAAATAATGATAAATCTCTAAAACATATAAGTATATTGATACGATATGTTATGAGTAGGCCCTAAAAATTTAAGATATTTAAAATCAAAATGATGTGGCGGTCAAAGTTTCGGCTGACATGGTAATTAAGGCCTTCGAAAGAGTGTCTAGGGTTATATAAGCTCGGGACGGTTAGTTCAGTAGGGTTCACCCTAGCTCCTCGTGAACACAACATATTCGGCCGCATGGTCGTTAGCCGATCGGCAAAAGGGTCGGACGGTTCATTGTCCCCTTCCTACTTAGGGTCTCTCAAATTCTTATTCAAGCGGCACTAAGACTAAGCAAACCCTCTTAAGCTGTATTTCTCGCTATCCGGACGGCTCGCTCGCAAATATTTCCACTTTGTGCGAGACTAGTGACCCTTTTATCCACCGCCCAGTCGGCTTAGGTACTAACCAGATACTCTAAAGAATCATCCCTCATTCCTAAGATGGGCCACCGAGAGTTTGTCCCAATACCTCGTATCGTAACCTCCATGACCTATGCTGATGGTCTACTCAGGAATGACCTCAACACCAATAGCCTCATGACCTATGCAGATGGTCCGCCCGGGAATGATCTCAACCCTATCTCTATGCCTCATGCATATCTAAGTGACTCACTTTCCATTCGGACGTCTCCTCAGAGAATAGCCTTCCGAAAGCATCGTAACAGTATGTCAGAATAACTTCCTATCAGAGAATATTCTGCCACCATGGCGTCTAAAAGCTTTCCCTAGTACATATCGAGCTTTCTGGCCTCCTCGTCACCCAACACCCTCAAAAATATTCTTTTGTCCCCACGATACAATCGAGGATTAACATATAGTATAAAAGGTGTGCATGTATACACAGGGAGGACTTTTGGCATTTCTTCCACAAGAGACTGCTGAAAGGACTTCTCATCGTCTTCTTCCTCTGTCTCCACTTTTCGCTTTCTACTTTCTGTATTCTGCATCGAGAACGGTTTCTGACGACTTGAGCGTCAGAGTACCCGAGCCGGGAACTTTTTCCCTGGTTTCTGATGTTAACGTCGTCGGCTGCATATGCGTATGTTGGACAGCATCGCAGAGCGCTCAGAGGTAGTGAACTTGCAGGATGGGGAGCTTGGCAGTGTCTTAGGGCTCTCGACAATGTGGGACTTGTGTGTATATATTGTAAGTTGCTCTGCCTCGTCTTTTAACGTATTTTGGTTATTTTCTTTATTTTGTACTCAACATTACGATATCCATCATCTACCCCTCTTTCCCTTTGCAGGAGGGATTTTATCCTTGACAAACTCATCTCTCTGCCCTCTCCTATCCTCAACCTCCATCTTATCAAAGCACCCCAATCTCTACCTTTTCCACCCACCTCACCTACCAACACCGTCACCCATTCGCCTGGATTGTTCCTGATTCCCGTCGCGAATTCCTGACGGGATCATATGTTATATTGTTTTACAAAATTTTTAATTGATGAAAGGGTAAGATTTATATCTGTTGGAGAGAACGAAGAGCATACGCGTAGATATAACTAGTTAACTACAGCGGTTCAAGAAGACGAAGAGCATACGCGTAGATATAACTATTATAATTTATTGTTCCGTGAAGCTATAAATTGTGTTCTTCTTTGGCAATTGACGTGCAGGTACACTGTGATTGACCATAAGCTGCTGGTTTGTCTTCTCTGTTACCTCCACCATTCAGATGCAGATGTCTGCCAAGAATCTCAATGACGATGGCAAGTCCATCACCGTCAATTTGTAGAGTTCAGACTTCATCTTTGATAACTTGAAGGCGAAGATCCAGGACGAGACCGGAGGGTATCAGTATCACCTTCGACATGCTGCAGAGACCGAGTGTAAGTATGCGAATCTTCGTCCAGCCTTCCTCCACTTCCAGCATAATTACGCTGCAGGTTAAGAGCTCGGACACAGTCGCTAGCGTCAAGGCTAAGATCCAGGAGGAGAAGGGCTTCCTTCCGGACCAGCAAAGCCTCTTATTTGCTCGCAAACAGCTTGAGGACGGCTGGACCTTGGCGGACTACAACATTCAACCGGAGTCCACCCTCTTTCTGGTTCTCCGCCTTCCTTGTCAGATCTCCTCCCCCGTTTGATGTTCCATTGAGTTGTTGGTGGTGGTGGTGTTTAGTTCTGTTCCTGCTGCCTGGTCTCGTGGATGATCGTTATCTCTGTTTTTTGTGTGATTTTGTGCGTGGGGTTTCGAGTACGATGAACTGGAGCTCTGCTTTATGCTTCTGAGCTCTGTTCAAACATCAAAACATTCGACATTTTCTAATGTATTCAAGTTGACGACGCAAATAAACAAAGCTAAATATATATTTTATTATCAAATTTACCTGCAGTCGTTGACTGTACTTACTGCCAAAGTCTTTTTCAGAGGATGCCAAAAAATGTTGGAGGAATCAGCAAATTTAATAGTGCAAGATTTTTCAAGTTACAGATTCGGATCCTACACATGGTCGATTGGATTTCTAAATTTATAAATCTCAATTTATATACCTTTCTCTTAACAGTTTCCAACCCTATCCCACCGGCACAGATAGTTCGTGGAAATGTCGAGAGCCAAGTAACCGTTACATATTTCATAATGGTTGCCGCACTGGATCAGCTCTGAGAAATTCGTAGGGTCACTTGCCGGTGTGCTCAGCCGTCGATCAATCACTCGTCAGAATATCATGTCTGGGTTTGGCGCCGTGGAATTCCGATCTCGCATGAGTTAACTCGAGCAGCAAATCTAAGTGAACAAAGGGATTCACCGACTGAAGTAGCTTCTGGTGATATGTTGACGAACATCAATGTTTTTGAATCTCCGCCAAGACAAGGCTACCATTACGAAAAAAAAGTTAATAAGTCGATTGGAATTCCTATTTAGATCATCACATGAAGGAACATTTCACCTGTAGAAGATATGTTAACTTGGAGTTCCTGAAAGGCACATGATCTTCTTTCTTTGCAATTGAAAATATCACATCACTCAAGGCCGACAAGCTTTTGTTGATTGCCTACGTTCCAAGTGACAAAAGGTTTGTCAGTAAACAAACTGCTTAAACTGAAGCTAGAATTTATAATCAGCAGCAATGAAGAAAATGCAAATATTTAACCTGAGTTTCCTTTAGGCGATCCCCAGTAGAACCACTTTTGGCAAGACGTTCACTTCCAGCAAGATCAATTAAGTTCAATACACCTTCAATCTGCTGTTCTGTTCTCTGAAGTAAATATTATGTTAACAATATGTGCAAAGTTTAGTAGCATACACGACGAGTTTATTTGCATACGCAATGAGTTTCTCACCTCATTCACACCAACAATTCTTAAAGTGAAGACAAAATGACTTCTTGAAGATTGATCATTCATTTGGGTCTTACCCACAGACCTGATACAAAATGAAAGAGAGACTTCAAAGTTAAGCTTAAAATGCAAAAATGCACAGACATACACTTATAAAAGGATAATAGCATGGTGTTGATGTGAGATCCTAAAAGTAGGTCAGCAAGCAACTTTAAATATCATGATCGTATTTAGTGAAAAATAACATAGCAATATCACTTATTTAAATTTATTTTACATATGTATATACTCAATAATTTTTCAAATTTATGAAATAAAAATATAGATATTGCATTTAAAATATCTAATTCTGTCTACGAAATAGGAAATGCAGCCATTCAAAGTTGCATCTGCAGCTGGCAAATCCTAATTTCAAATAGCTTTGAACTTGCAAGAAATTTTGCAGGCAACCAAATGCTTGCACTAATTGCTAGTAGACAAACAGTTGCCAAGTTAATTCGCACAGTAAAATACAGGATCTTTAGCTTCGCTAACATATTTCATGGTTCAAGGGGGTTTAATCTTAGGTCACAAATTGGTCTCCTATCAATTATCCAGTTAACCAAGATTAAGAATTTGTGAACCACAATTTCAAACTAGATAAAATGTTGTATTTGCTGAAAGTTAAAATCTACTGATCAGATGAACACATGAGCAGTTTTGCAATAGTTAACAGACAACAATTTTATCACATTAGTGTAACAAATATAAGTTTTTAGACAACCACCTCAGCACATTTTACCTGTTCATTGAAGCCTGTTGAAGGAGGAACGAGACATGCTCACTGCTACAAACATCAACAATAGTGAGATCAGACACAACCGCATTGCCATTAGTGTCATGCTTGATTGAATACTGCTTAGTCAGACCACCACTTGTATCTACACTAGTAGGTCGGCCAGGTGATAGCAAATCACGAATTGTTTCATTGTAGATTTCCAACATGGAAGCCTGAAAAGAAAATTAAAAAATCAGAATCACCTACAGCAAACATGTCACTCAAAATGAAAGGATAGGCAAAGGGCAGAAACAATGTAAGATAACCTGCTTACCTGCATTTTGTATTTCCAACCTTGAGATTGCAGAGATTGACTAATCTGAAAAATTTGCTCCAGGGATCGTGGAATAAGTCCTTTCTGTTCAGGGCATTCAGTATTGCCCATCATGGTATAAGTTTTGCCCGAACCAGTTTGCCCATAAGCGAATATGCAAACCTACAGAAGATGACAATTTTTTCTTAGAGCAAAGAAAAATATATAGTTCAAATGCAACTACAAGAGGGACAAACAAATCCACAACAGTTGAGCAAAATGGAGTAGGTGGGTAAGAAATAACATCAGATAAAATAAGTAAATCCAGTAAAATCAAATTGTATCTCATTTCACCCACAAACAGTTCAAAATACTATACAAAAATATTTACAAGAGTACAATCAAATAAACTGAAAAGAAATTTATATGTTAATTCAATACCTTGTAGCCATCAAGTGCACTTTGAATTAGCTGAGATATTTCTTCAAAAACTTCTCCTTGAGAAGCTCCCTGGTTGAATACTTTGTCAAAAGTGAAGGAGTACATCTGGGCTGTTTATATTGCGTTCATGAATGCTCAGTACTCTTGTATTACAAATGGCTAAGTAGATATGATCAAGCAGAGTGCTCAATAACCAGTAACAAAAGCACAATTGAGGCGTACCATTATTTGTCATGTCAATCCCGGTGCCAAGAGATTCAATGGATGTTGGATAAGAAACAACAGATCCATCTGTACTGCCCAATTCAGGATCATGTAAAAGAGGACGAACTCTACAGAATACGCGAATATTTCCTTTAAGTTCCTGCAGATAAGAGGTTCAGCACAACCAGAATTTAAAACACATGTTAAATAAACTTCCATACCAATATAGTGTTATGCAACTTTTTCCGTATCTTCTCTGCTTCCACTATTTGCAACTCTGCATCTGCAAGACGATCTTGCAAATCAATAACAGTTTTTTTCTGCTCTTCATATTCTGATATTACCTCAATAGCTGTCAAGTCGGCTCTCTAAGAAAACAAAAATGTCAAACGGATTATTTTACACAACACTATTTGTACATAATTTGATTCCTTTAACACAATAATGAATACTAAAATTGCATTACTTACCTTCAGTTTCTCATTGGAAGAAGTAAGTTGTTGCCGCAAGAGTTTAATTTCTCCACTTTGAGAAGAACATGTCTCCTGTGAGTGATAAAAACAAATATGTCATCACACTTGAGAATAGCAAAACAAAGATGTTAGGGTTATAGGAGTACAAACCTCAAGAAGAGCAGCCTTTGCAGTTATTGTTTCCAATGATTTTGAAGATTTTCCACTAATTTCTTTGTATTCAGCAACTTCCATGATCAAACTCTGCACTTGTGCTAATAAATGATCGCGGTCATCTCGCACTTGCTGAAACTCTGTTCTAATAAAACTGATCTCCTTTTTTAACTCATCTTTTTGCTTGACAGCATCTTGCTGAGAAGACTGAAAGTAACCAAAACTTTAGGATCGATTAACTGAACCAATAGCTAATTATGATAACATCAATATCAAAAGCAATTAGAAAAGGTGTGCCTACAACAAGTAAACAGTGTGCAACTGATCATAAATTAACTATAATGAATAAGGATGTGACACAAGAACATAATAGAATATCCATAAGATTGTCAAAACAAGATTCCTATCTAGAATTGTCTTGGTGAATTTTCAAATCATGAATCATATTGAATCTTGAATTATAAGATTGAGATAAAATTACAAAATGTGTTAAAAAAGAATCTACATTATTCAGAATATTTTTGATATCCTATGCTATGTAAAATAATATAACACTCTTCATAGTATAATATTATGAATCAACTATGTTGACACTAATCCATGACAAAAATAAATAATATACGTACAATAAAGTACAAGTTATGGTTACTTTGTCCCATTAAGAATTAAATGAAATGTTTAATAGGAAATTTTGTCCTTAAATGCTTGATATTGAATTTTTTTTTTCCTAACCATTGCTATCAACTTACAGTCTCAAACTCTCAATAACATCAAGAAAATTGAAAAGACAAAAAGGCATCCATGACCATGCTGCATGAAAACAAAAAAAAAAAAGATAATTAACACACCACTGGTTTCACTGCCATTATTATTCCATATATTGATGAAATTGGTTCTTCTCAGTCATTACTAGGTGTCAAGTCAACATCACTTACCATTCAACTCTATCTCAATGTGACATGGGTTTCTTCTTATTATGTTACCAATTACTTTGAGATTCCATTCTTTTTGACATTTATATTTCTATAGTATAATACAAAGTCTTGATTGTTGTTGTATAACACAAAGTTCATCATTTCTATTATAATGGCTTCAATTAAATTTCTAATTTCAGGTTGAATTTACAGCCTTTGGATTTGATTTACTTTTGATTAATTGGATTTAGCATTTAATGGGTTGGTTTTTTATTTTTAACATCATATAAAATAAGATTCATATCAAAACTTATTGAATCAAACTGAATTGTCATGATTCTATTGACATCATGTTCATACATAAGGACCATATTGTTTTACATGATAACCATTACAAAATATAACAAACCATGAATCTTATGATTCTGACCAGTATGATGTCCATTATTATATCAGCTCAAGGCACTCATGCAAATTTCCATGTAATTTGATTTTCAAAATCCCTTAAATAGAGAAAGTACACTACAAACTCCATGAAAGGATCCTAAGAATTTTGAATGAAATATATAATAAAATAATGCCACTGGCATCCATCCCACTTGTTTGATGTTACAAACAACCTGACTTCTAAATTTTCAGCAGACTAAAAGATCTGCTAAAGTCGAGTCATAATGTCCAAAAGGAAAACAAGAGACTCATTAGAACAATTGATTGAGAATGATAATACCCCTAAAACAGATATATTAGATTCTGTGAAGAAAAATAAAGACTGCAAACTCAATGAATTGCATATTTAAAAAAAATAGAAAAAAACTATGCCATTTAGTAGTAAAACAAATAGAAGACATGTAAAGAACCTGATCTCCACACTTGCAAAAATAATAGCCACACATTATTCGAAGAAGAGCGAAACAAATTTTTAGGGCACCAACCATGAATTTCAATGGTAAAAGAATTTTTTAAAACAAATAAACTAACCCGAGAAGAATCAAGTTGGTTTTTGAGTGAACTTGCATGTTCCCTTGTAGTACTTAGGCTTTCCATTATGGCACTCTTCTCTTTCTGCAATCTTGAGATAGTTTCACCATTTTTATTGGCCTCGTTTTGAAGATTACTGTTGTACTGTTGCAAACTGGCATTGTATTCTTGCAATCTCCTATTAGTTTCTTGAAGCATTTTTAACTGAAAAATCAGGTTAAGAAAATCTGTGAAATATGAACCACCATATGAATGTTTAATCACACTGAACAGAAACATACCTGGTCACTGACACTCTTCTTCTCTTGGGTAATCTTTTCTAAATCTTTGGATATAGTATCTCTAGATGTCTCGATTTCAACCCTTGCTTTCCTTTCATTTTCATAAAATTTAACAGCAGTCTGCAGAAATGTAAATTTTAAAACAGTCAAGTTTGGTCAGCTAATTAACATGTGAATCATCAACAGTCATACCAATCTATCAGTTTCTTCCTTTCTGAAGCCATCCTGCAAATTAGAATGCATAATTTGAAGTTCCTTGAAAGCCGATTCTATTTGATCAATTGTAGCCCTCATGTCAGTTTCTACACGCACGCACACAAAAAAAAGATAAGATGATCATCAACTCTTAATAAAGCATCACAAGATTCTGTTTTGAAACAATCTGCCGAATTTCAAAATTGAAATTCATTTCTGCGAATAAAAAGTTCATGCGTGCATTCTTGTTTACCTATCACTCTGTGCCTTTTCTCTTCAGAATCCAACTCATTTCGAAGTTTTTCCTGCTCTGCCAAGTAGTCATCTTCAAGCTCCATGTACCATCTGATGCAAATTCGAAGCTTTTTAATGTACTCCGTCATCTGTTCACTCTTTCCCTGAAAATTTGACACGGAAAACAATTCAACACAACAAAAGAAACGAATTTGGTCGATAAGAAAATAACTTCCAGAGAGCGCAACCTTGAAATCGTTCTTGTTCTTTCCTTTCATCTTCTCGCGCAGCAACGTCTCCACATCCTCCCTCGACCCAAACTCGATCCCCGCAGTGCTCCCAGCATCCGAGCACGAGTTATTCTGATCTCCAGTGGTTGAGCCGGCATTGACGGACGAAAGCACCTGCCGCGGCACACGGGGGCTGGGATTAGGACCAGCCATCTTTCCTAAAGCCGCGACCCTCCGCTTGTCAATGGGCGTCGCCTCGTCCAGATTCTCCTTCTTCTGCAACAACCAGAAAGAAGCTGAAATCAGATCCTTCGAAATCCCACCAAAGAACGCAATCCCGCCGGAGCTCACGCTTGAAGGGCTTCGAGTTGCGGCCGGGTGGGCGGGCATGGGGGGCCTCATCTGGGACCGCGAGGACATGATCTCGATCCCGACCGCCAAGGTAGAAGTGGAGTGTGGAGACGAAGGAAAGTCGAGGATCAAAATGCCTCTCTTTTTATCGTATATCGATCTTGTTGCTTATTTAGGGTTCTTGAAGGAGCTCTTTCCCGTCGGCGTCGACGTCACGTGAGAGCGAGGGATTTGAATTATTTTGAATTCGTGACCAGTGGAAGTCGCAGTAAACGGTATCGGATCTGATTCGTTAAAACGGCATTCGATCCGCTATCCCTTCTTATTAAATAAATAAATTATTATTATTTACAATTTTTTTTCCTAAAATAAAGGACATGTTTTAAGGCTCAAATGCATCAACAATATAATGATATCATCTTTCAAGCAGCATCATTATCGTGTATAATTCCAATAGTTAGAGAAAGTTCGCGAAAAAGCTTACCGAAGGGACAAAGTTGCCATGAGATCATACTCCACGAAAATGTCGGTCCAAACTCGACTCGCTACCCGTTCGAATCTATGAGCTATTGAAATGTTGCTTCTCTACATTGCACCAACAAAGGACACAAAAAAGTGAAGAGATGAGAACTACTTGCTACTTGCCATTTCATGCAAGAACATGAGAATCAGTTCATCTTTCATCATCCAATCAGCGGTTGCAGAGATGGACAAAGCCAACAATTTTATTTATTCATGATGGAAAGGGAGAGCTGAACTAACTAATACCTAATCAAGTAATAAGATGCTTAGACTAGTTAATTAGCCTTTAAGAGAAGGAATAATTGTTGCAGTTTGCATGATATTTTGGAATTAAAGCAGTGTGATGATTTATCAACTTAATCCAAACTAGATTGCCATTTAAAATCAAGTCATGATGTGTCGGCAAACTTTTATATATAACAACTCTATTGTTAGAGTTGAGCAAAACTTACATTTAAAGAAAAAATTGATTATAATATCAATGATTTAGTTAAATCAATTCAATTTTAATTTTTAATTTTAAAAACAGTTAAATCAATTTTTATTAAATAATAAAAAAGTAATATTTTTTATTAGATTATTAATTTAAATTAAAATATTAACATATTTTTTAAATCAATTAATTTAATTACTCACAAAATTAATTGATTTTATATATAATGATAAAATTTAATGAGTCTAATTAATCTAAAATATTTAATTAAGTTGATTTGATTTTAAATGAATGCTCAGTTCTATCTTCTTAATATTCTTAACTATTGATTTGATCGAGAAAAATATATTTTTCAATTTTAGCAACTCTATAAAAAGGGCACATTCTATTTTTGTCACGTGAAAGGGGTATTTCGATTTTAAAAAATATATTAAAATACCATATCATTTTTATTTTTATTTTAAAAATACTTTTATTATAAAACTACTACAGCATATAATAATTATGTTCATATGCTAATGCAACATAAGATAATTTATTTAAAATTATAATGAAATTGTTATATATTATAATAATTTTAAATAAAAGTGTTACATATTGTGGACAAAGTTATCACATGTTATAGTAATTTTAAATTTTGATTAAATTAAAGCTTGATCAAATTAAAATAATTTTAATTAAGCTAAAAAGAATATTTTAATATAATAATATTCTATGTATATCAATTTTGATTTGATATTTTTAAAATTGAATATTTGTTATTTTTAAAATATATTTTAAAATGTTAAAAAAGAGTCTCAAGGTGGATCAAAAGGAAAATAAAGTCTGCCGGGTTCGGTCCAATTGGGGCCCTAACTCGGCCCATGTCGCGTTCTTCGCAGTGATAATTCAAAGGTCTTGTCTTCCGTATGGCTTCCTGGTTCCTAGGCGATCGATTTCGTCAACAGCCTCGGTAAATCTCTGGTAATCCATGCACTTCGTTTGGAAATCTCTTTGACCAAGTTTTCAGGGTTTGTTTTCGTGGATTTGAGGCTTCCTGTGGCTTTTGAGTATTCAATTGTGAATTGGAAGATTTTGTGGCTCCTCGTCTTGCTCATATTAGCGATCCATTGCTATTTTTTAGGTCTACTCGTTTGTGATGCCAGTGGTCCTTGAAAATGCAAGATCTTGTTGAGATTTCAAAGTTTTCTCATTGATTTTCTCGCATCGATTGGAGTGTTCTGATCTAGCTTCATTATTTCCCAAAAAAAAAATTGTCCTTTTTGGGTACAGGTACGGCAGCAAGAGCATCGATATTTAATGGAGACAATGTGAGTGCCCAATCCACTGTATTTCAATTGCAACTAATTCCATAGTTTTGTTTCTAAATTTTGAATTTCTGCTGCAACCATGGTGGAATTTGTGCTGTGTCAAATATGTTCTTGTTGTTCCTCTATTCTGAAACAAGAATGATGCTCTTTAGCTTTAAGAAATCCTTTTGATATATTTTTGCAACTAATCGTGCATTGTAACTGTTATTTGCTTTATTTTTAGGGCGCAGGAGGAACTGACTGATCAAAAGCAGTACCTTGAAGAAACTTTCAAGCCTAAGTGCATACGACCTTTGCAGGCTTATCAGGTACTTCACACGATCATGTTTCATTCCTGGAATTCCTCGTGGAACTGTTAATCTTCAGCCAAGTTTCTATCAGTATCCCCTTAGAGAAATTCAAGCCTGTGAAATTTCTAGCATTAATTTCTCTGTATCTTTTCTGTTTGCATACCTAAGGTGAGACCTCATTTGCTAGCATCATGATACTTCTGTTGTTAAATCAAACAAATGAATTAAATGAACAACAGAAGCATCATGATGCTAGTAAATGATCTGTCATAGATTCAGAATATCTAGTTGTTTCTATTACAGCATTCATAGAATAAGAGAAAATTACTTAGCCAATAGTCTGTTAATGGTTTTGACTTCAAAAAAACAATACATCTTCTTTGGGTTGAATATGTAGTCACAATGTTTACATGCTTATCCTGTGTTTTCTATCTCCTCATCCTTGAAAAAAAGGAATGTAGAGAAAACATTTCAAACCTTCATTAAATCAATCTTCATTATCATCAACACAATCAAGCTGTGTAATTTTTGACTATTTGAGGTCGGGTGCATGGATCTCATCTTAATAATGAATTTTATGCAAGGTTGTATCGTTAGTAAAGGATTCACTGAAGCAATCATTCTTATTTTCAAAAACCCAATCTGCAACTACTAGATGAATCCTTAAATACCTATTGGTGTGCACTAATGGAGTTTCTGCAAACGTATCTTATTTCTTTCAAATTTATTTATTTTTTCGTATTTTAGTAGTCTGGTTATATGGGCCGAAATTAATTGTTTTGTTCCCTTAAAATTTGCTTTGTCTTTTGTTTAGGAAATGTATATATATGAAGTATAACCTCATTTAGCCCATGCACATTTAACACTGGAACTAAGAACAGCAATGATGCTGTATGCTTATCAATTATCCTCCTTGCAGGATTCCCTATTTCTCTACCAACTATTGAAAATATGTGATGCAATCTGTGGTACAACTAACTAGTGCAAATACATGCAGGCATGTATTGAGAGAGTTAGAGGAGATGAAACTGGGCAAAAGCATTGTACCGGACAATATTTCGATTACTGGTCATGTGTCGATGGACTTGTAAGTTTCACACTTTCATGCATCCCTTCTCTTGGAACAGAGCAAGGAATGTAATTTAGCTGAAGTTTCTATTTTCGACATGCAGGTTGCACCCAGTCTTTTTGAGAAATTGAAGTAATTGAAGAAGGATCTATGACAAATTTAATAAGCTCTTTTGCATTTCGACGATGAATCGGTTGTTTGGCTTTCCGTTATCATTTCAAATCTGTTGTTTGGCGTTTACAAGCCAAAACTAATTGTACTGTGTGATTGTTGCTGAAACATTTCTGAAGAATGTAATGATGAACAATCAATTAGTGGGATTGAAAGCACTTTGATGCAGCAAAGATCTTTCATTACTAATTACTTGATGTACTGGTGAATTATTAGAAAAGATTTAATCTTGTCACTCTCATCCATAACAGAAAATCAAGTTCTTTTAACGAGATTTTTGGAACTCAAGTTATTTTGATGAATTTAAAACATTGAGAACTTTTACCACAACGTGGTAAGTTTTCAGAAAAAATATTCAGTCAAGATCAAATGCACGTACTTGTTATGTCAGATGAAATATAACAATTTCTTTCTCTAATCACCTTGATTATCATACATTGTTATGTCAGATAAATACTATCCAAAACTGCATATCCAGCAGCAACTCCACCTTCATTGGATGATGAAACTTTTGTCCGCATGAGATAGCCACATTGATCGTTTATGATCACTTTATCTTTGTTCCTGTCGTTTGAGTAAGTTTCAGGCTCTTCGGCATGACAAAGCAATCAACAAGGAGGAAGAAGATTGATTAGCATTAGTACCTTAGATAGGCGCCGTACGTTCCGAGTTCTGAGATTGCATTTTCCTGATGCCAAACACCTTCCCTGACCAGAAAAGCAGGAGAAGCCGTCGGAAAGATCCTCTGCATCAAAATGTATGCAGCAAGTTCTTCAGTGCCTTTCTGCTGCAGTTCGATCAATGCTTTCCTCAGTTCATCGCCATAAATGTTATTTCCTGGAAGATCACAGCGTGCCAAATTGTCAGGAAATGGAAGCAAAGAAGGCAGCTGAGTAAAGAGAAGGATGGAGAACATAACCGCCGCCTTCTCGTTGGGGTTTTAGAACAAACAAATCAGGTTTCTCGATAGCAGACTTCACGGCATCTGCATCATACAAACTCCACAAACCTGCAAAGCATTTCCGTAGTTTTGCAATATCTTCAGTGTTATCGAGGAACCTGAAACATAAGTTAGATATTACTTGTCTTGTACAAGTCACTCGGCACATAACCAAATCAATTGATGGTTAAGAGAATGTACTATCTTTCATTCCTGAAAAACAAGCATTTCTAAGATAGATATTAAGCTAGCAATGTAATAAACAACAAACATTCGCCAAGTGCATTTATCAAGTGGCAAGAATAGACAAACCCTGTGAATACTTTTGTCGATAAAATAATCGTGGAGCAAGTTAAAAAGCCTTAAAATATTTAGAAACCTTTCCAGGACATTGGGTTTTGCCAATTCTTGCTGGATCTTCTTTGTTCCAACTAAATGATAAGAGATTGATGGGCACTTGATAGCAGATGACTTTTCGATCAAAAGCCTTGCTCCCCATTCCTGTCATTTTAAAAATAAAAGATCACGAGGAGGATCATCATTTCTTGACTTGTATTCAAAGTATAGATCTTATTAAACACATGAAACATTAGATAGTACTACTTACTGCTTCTGAAGGATAATCATTTGGAGTATAACCCGCTCTGAAATAAACAACAGCAACTGGTTTTCCATCTCTGAAATTAGAGTACAAAAACCATAAATATTACTAACACCAATACACTAATCTCCGTGTCCACAATGATCAGACCAACTTTTATGGGAAGGAATTCCATACATGATAAGTGTCCCATCAGATAGAACCTCTCCGTTCGCGGCTATTTCAGACAAGGTTTTGCGGATAGTTGCAATGCCATGTGTGTTCATATGTTAAGGAAAAGTGATAGAGGGTACAAAACACTAAAAAGAGAGACATTATTGAATTTAATGTCAAGAAGAAATTCAAGTGATACCATATTCTCATAGTTGATGATAGTCATTTTAGATGTAAATGGGACAGCCAACATAGTAAATTTTTTGTTATCAATTGCCCATTTGCTTTATGTATTTTCACCGACATCCTTAGATGTGATGTGACAAAATTTACTGTGGATTATTAACATCATTACCCTGCCATTAAGATTAAAGAAAACTCTATGGAATATATTATCATGGCAAAGGATATATCTCCTTCAAAAGAGCAGTTACCCAGTGTTGATCATACATATTGCGCTCTTCACCTTGGACAACAATCGTAACTACAGCACTAATATTTAAACAAAAAAGGGTGAGTAATGGTAGACAAATCCTTAATTACGACAGTAAGACAATGAAAATCTCATATAAATGACCTGGTATTATTGTATTCATTCCATGCTTTGGCTATTGCCTCGACAAATCTACTTGCAGCCGTGTTTCCAGGAACCTTTCTTGGATCCAATCCAAGGTTCTTTCCATAGTGGTTAAGCAAATTTCTGCAAAACAACAAGCGATCAGTCTCATCACACTTCATGGATGCATGTTATGTTTCGCAAAAGAATCCAGCAGTAAGTTGGAGATTGTTGGTAACCACCATACAGATTTAGATGACACTAATTTGACCTTTAATGACAGCTCTTTTCTATTATTGCAAAAACTAAAAAAGAAGAAAACATATACACGGCTATTATTGGATTCAAACATTATAATAAAAGTTCTATAATGTCATGGTTTATACAAGGAGTATCAATATCTTGACATAAAATATATGTAATATAGTTCCTACTGTAAGACTACAGGAATGTGTTTGGCAAAAACTATGCGACTTAGGTTTATTTACAGCAAGTTTAAAACTGGAATAATTAATTCTAACAATTACAAATGATTATTATACTAGATTTCTAGATATGTTTTGTCCATCTTCCAAACCACAAATGGCAATTGTTGCTCTTGGTGGTAGGAGAAGTTTGTAAAAAAAAAAAAATCCCAGTGCAATGGAATTGGCTACTTATGGACATGATCTATGTTATTTGAACATGGGATCAAGCATCTGACACAGGTGTAGACTCAACGTATCAAAGTGTTGGCATCCAACATGAGTACAGAGTATATAACGAAGAGTCAAAGTATCAGAGGACATGAGTAACCTAAGGCTACACCTAACATGTAAGTAAACGTGTAACTTTCCTTTTGGAAAAAACTATGGCATGGGAAATTTCCAATGGGCAATCTCTTGTTAGTTACAATATCAAATCAGTAACAAAGGGATCAAGAACCTTTGTCAATAAGAATAGAGGGGAAATGACAACTTTCTGTAAAAGTGAAAACTTTGGAATAAGCTACCTATTAAAAGCAATTTAGTTAAGGGATTCCAATAAGTTCCACCTGCCAGCTATATAATTTGACTACAAAAGATTGTTGCCATGGCATGTGTGTATTATTCTGACCGAGTGGCATAAGATGCTAGCTTATTTCAACACCAATTGATTGCCAAACAAATGTCATTAATCGGCAGACTAGACAATCTGTATCTCAGAGAAGGCAAAATCTCATTGTTGCCAAAAGATAAGTGTGCATGGAGGAACATGAAGTTTTACAAGATTCTCTATGGTCAATGGATCAATGGAAGCTTGTGTATGGGATCGTGTTCTTTAGTTGTGATCTTGCGACGAGGTAGAGAAGAGGGAAAAGTGAGTACCTCGAGAAGATTCTGACTAACAACAATTCATAAATCTTAACCTGTTGAAATAAAATTTGAGCAAGGCTTCTTCCCTCAGAAAGAGAACATCAATCTGAATGGTGGGTGTATATACTCCCAATCCCAAATAGTTATACTGCATATTTTTCCTAGTGACATGACTTTTCCCATTTCAAATTAAAGTTCCTAAACCAATAAAGGATCTCTGTCACTTAACCTCAAAGAAGTCCAAGATAATTTTGATTTTTGAATCCCACAGAGAAGATGAGCATTGTGGGTCGATTGTACGACCTTTGCAATTTCAAAGACCTTACTCCACTTGAGACAAAAGGTAAGGGTTATCAACACATTCATTCTTTACCTTAACCTTAAAACACACCCAACTTTCAATAAAGTAAGCCATGTTTAGAATGGAAGTAAATGATCTTACTTGGAATGCCTTAATCAAACTTCAAACTATCTTTGGTGATCGTAAACCACAATTTTACTATGAGATAACGATATAGCATGGTTAAACTATGCCAAGGTATGCAGTTATTATACGGCAAAAGAAAGAGAAAAAAAGGTGAATTTCATGGTGCGTCAATTGAGGGCTGAAGCATTTATCCAGAGATAATAAGAACAAAATCAAAGTATCAAAAACAAAGAATGCTTTTAGGTTCGGGCCAAAGGTATCAGAAACAAGACAATTATCAATGGAGATTTAAGATGCATGATTTATAGTTGAAAGAAAAATAATCAAAAGAAAATAAAAAAATTAGAAATTAAACCTGTGAAGCTCACTGACAAGACAACTAAGGCCGGCAAAGGAAGATGAAATGGTGTTGAATTCTATTTGTAAAAGCAAATTAGTTTCACCATCAACCATATAATCTGATCGGTGCAAACCCAATCGAATATCCTGAAAGTAGTGATAATATTTATTATTTAGCACATCCAAACAGAATATAATACAGCGGTGAGGTCAGAGAAGCACTTCTGTTTTGTTTATGTTCAGCATCTCTGAGTGAATATCAAGTAGTCTACTTGTAAATGCATCTGCTTGCTTCGTTCTGCATTAGCAAGAAAAGTGTAACAACTTAAGTCAATGTTTGCGAAGTGAACCACTTTAGCCTACAATGCTGGTGTAGGTTGTAAGAATCTAGAGTGGGTCTCCAGTATAAACATACAATTGAAAAAAAAGTTTTTAGCAAAGCAGGTTACATACTCAAGACTGATAGGTTACTACAAACCCGATCAAGTTCAGGGGATAAAGACATTTGTAAGATGAATGTTCAATATAATTTCAGTAGAAGTACGTACTGGAAACCAGTAAGATGCAACAGTTCTTTCAATGAAGGAATAGATGCTGACCAAGACTATGATTAAAAATACAATAATTAAGTAGTAGAAAAGAACTAGAAAGAATACTAATGTAAATCGTTTTGCTCCATGGAAAACATAAGATCCAAAAACTTTGAAATATTCTCTATTAGGAACAATATGAGGAAAATTAATAGGAACCTGAAGATGTAAACACCCTCAACCACTAGTAACAAACTAAAGGTCTTCATCCGTAAAAACATACAAATTTTCTTCTTGATGGAAAGAAGAAAAGAAAATGCATTCTCTCACAATTCTTCACAGGAGATACAAGTACTTCCTGAATAGCAAAGAGAGAAACTAGCCACCATTGTTGCTACATTTCCAATCCAGAAAATAAAGCGAACTCTTCATGCAGTTAATACTAAATCACTACAGATAGCTAGAAATAATAATCATAATTAATAACGGTAAAATATTAGATGCTCAGTTATTTTTAGTGAAGGACTGATTATGAATAGTGTAGGAAAACCTGGATAAAGCATCCTGCAAGAATTTTCCATCCAAGCTCACTCGGTCCACAAGCTCATTGAAGATAGGAGCTAACTCAGACGCTTGCCTCCAATACCTTTTTGGAAATGACATAGGCAATAAAGAAAAGGGAGCATGAACTAGACCAACACCAGGGATGGTTCCTGATCCCTGCATGTAAATTATTCCGATCCTGAGTTTTAGGTGACATTAAAAATATTTTGAACTTCTTGTCATGCAGATAAATATGTACGAACATATTTCAAAAGATGTCTTCTTTTAACAATGATATAGAGCAGGAATGGTGAGAGGCAAACCTTATTTACATGATAATCCAAAATAGTATTGATGTTTTGAATAAATGAACAGTTAGATAACTAGACACCAAGATTGTGAAAAATATCTGAAAGAACAAAAAGAAATCTATAATGCTAAACCAAAAAAAGTGATTTTGAAGAGAGAAATCAGAAACTGCACCTCGACGCGTCTATCCCCGACGACAAGCCCATGGAGCGAGCTCCAAACAAGGGCGTCGTACACTATTTCGTCCACCAAGTTGGGAGCAACGGTATGAGCGATGGGAGAGATAGCGATCTCGTCCTCAACTTCCTCTCCCCTCTCGGCGAACCCCGCCCGATCCATAGTTAGATCGAATGCGCGAGAATGGAACTGACGACGGTAGGCAGCATTCGGGGGATCTGTACCGGACAATAAAAAGAAGAGTAAGATTGAGAGCGACAAAAGCAGGGAGGAGCAACCAAAACCCACTAAGACCTCGTCCCCATCAACACCACACTTTTCCCGCAATCCACAAATAAAAATTCCACCTTTTGACCGGTGGCAGAGAGCGCAAAGCCTAACAAGACGGAAAAATGGGAAGATGCAAACCTTGTTTTGCGATGGAGAAATGGAGCTGGCGAGCGAAGGCGAGAGGAAGCAAGGTTCGATTTTGATCGCAGATCCTATCGGCGCTGAACAAGTTGCTAGGGAAAAGATCGAGGCGAAACCTCGCGAGAGTGGACATGCCTTAATTTAGAGAATTAACTCTTATAAAAAAAACACGAACAGGGCCAATATTGAATTTATCCAAACTTTCTAAGAATAAAGCAACTATTCTTAAAAACTAATACAAAAATAAAATTTGTTTCAACGTCAATCCAATGCATTTTGCAGGGTTCCAGTATGATACATGGACTTGCAGGGTTCAAAATGTGAAATCATAAAAGTTGTGCAGTAATGCAAAAGAGTCCTCATAATTATTTATAACACCTTTGACTGCCGAAATTGTACCACCGCTACTATAAAAATTCGCCGGCCGTGAATTGCGTATGGATTTTGTTTCCCTCGGCCTACGGATTCCTGCCCAAATTCGTTTCTCTTCTCGTCGGCGTTCCCTTTCCCAATCCCAAACCCTAGCCTTTGATCCTCCCCCGTTCCATGGAGTTCGCCGCGATTAGGATTAGGGTTTCTCTCCCTCTTCGCACACGGTAGCGAGCGGCTCTGCACTCTTTGCCTTGCCATGGAGGGCTCGGCGGACGACCCCAGCGCCCCGGACTCGTGGGAAATGGCGGATCTTGACGCCAGCATGAGCCGGCTCCTCCTCTCCACTAAAAAGAACTCAGACTCGTCGAGTTCTCCGCCTGATGTTGCAGAGGAAGAGGAGGAGGTTGCAGCACTGCCGCTTGCCTCGCTTGATCCTTCCGTTCAAGTTCGAGGTGCCTCGGCGGATGCGGTGAGCCAGGTGGATCAGTTCCTTCGAGAAGCTTTGGAGAAGCCCAGAGAGCGATTGGCGAGTAAGTTTTTTTCTTCTTGGAAGCGTGCGGGTGTCTCTGGCACTTGAATTGAGACTCATGCAGATGTCTTTCAACTATAATTTTGTCTCACAGTTTGGTGGGATTTTGCTATTAACTTCTTAAGAGATAGTCTGCTTGGCTCAAGTACTCATTTTCAACTTGAACCAAATTAAATTTTTTATTATTAGAACGGTTGATGTGTGATATATGATTGAACATGAAGGAAGAGATGGAAAAGTATAATTTAATTTTTGAACTTGATGCATCCTTGCAGATGACGCTTCATCTGATTTAGATGCAAGCATAGTGTGTATACACCAATCCTTGATGTACATGAATTCAAGAAAAATGTTGAGATTGCACTATATTTTGTTGGTGTTTGTTTCGTTTAAGTTTTAGTATCACGATAATGAAATTATTCTATTCATGGTGATTGCCTCTATTTTATTTTTAGGACTGTGTATTTGCAACACATTGTGTTTGCCTCTTTTTTGCTCTCACGTGAAAGGGTATAATTGACTTATGATGTTCTTAAATGAATTATCTTGTTGGCATTAACTAGTCATATTGGGCCCATGTGCAAGTTTTAACTAGGTAATCATGAAGTTGAACATATTTTCTAGAGTATATGGAAAGCTGGTATTTTGCAAAAGAATGATTAAAAATGAAGATTGTATACGATATAAATAAGGCATATGAATTAACTGGAAATAAACAAACATTTGATAGTGAATTTTGAATTTTTGTGGAACCATGCAGTGATTGATGCTCTCAATTTTGTATTTTAATATATGCATATCATTTTCTTTTCATGTGTTATATGCTTATGGAGTGTAGAAGCCAAACTAGTGGTTGGATTTGAAGGAGTCATTTCCAATGTTTCAGAATTTTTTTCATATGGTTAATAATGGTCACTCTTTCAACATTGATTACTCTGGGTTGATAAGAGATCTTATACTTGGCTCAGCAAACCCGTAGAAAATCCATGGCCCTTTAAGGCAAGGTTGAAAATTTGGTTATGTTGTAGCGAACCTAGTGCAGATAGATGTGTATCGGTGAATATGATTGCCACTTGGATCCCTAAGAATGATTGAAGTTAGGACAATTGGCTTGCATCATTGTATGCTACATTATTTTACTGTAGAATATTTTGATTGGACAGGTATCTTGCTACTGCCTAAACTCCTTGATAAGGGTCTAATTATCCTTCTGTTTTTTGTGACGGCTGATCATTGGCTAGATAGTACGCTATTGAAAATGCAGAATCCTAGTCAAGTTATGTTACATGTTTGAGCAGTTCTACCACAGGTTTGTATGTGCATTAAATGGGATGTGTAGACTTGGTATTTAGATTTGGAATTGAAATAGTAGTCTTTCGATTGCATGAGTTTTTAGAATTGTTTTGTTATATTACTCTTTTTTTCATTGAATGGGGCGTATTTCAATTACTTGCTCTTTATATTTTACTTTTTTTCTGTTTCTTTTGTGATACTCTATCATGCATCTGATTGTAAAGCAATCTCTTGTCAGTTTTGAGGATGGAACAAGATGTTGAGAAGTTCATCCGTGATCCTACTCAGCAGCAACTAGAATTTCAGGAACTCCCAAACTCTTACCTAAGATTAGCAGCACACCGTGTTGCTCAACATTATTACCTGCAATCCATTGCCAGACCTGACAATAGCATGCCAGATGGATCTGGTTCTCGAATTTTGCTTTATAAATCTTCTATCAACTGCAGGCTACCTCCTGTTCGTCTTGCTGATATTCCTGTCAATCTGCCACAAGAAGATAATGATGTCCTGCTTAAAGTTGCAATCAAGCAAAGGCCTAAGAAGCATTCACAAAATATGAGAAATGCAAATACCCAGTTGTCTAGGACTAATTACCAAAAAAGTGTTGAAGAAAGAAAAGAAGACTATAACCGAGCACGTGCACGGATATTCAATAGCAATGAGAGCATCATTAGTACAGTGTCTGGTCAAGAGGACAAAGTAAAGTTACCAGATAATCTTCATGACAGTTTTTTATCTGTAAGGCCTGATAAAAAATCTGTGATTGAAGCATCTGGGAATTATCTGGGAAGGAGTTCTAATGATTCCGCTTCAAGTAGCAGCAGAGTAAGCAGGACTAAGGTAGAGAAAGAGCCTATTGTTAGTAAACCAAAGGTGAACAATAAAGTTGCCATATTCCGTGATCGTGATGTGGATAGTAAGGATCCTGACTATGCTAGGAATTATGACAGGTAACTCTTATTTTGCTTTAAGGTTAAACAATCTGCTGATTACCATTAAACGCATTGCTATACACATCCATATTGTACACTCGGCAGGGCTCGGAACCAACTGTACCTCTTTTACATAGGTCAAGGTTCAAATTAGTAATATACTGAGTGAAGCTAGTATGGATTGACACTTTTAGTTTTTTTAACTATCAATTCTAACCTCAGTCTTGACCATCATTAATATTCATTTAGAAATTCATAAATATTTTCATTGCCATTATAAAATCATCACCTGCTGCTTAGCTGTAAGAAAATGATACCATCTCTAATATTTTGTTTTGAAATTTAACTGTGTTTGCTTGGCCAGCCCTTGATTTGTATCTTCTCTATTGGTCTTGAGTGTTACTTTATTTTATTTTTTAAAATATGTTCCCAGTAAGCATGATGTTTTTCTAACAAATTTTTAAAACATCTAAACAAGAAAAAATATGTCCAAAGAAATAATTTATATTTCACTAAAAAATTTAATTCAATTTTACCCCTCTTAGTAGTAAATCTTTATAGTTTCTCATCAAAATCATATATCCTGGTTCTGCCACCCAACTCACTGAGTGTGATTTCCACTTCACCTGGAATCTTTATTATAATTTAAAGCTTAACTTCTGAAAGCTCCTTGGCATAATGCACTTTTTTTTAGGAAGGAAGAAAATGAAGTGGTCTAAGGGAAGAGGAAAAAAAATAGAAATGTCTTTTGTTAAGTGGTAGGTTAGAGGTAAGGAGAGTTAGAACTGGATGGGGAATAGCTTGGTCGCCTTTCACCTGTACTTTT
>JBAMIE010000068.1:1047539-1062531 GCA_037177295.1 Kaempferia parviflora
TATTATTATTATTATTATTATTATTATTATTATTATTATTATTATTATTATTATTATTATTATTATTATTCTTTGTTTTTGCCTCCGCCGCGATTCACCGGAGTTTTGGAACAAATCCAATTTCGAAGACGAAGTCCGAGCAATCGAGAGAGAGAGAGAGGGGGAAGATGATGATTCGGAAGCTCTGATTGGTTGATTGATTGAAAGGGAACGAGCTCCGGAAGCGGCGGAGACGGAGACGGAGACGGCGACGGCGGAGGAGGAGCGAAACCCCTTCTAGGTCAAGAAAGTTGGCAGTTCCATCGCTGCCTGCGCCGCAGCTTTTTCTCCAACACGCCCGTTCCGGTTCTCCTCCTCGCATCCACGCCGCAAAGGTCCGATCTTTTTTTCCCCCTTTGCCCTATTTCCTGCGCTTGCGCTTCGGAATCTTCCCCCTCCCGCCCTAGCTCGGCGCTTCGGGTGGTTCGCCCATCGCAGAGTGGCGGATTAGGGTTCCGGAGGCAATATGCAATGCGAGCTTTGCCGAGCTCCCGACCCCGGAATTTTTTGCTTCTCGAGTTGGGTCCAGTTCTTCTAGGGTTTTGACCTGACTTGATCGCGATTGGCTTCAAGGTCGTGTCTTTCTAGTTGGTTGAAGCTCGGGATCGTTGCCTTTATAGTGGTGGCTGTCCCCCATTGCTGCTCTAGGGTTTTGTGGCGCGAAGGCGAGATTTTGACTAGCTTGTTCTGAGATGAGGCGGATGAGATTCGTCCTTACTCTTTCAATCTACTGGAAGTGGATCAAGCTATAGTTCCTTTGATTGGAAGACAACGAGGATCAGTAGCTCAGACTTGATCTTTTGAGTTACATGTCCTTCGTGCACTGGGAGATGTCGACATCAGAGCCCTTGCAGTCCAGCCGTATCAATGCTAATGATCTCAAGATGCAGATTGTTAGAAATCTTGGGAGCGAACGGTCAAAGAGCTATTTTGGTTTCTTGAATAAATTGTTGGCACAGAAGTTGAGCAAGTCTGACTTCAACAAGTTCTGCATTCCGATCCTCGGCCGAGAGAATATCTCTTTGCACAATCAACTCATTCACTCAATCCTTGCAAACGCTTTGCAGGCGAAACCCCCACCCCTAATCTCCTTTGACAAAGCTGTTTCCAAGGCTGTTGGAAAGAAAGCATCTCATGGTGCGAGTGTGGTCAATCATGAAGAAGCTCCATCATCCTCAAACTCTGTATGGACTAATGGACACGCCTCACCAACATCGAATCACAAGGTCAGAATGTGCAACCATGACCAGAGAACGAAAGACCTCTCTTATAATTCTCATATGCAGAACGGAAGAACGGAAGTTGCTTTCGATTCTTCTGTGTCATCACACAAGAATGCTGTTAAGGAGAATGGATTTCTTGGCCCCTCCCGTTTAGCAAGACCCATGCAGCAGCCGCAGCCGCAGCTGCAGCAAGATGTTTCTGCTGAACCGCCTCTGAAGAGACCGAGGGCAGAGTGCATTGCACCTAACAGTCAACCTGTTCCTGAGATCAATGGTTCAGTTTATAATGTAGCAGCGGAAAACTCAGAATTGCGACAAACTGGTGACTTGAACTCCAAGAGAGGTCCTCTACAGGCCCCTCTTGGGATTCCATTGTGTTCTGCAAGTGTTGGTGGGGCACAAAGATCTTTAACATTGGCAATTGATTCTAGCAGTGGTAACAGTCTTGGCAGAAGTTCTTACTCTGGAGAATTATGTCACACCGAGGCCCTAATGAAAAGAATGGAGAAAATAGCAGCAATACATGGCTTGGTGAGCGTTGAATTAGGTTGCGCTAATATGCTAAACAAAGCCGTCGATGCTTATCTGCAGCTCCTAATTAGGTCATGTGCTGGATTAGTAGGAGCAAGGCTGAACCATCCAAAACCTTCAAGGTTCAAGCAGCAAGCTCAGGTCAACCCTATAAATGGTGTGTTGCCTCAATATCATCCTTGTGTGCAGAACGGTCCAGCGTCTTCAGAGTGCACGCAAAGGCTGAATGCATTCAACTCCATCTCTCTGGAGGATTTTAGGGTGGCAATGGAGCTAAATCCGCAGCAACTAGGCGAAGATTGGCCAGTGCTAGCAGAAAAAATATACTTCAAATCAAATGAAGAATAAATAGGGTGGATCTTTAAGAACCTCAAGAATTGTTTTGTTTTTACTTCTCGTCTCTCTTGGAACATTAGCACGGAGTAGGGCAATTCTTTTATATATATCTTGGTGAGTTCGAATGGATGAAAATAAGTGAGACTCACTATTATTTGTCTGAAAACCATAAGGGGACATGTTCCACCAGTACAAGAGATGTCAAGCTTCTTCGGCATGGTTCACAGCACAATCAGAGATCAGTTTTGCAGAATACTAATCTAGTAGTGTCTAATGTTGATTGATACAGACGAAGCCAGTCATGTAGGATTTGCAGGAATGACTGTGTGTAACATTAACTGCATAAGTTACTATAGTAGTTCTATTAATGTGATTTCTTTTGAAGAAAAGGCTGTGTCTAAATTTTGCTGTGCTCTCCGAGTTTCTCTTACCTTTGTTTTGATGGCACTGCAATATTTGAATCACTCTGTCCCAACTCATATTGAATATTATGGAAAGTGCAAAGGTGTGCTGCAAATTGGCTACAGATAATTGAGTTGATACAGATTTGCAATATTCAGATACGGCAATTGCTAATCTGTTATCGCACCTTTGCCAACAAGAGCATGATCTGCTTCGGTTGAGATTAAAGTTTGGATCTGTGAGTGTTTAGTCTATGGTTAACTACTACAAAGAAGCTGTGGCTGTGGAAGTCGTTGAATATTACTAAGAACACAGTTACAGGAAATTTCCTAGCTGTATGATTTGTTGGTTTACTCTTTTCTTTTGATCCGATTCCTACCCTCTTTTTTTCGCACTGATTTGTTTTTGTTTTTGACGTATTCGATGCTAGATTTTTTTTTTTTTAATAATTCAGATGTTAAAGTCTAACTAATTCATGTGGTAAAAAACGATTTACTCGCCCTAGCATAGAAGTAGACAATGGCATTCACCGATACGCTGATTTATTTTTATTTTAGTTGTCGACGTATTTGATGCTGTTATTTTTTATTTTTGATAATGTAGATATTTAAGTTTCCTCTTTCTAATCTAAGAGGTAGCTCAGATAAATTCGAAATATTAAAAACCGATACCAGATTTTGGTATTAAAAAAAATAATTAACTACGTAACATTCAACCTGAAGTTACGAATCGAAAATTTTTCATCTACGAGTAAATCGAGGAAGTACATGTAGACCTAATCTGATCTATTAGTAGAAGATTTAACTATGACATTCTACCCAGTGGAGATCTTCTGGACCACAATTTTTGGTCCAGTGCACATCAGCCGTTGGATCTGATCAAGATGGATCAATATTTGAATCTTACATTCGATTCAACGGCTGATATATACTGGACCAGAAATAGATTAGGAATTATGGTCCAGAGGATCCCAACTGCATCGTACCCCCGGGTATATAGTTAACTGGACAAGTGTTAGGATTGGGCCACCAGGCCTGGCCCACTGGACTGTACACGGTCCAGTTTTAGTCATTTTCAGTCCACTTAAACCCAGTTTTACAATATTTAATAAAAACATTGCTAAAAAGTTTTTTTTTTAAAAAAAATTAATAAAAAGAAGTTAAATTGGCATTTCTGAACAACTTTCTTCCATTTTGATCTTGTTTTTTCATTTAAATTTAGATAATACATGAGCTTGAAGAGATAAACCAGAGTGCTAAACGGCTAACCCAATAAAATTCAATGTATGAGCGCAAAAGTCATAAATTCAATGGATTGACCCAATAAAATTCAATGTATGAACGCAAAAGTCATAAATTCAATGGATTGACCCAATAGAATTCAATGTATGAACGCAAAAGTCATAAATTCAATGGATTGAAAAAACTTAAGATTTAAGTCGTGTAAGGGAAGAAAAGGTGCATAATGCCATTTAACATCCTCAAAAGGAAGAAAAGAGAAATAAAAACATCTATTGACTCAGTAGGGTCACAATGCATCACTCGAGTTCTTGACAAATAGACAACCTTTAACCATCACGATTACAAGATATTTACATTACAGACATTGAGGAATCTACTAGGATTCTTGGCATCTGATGTCTTAGTTCTCAAGCCCTGAAAGAATTTTCCATTCAAATGGAAGGTACTTGATGCCGAAGGAAGTTCACGTCATGAACACTTATTAGATACGAGTACTGTAGAAACAGGAGAACATAGTGTATCAGTGTTTTAAAAGCTAGACCATTAGACCAATTATGCTTGTGTTGTCAGTTCGGGAAGAACCTAATCATGGTCGCAGAATATGCGAGTGGCTTAGATTAAGCTCCATCCCGATCAGACGACCGTGCTCCTATTTCGACTGGAAGGCTCACCAATTCATCTTCCAGGGCCAGATTTCAAAACAATGTTGAGTTTAATTTAGGAACTCACCCAAATCAGCAAACTCTACTTGCTTCAGTGGCATGCTTACTCTTTTGTCTGCCTGATGCTTCACCTGTTCTCACTCTTTGACATCGTCTGCTTCTCTGGAATTTACTGGATATCATTATCCAAAATTCTAGTGGAATTAGTTAAAAGAAAAACCATCATCCAAAAAACCCACATAAAGAAAGGTACAAGGAAATACCTACAAAAGGGCTGAGAAGAGCCTGTACATGAAGAATGCAGGTGAGGCAAGTAGCAGTAGCCTAGAACAATGGTTCTTTTTAGCATACTGAAATTAAAAATCTAAGAGGCTAATTATAATTCTGGAAGAAAGCATGTACGCAAAAGAGAGATCATTCACTCTAAATTAGGATGCAAGAAACAACTGAATATTAGCATTACCAGTAGCCAGAGAAATTCTTTATTTGCAAGTGGCATCGAGGCTTCATGTCTCTCTAATGTGTCCTGGATAAGAGATTGAGTCTGTGGTACAGAAAAGATTGATGCAAGATGTTTACTAGTAACTAAAAACATCACTATAGTTTAAACAAAACATTATACCCACTGCGCAAAAACAGGCCTGATCATTATTACATGTAAACTTAACAATTAACAAAGAAATGGGAGTTGTATTAGATAATTCATACCAGGTCTATTTGAAAAAAAGAGACGAGTGTCATTAGAAATCTCTATGGGCCCCAAAGCACCAAAGTCCTTGGCTTCCCAAGAAGCTTGGTGCTTAACTAGAGAGAAATAAGGCACTTAGTTTTAGGGTAAATATTAAACTAAATATTATCACCAATAGAAGAAATTACATAAATGCTCATGATAGCACTATACTGGATCACATTGTAAGAAATTCTTCTTGATTCTAGTAATCTTCAGTAGTGCAAGTAAGTTTTATGCAGTCAGTAGAACAAGAGTAGACATCAATAAGTACTCCTTAGTTAGGTTTATAAAATGACAATTCCAACACAGTCATGCGTGGTCTTGGCTCATTGAAATCTCAAGGACCCTGTAATGACACTAGAAGAGACCCAGGCATGTAAACATTTTTATTTCCACATAAACAAGACTGGTGTGAGGTAAACACTAATATGGCATTAAGGTTGCTCCCACTTTTGAGCAGACAAACCACCTTATCTTTCTAGCACGATCATTTTACAACAGCTCTTGATTCCTAAATGTAGTATTGGTCTAGAATTGAACAACTTGAAATTCACTGAAATAACATTTTGAGCTTGTTTCCTTAGAAAAGAAAAAAATATAGATATAAAATATTTTGTCAAACCTTTTCAATAGCAAGCATCAAGAAAGAAGAAACAATACCAGCGCAAGTACATTATCCATAGGTGTGAGTGGTAGATTGCCAACCTGAAGGTGATATGCAGTTACTGAGTCAAAGAAATTCTGGTAGGCACGGACCACCTCTCTTCTACAGGAATGAAATTTCTCAGGAAGCTTCATGTTGGAACAAATCCAGGTGATGTTGGACTGCCAGAACTTCTTAGCTCTCTGGCACAGATGCTACTTTTATTTATAAATAAAAGTCTGAACCATAAGACAAGGTGCTATAAAAGTCTGAACCATACGACAAGGTGCTGATCTATACATAAGAAACTCAACGGGAACACATGATGTCAACCCAATGTAACAGCAACTACCTTGTAGTAAGGATCAAAAAGCTCTCGTAGTTTCACTATATGTAGCACTATGATAGCTTGGCATCTTGTGTACTCTCGAGCAAGTTTATTTGTTAAACACTGAATGAGGCCAATGTGTCCTTCAAGGCATGAATCCAGTTCTACATAACATAACATATATATATATATATACAACCAAACCAAGTGTAGTTTAATAAACACAGCCAAGATAACAACAAAATAAATTCTCACTTTTAAGTACCATAATAGCCAGATATTACACAGTTAGCACTTTATGAAGATGCGTAGGCAAAGGTTATTTGTATCATGGAACCAGATAATGGTACAATACTATTTTTCATGAGGATTAGATGGGTACACCTGTGTACATTACATTATGGCATTTTATACTTCTCACAAGATTAGTAAAGCAATATTACAATTGGAGCAGATGGTTGGGTTTGTTTGACTCTAGTCACTCTTTTGGCGAGTAAAAATATATCCATCCATTCTACATATCATATGCAAATAAACAAGGCTTCAACTTTCAACCAAAAAATTACTTGGCTATGAATTCATTCATATGGATATCCAAATAATGACCTAATAGAAAAAAGAATAAAGCAAACATTTCATTCTATGTTGTCCCAAAGTTGCAGACAAATTGAAAATGATGATTCCACCATATAGAATAAAAATTAACCATTTGAGCTCTTGTAAAATAAGGTTCCAATTGCTTCTGTATACCAGTCAATCTGTGTGAAGCCTGAAACATGATAAGATAGTGAGTGGTACTCTCATTAAAAATATGATACTCAAATGAAAAAAAAAATATTTCTTTCCATATTTCAGAAATTATAAATAAAATCCCCTAAAAAGGACATATCATTTTTAATTTTGTTGACCAGCACTTTTTGTAGGCCAAGGATAACAGATGGTTTCCTATACTTATTTCAGTAAATTGTTACACCATTCTGCAAATAAATAAAATATTCTAAAGAACTGCAACATATTAGGATCTCATTTCAAGGAAAACCTATTACCGGGAAAAGAGAAAGAAGTTTTGCAAGCCTAAATGGCAACCATGCTTGGTGAACCTAAGCAAGAGAATATTGCATTAGCCTCGCCAACCAAATTATAGCAATAATAGAACTTCAATATACATAAATAGTTTTTTAAAATGAGAGAATTCATGCCACATCAGTCAACTTGTCATGTTGACTACCAATCATTTCCCTTGCTTCAGCCTTTAATCCTGTTAAATAATGGGGTAAAATCAACTATTTATTAAACTAGAGGACTAAACCATGTGAAATAAAATAAATAAAAAACCTAGGTAACTCGCTGTCTATAACTATATTAAACAAAAACAGATAGGACAGTTTCCTCATTGTTACGTATTTCTAAGCAGGTCCAACGAATTCAATTGGAGCTCAGCAAAAAGATGAATACATTTAAGTCAATAACGTACTTCTCGCATTACCATTACTAGCTTGCTTGATGCCAATTTAGCCTCTAACTGTGTTTTTGCTATTTCCCCCTGCAAAAGCATCAGAAGACGTTGAAAGACACAGAAACAAACATATGGCATGCCAATCATTCAGGACATTAAACAAACCTGCACAATTTTGAGTGTATGCTGAGTTTCTTGCAATCTGTGCCTCTGGTCATCATTTATTGTTTCAAGCTGAATGGAAAAAACCATGATTTCTCATATTAAATAGTTGTACCAAAACGAACCTTTCACTAAGAAGCAAGATAAAAAGGCAGCATATTTAAACTCCAACTAATATCCATACTCTGTTAAAACATAAAGTTTTCCAATCTGTTAAAAGGATGGTCCTTAGTTAAAATGAATAGAAAAGATTTATTGGAGTAAAAGGTGACATCACTCACCCCAAATGACCTGGTATCGCCGGTCCCATGGCAAGATATGAATCACGGGGAGCATTTTGCCCAAGTACAACGGCCCTTTGCATGGAGGAGGTCAAGTACCCAACGAAGCATTTTGCATCCGCTGGGAATTGACCCCAAGACCCATTGATACTAGGAAAGATAGTCCTCACCAGTCATATTGAATCGAATACCTTGTTAAGCAACATGAGACATTTCTCAGCACTCTAACAAATATCTTGCAGTTAAACAACATGTTTTTTGTTGCGTCATATATGTAGTCTTAATGTTATGGCAGTTGAAACCTTAACGTTATGAAAAGATTTCTTATCATGAAGGATGGACAAAATAAATCTTTTAATAATGAAACCAGGCCAAGAAAACCCTGTGAACAAAAAAGATCCTGGAAGCTTAACAGAAATCAAAATTTAGCTTAAAAGTGAAAGAACTGTTACTCTCTCCAATTTCAGACTGAATTCACCCATTTCATACTCTGCTCTAGAAACCCTTGCCTCAAGATCATCCCTCTTTTTGGATTTAGATATTAATTCGTTCATGAGACCGTCAATCTAGTTTAAGAGGATACAAGTATAAAAGTTTGATAATGAGCACCAAAGTCGAAACTAGAAATTTCACGCTTTAGACTCATCAGAGTGCACAATAAGTTTCTTTCGAACCTGCTTCTCAAGTTCTCTAGCACGTGCATCAGCCATCCCCAGCGTGCTTTGAACATCGATAGCTCCGCTTTTCTATATAATTTGAAAATTTATGAAAAGATTCATTATGAACTCTATCCATCATTATTCTATGGCTACTTTACTTGAAATGATTTCATATCTCTCTGCAGTGAATCAATGGTTGCGGACTATCTCAGCCTTTCTTTTCAGTTCATTTGATTGCTCGGATACACTGCATTCTGTACTCAACGAGACAAAAATGTAGACCTTATAAGTCGTCTTAGATGCGAAAAGATGGGTCTTCAAATCACGAATATGAAATCAAGCTTGACCAGGAACAAAGAAAGGGAATGATCGAGGAGAAATACAAATACAGAGACGCAATACTATGTTTAACATTATTGGGATAACCACAGTAGTTATGATATCACATGCTGGGGTTGTAATCGAATACCAGACAAATGGAGACCAATTATCATATATGATGATGCTACATGGAGCAACACTTCCAGTACAACAATTAAACACCAAGCGATCTGCATTAGGAGATTCCTGGAAACCTGATGCAGCGATGCTCCAGATCCATCCTAAATAGAAATTAAAAGCTGGAGAGATCGACTAAAGATAAATAGCTATAGACCTAACCTAAGGAGGAGATTCTCAATCTTAGCTCTTTGCCTCGCCCAACGCATCTTCGGCCTCCGCCTCCGATTCCGCTAGGACTCCAACCAACGCCAACCAGAGTCCAATTACGACAACAATAAATCTGGAGACGGCCATTGACGTTGCTGCAGCTCTCACTTCGCTCCGCGGTTCGTTCTTGTAGAGTCGGTGAGAAAAGGACGCCGTTGAGGTTTGGATGGAGTTCGCACGTGTCTTCTGCAGCAAGCGGAGGCGACACGTGTCAGAGACTGGACAGAACACGTGCCTGGTCCCGCTCTGTTCTCTTCGGCATCTGATCCGTTGATTTTGAATCGGTCGGTAGATGTAAAATCACGTCAACCTTCGATGTCTCTTAACCATTGAGAGAGGATTTTACATTTCACTCCAAATATTTAAAAAATATTTACACTGTCTCCTTAAAATAGCAGAAAGCTTGCTTCAGTCTCTGCAAAAGCTAGCAGAACCTCTCCAGGTAAACGACATTTCATTTCCAACTCAAAGGACAACTTCTAGCTCTGTTACATTCATATAATTGGTTGAGTATAACTAATCTCAGTGAAAATCCAACATGAATAAATATAATTTCCTTTTCTTTCCCATATACACGAGCATCCTCAAGTGCCTACTCACAGAGCACAATTTCCTCTTCAATGGTTCATCAGCATCGCCTCCAATCTCCTCCTTCTCGCTACATGCTTCAGTTTCTCCATCGACACAAGCCCTACTTGCCTAACGCGCTCCCTCGACAAGCCAAACCTGATGAAGAAGAGAAACAGCTCTGATCAGGCTTCATGAATGCAAAACTTTAGATTTTTTTTTTCTACTTACTGTTTGCCGATTTCCTCCCATGTATGGCATTCACTGTCGACACCGTGGTACAATCTTATGATGTCCCTCTCCCTCTCGCTCAATGTTGCATTCAAAAGCTTATCGACTTCATCCTGAAGAAATTTATGTGCCATCAGAATTGTGCATGGGATGGACCGAGATAGTCATAAACTGGTAAAAGTACCTTGAGGGACCATTCCTCGAAGCCATGCCAGGGGTTATTATCGAGTTTTGGATCTGCAATATACTGGAGGAGAGGAGAGGAGAGGAGAGGACAGTGTTAGGGCATACGATAAAGGTTAAGAATTCAAGCCAACGAATGTGGAGTTACACTGTGGAGAGTCTCTCCAGGGATGCCATTCAGGGAGGGAAAGGCTTCTCTGTCGAGGGAGAGAACTTTGTTCACAGCCTGCAGTTTGAACAACTTAAAGTTAGCTTCTTCTGAGTTACTATCAAGCTACGAGTCAAGTAAATATGGGAACAAAAGTGTCCCACAAAAGTGAGCTCATACCTCTGTGGCGTTCCTCACTTTCTTCTGTGACATATTCAGGGACTCGGCAAGTTTCTGAACAAGGGTTAGAAGGAGTTAACCAACATTGAGCTACTGGTTAAATGTAAGAGAAAGATAAGATTGAGCTACTGGTCAAGCAGACAAGATGGATTAAGAGAAGAGGTCAATTTAAGTATGGTTAACTGCAAAATATCCCAAGAAGAATGCAATCGCAATTGAAAACCATCGAGTGGGATATACATTTAACTTACATCAATAGATGGTGCAATTCCCTTCTCTTCCAGCCAAACTTTCGCATGCTTAATCGATGTTAATCGCTCGTGCAGATGAACAGGTAATCTTAGTGTCCTGGAGTTCTTAAACAGTGCTCTTGTGACTCCCTAGAAAGAAATAGACAGATTTAATAAAAGACTGAAGAACAAATTGGTGTTCAACAGTTCGTCAATGTATGAAGATTATAACAAAAATGTATGACGTTTCCTATCAAGCTATCTAGCATACCTGTCGTATCCACCAATATACATAAGTAGAGATTTTGAAGCCTTTCGATGAATCAAACTTTTCTATCCCACGAAGTAAGCCAATCAAACCAGCCTAAGGAAGAAGCAATTGTATTAACACGACTATGTGAGTATAGTTTAAGACTAAGCGATGCGAAAAATTCTATAATAGATGCATGATTCACCTGGGCAAGGTCAGCCATTGTTGTCCCCATGTTGTCATACTTCTGTGCAATTGACATAACTAGACGAACATTGCTCATCACAAGCTTTTCTCGTGCCAGAGTAGATTCAAATATCCTTTTTCGCAATTCAAATAGTGATATTCTAAGTGAAGAAGCCAATTGTTTGTCACTTGGTTCAACTCCCAATTTTGTTTTCAACCTGCAAACATGAATAGCTCAGTTATACTCCACAAGCAACAATGAGAAGAATAAAAAATGAACTCATCTAGTAGGTATATCATGATTGTAAATGTAAAGCCATTTACTTCAAGAACACATAAATAAGTAACATACAATTGCAAGAGCCTCAAAATGTGTTGTTTTCATCTAAAGAATTTGGCCATAAACACAAGATTCTCAGTGAAGCTTAACATGTTGCAGAAGTTGTGACTTCTACTGCAAATGGACTGGAGCACATTTTCGATTGCACTACAATAATGCTTCAGTCGGTTCGTGTTGTTTGATCTATAAGGAAAGGACATAGATTCATTGTCAAACAAGGATTCTGATAAGAGAAGTTACTCACTTTTTTCTGTGTTCCTCTAAACGCATACCAGCTTTTATTTTCTTTGACAGATTAACCACTTCAGCATGTGTCAGCAAGTTCTCACTAACAAAACCCCGCAGATAACCACTCAAATCAGACTTAAGTAACTCAGGACTAACACGAAAGTGAAGTGATTTCACACTTGCAGGTTCCATGTCATCGTTACGAGCAAAACATTTCCTACTACAAGTTAGTCTCCTTTCGCGAGCAGATATCCCTGAGCGAGTAATGGCAGGTATCTGAGAACTACTATGAACAGAAGCAGAAGTTGTATCCATGAAAGGAAGTTCCAATTGCTTCTCCAACATAGATTTCTGTAGCAAAATGAGGACCTCAAGAGTAGATTCAAGGTCAGGCCTCTCAGACCAAGTAACACTAGTTGAAGGAGCCCAAGAATTGGCATGCTCTTTCAGTGCCTTAATTGACTGTATGTATCTGGTTGGCGGAACATTCGACCCGAAATGGGAAGATTTCTGTGAGACTATGGTACACTTTGTGGAGGGAACAGAAAATGGTAGCATATTGTGATCTGCAGCAGGAAATAACTTCTCTGCAAGGTCAGTTGGACAAAATGAACAAGTCAAAAGCCTCTTTCCTGTGCTTAGTCCAATAATTGCTGCTGTTGCCATCACCCAGCTCAAAATGCCTGCAAAGTATCATTCTCACTTGATCAAAAACATCTCATATGAGTTGCAGTGCCAAGAAATTCAACTCTAAATCTTTTATCATGGACTTAAAATGGTGATATAAAAGAAATTGACTGCAAAGTTGCAACAATTATGAGACAGGTGGGTTATCGATAACTTAATTAGAAGCAACTATGCCAAAAATAATCACTCTCATATGTACTGGAAATTCGAGCTCTTAGTTCATGTGAATTATAAATTTAAGCCTTGTGATAATGGTGATTGAATCAAATCTTATGAAGACCAAGCTCATACGATGAAACCCTAGCCCAGAGAGGCATTAAAATCTAACAGGTGGCGATTAGAATCATAGATTAGAGATGCAAATTAATGGGCATAACAGATACTTGCGTAGAAAATAATCGAATTGAACACTCAACCTACTGTGCATGGATGAGAAGGATTCTCCACAGAGAAAACTCAAACTACACAAAACCTTTTTTTTACCCTACATACTGTGCACAAAATGCAATCTTGCAAAAGGGAGCCTACTTCCAGCACCTCAACGATCCACTCTCTAGCCCAAAATTCGTCCTTTTCAGCTCCTACAAAAGGAAAATGGCCAAGAGAAGAAGAACACAACGCAAGAACACCAGGAAGTAGCTATCGTTCACTCAAATCGCCAACTGCAATCAGAAACTAAAAAGGCGCATGGATGGACACAAGAACCAAGAAAAACCGAAGCCTAAATCGAGAGAAGAGAATCGACCAGGGCGTGTGCGCACCAGAAGGTGGCGGCCGTGTGGTGTGGACGAACTGCTTCAGATTTCGATTTTTTTTTTTTTCTTTTTTCTCGCCTGGCAGTCAGCGTCCCTCCCTTTCTCTCCGTGGTTATTTGTGAAGGAGAGCGAGGAGGGAAGCGAGTCGGAGGAGGAGATATGGGAGGGAAGCCATTGGTTGGCGCAGATATTTGGCACACGCCTATTGGCGCACATCGATCGGTATGGATCCCCCACAACCTCATCGCCATGGCCCTGCCTCCTTAAACTGCTTGGGATTAAATTTTGGATTATTTCTACAGCTTTTTATCAAAGGTCAATTTTATATATTTATGAAAAATACACATCACTTTTAAATTTATCAAAAAAAATATAATAAAAAGAATGAAATTTTTATTTTATCCTTCCCTCACAAAAGGTCCATCGTTGAGCCTGATATATGAAAATATCAGACCCAACAGTGGCTCTTTTGTGAGGGAGAGGTAAAACATGAATTTTATTATTTTTACTACGCCCTTTGATAAATTTGAAAGTGATGTACACTTGTTAATAAATATATAAATTTAACTTTACCTTTTAGTAAAAAACTGTTATTTTTAATAAGATAAATCTAGTTAACTTATTCAATTAATCCAATTAATTTATTTTCTATGGCCGTGATTACAAGGTGTTTTATATAAATTGAATGTTAAATTTTTTTTCATTCAAAAGAAAAATATAATGTTATATCCTTTTAATTTAGGTAAATCTTATTCACCAAATCTGGCCGGTTTAAAAATTAAATAGGTATTATATTTACGCAAATTAATTAAACTACTGATTATTAAAAATTAATAATGACATTTACGTATTGGCTCTTAATTATGTTACTCTTTTCATGAAAAAAGTACATATTTTATAAAATGACATGAGATTAAAATCTTAAGATTATAAATCAAGACAGCACCAAGGTTGCACCCAAGCTTGCACTCACAATTACTTAAACATTAAACCACCAAAATCTTGCACGTGCATGTTGTAGCATATGCACAGCATACCCATGCACAAACACTTCACCAAACTACTTGGCCCAATCACGTTACATGCTTACCATGCACAAACATTACAATTAAACATATCACCAATACCTTCCCAACCGTCCAAATCAAGCCATGCTTTACCGCCAACACCTCAACCAAAGTTGAGGGAAAATCTTCAAGTGGCTGAGCACAATCAGTTCAATGCATGGGTGTTGGTGGCAGTAGAGGTTTTAAATCCATAAATCGGTGGACATGAACTTAAACCTTTCGAAATAGCCATTTCACATCCGGAGCAATTCCTTGATATCGGCACCTATTCCTTACTTCCCACACATAATAGATGGAGCTTTAAATACCAAGATGTCGGGCCTTCATCTTTCTTCCAACCCCCTTGAAATGCCTCGTACAAATTTGATACAATTCTTCAAAGGACTGGAAATTGTACTTGATCTCCAACCACCTCTTCACCTTGTTCCAAAGCTCACAAACAATCGGACACTCAAAGAAAATATGGTGATTTGTTTCCTCTTGTTGGCGGCACATGTCACAACTTTTGCTTGGCTCATACTCCATTCTATCTTTGGTCC
>JBAMIE010000068.1:1075878-1091630 GCA_037177295.1 Kaempferia parviflora
TATAAGATACAACCCTGTAAATGCATAAGAAAAGTTAAACCAAACATTTATTGAAAAACGTATTAAGGATATCTCAAAAGGTTTTTGGCTTTTGTTTTTTTCTTGTTGCCCCTACCACAAAATGAGGAAAGAAACAAGAAGTTGGGTTAGATAAATTGATCCCAGCTTTTTAATTTTCAATGACACACAGAAAAGAAATCGTAAAAAGCAATACAAAAAATCTAAATGAAAAATATGAGAAATTAAGGATTAAAAATAATTAATTATGTAGATGTCAGTCCGGAGATTATTCTGGCTTCATTGCCTAATTTCACTTGTATAAATAAATTAATGAAAAAACGAATTAATCTTGTTTTTTAATCGAATAAATAGGAGCATTTTTTTTTCTCTCCGTAATTGAGACATTCGAAGCCAATTCCATAACTACACTCTCTTTCTAAATGGAGAAACAGGTGGCCCATAAAAAAGCCATTTTTTTCTCTCTGGGAATCTACGAACAATGCCACCAATGAGAGGAGCCACTAGCAAAGAGAGAGGGAGACCCCGACCAATAATATTTATTTTTGGCTTCATTTATTATTATTATAATTTATTCTTCACTGTCCCTCCTTTTCCCCTTTCTTCTCCCTCTCCTCTCCCTCTGACGCCATTTATACTCCTTCGGAGGAGGCTCAATCGGCAGTCGCAGAGAAGTGGGAACGCGATCCGGCCGGAGGAGCAGAGGGCGATGGTGAGGGGGAAGACGGTGATGAGGAGGATTGAGAACGCCGCGAGCCGGCAGGTCTCCTTCTCCAAGCGCCGGAACGGTCTCCTCAAGAAGGCCTACGAGCTATCCGTCCTCTGCGACTCCGAGGTCGCTGTCATCGTCTTCTCCAGCCGCGGTCGCCTCTACGAGTTCGCCAGCTCCAGGTTCTAATCCGTTCCTTTTGCATCTCTAAATGATTTCATAGTATCAGTGTATCACTAATAACTGATCTCGATCTCATTTCCTTTAGAACTAATATTGCGATAACAAGATCAAAGCTAGGTCTCTTTTTTTTTCCCTGCGGATTAGTACGTATTTTTTGCATCTTGGGCAAGAAATTGTGCGGTACACTCTCCTTTTGATGCCAGTACCTTCCACTTCTTTAATTTCACTGCTCAAGATGTACACTCACTACATAGGGCTTCTAGGAATTAATCAAAATCTCAAAGTGGATTTTATTATTTGTTTTCTCATGGTTAAGAAAGATCATGACAATAAGAGGAATTTGAAGGATAGCTGGATCCTTTTATTTTTTGGCTCATATTTCACAAATTTGTACATGTAGTAACAGCAGATGAAGAGCATTGGAATAGAATGGATAGCTTTAATGTGCATGTCTCTATGTCAGGTTCCATACTTCCATGTTGCACATAGTTGCACGGAAAAGGAATATGTGTGTTTGGAAAGAATATGGTTTGTGTACTTTAATTTGTTCTATATCCGTGTTGCTATTCCATCTTAATATCTTATAAAGATTAGGCCATATGCCTATATTTTAAAGCTAGTTAAATATAATTTCTGAAAAGTTAGCCATATAATATAGCAGTGGATCTTATATTTCTAAATTCATAATTAATTAGTTAATAGTACTTGATAAAACAAAACTGTTATATATGTAGGAATATAGTTTTTAGAAAATGTAGGAATATAGTTAGTGACATTTTAACCATTTTTTTTTTTTTGCAAGAAAAAATGTTAAAAATAAATTAATTTAATTTTTTTTCTTATTACATAATACCAGCCAAACCATCTGATATTTAGATTAATTAAAATTAAAGTTCTCTTTCAGCTCAAATTGATATTCTCTTCCTTCAGTGAGTGGAACGACAACGTTTTAACTGGATAATCTTTTGTCATATTTCATGTTTATGCATACATGTTTGGCTTGTCATAGTACTATTGAATTATATATCAATATATTTGAATGGCAAATGTGGTTTCCTATGCCTACTATATATATGATTCATAGTATTTAGTGGCTGTCATGATAAATTAGCTAGATATTCTTTCAGCTCATATTTCACATCATTTTTCTGAACTTTTTTTCTATTACTAAATTATACCCATCAAAGAAGTTTTTTTCCCTTATTTTGTTTGCATACTTAGCTTCTAGTTGTTGGTATAAATAAGTTTTTTTTTTATCTTAAGATATTTCAATTTGATCGATGGAAGCAGATACTATACCCACTATAATTCATGCATCTCTAGACCTTATAAATCCCTTTTTTCCTTATTGTTATACAAAACTTTTTCACTGGTTAGAGGTGTAAAACAAAACACCAGTTATATGTACTATTCCAAGTACTTCTTTGGATACCTATAACATTAACTATAACTACAGAAATTTGTCCCATGTATAAATTATATAGATAGGTAGATAGATGGATTGAGTGTTGAATAGCATAATTTTCTGCTTCATACTTCATCCATGAATTAATCTTTTTCTCGTCTATACCATCAATTATGTAAGCTAGGAGAAATGAATTATAATTTGAAGTTCAATATTAGTAACCAAACTCAAGCTAGGATTAATATTTATGCTTTCCAATATTATAATTAAAAAGAAAAAATCGAGTATATATATATTATATTGTCAAATTTACAATATTTATGCTTTCCAGTTTCATTCAACTCAAGATTTAGACATCGCGATTCGCGACACAACACCAAATTATTATTGAAAAAAGGAAAATCATATATATCATGAAATAAAATTTAAATTTGAGTGCAGCCACTAACTTGATTAATTCATATATATGGGCATAATAGTTAAGTGCCTATGAAAATATTTCTTCAAGTAAAGAATAAGTTAGAAAGTGCAGTAATTATATATTATTGCCAATATTAAGCCTTTCTATAACCTAGCCTACCCAATTGATCAGTGCATGCAATTAAACATCACAATCTGATTATGCTTATAGTTTGTTCTTTTATTTCTTCATTATCAAACAATTCGCCCACTGGTTATCAATTTCCTATACAATCTATTTTGATTAGTTGTGGGCTTCTCTTTAACCTCCAACTTGGGAAAGTACTCGGGGTTCCACTTAACAACAGGAAGAAGATCAAAGGAACTATATATGGAGATTCTTAAAAAGATGCATGAAAAACAAACTTGTGGACTAGGCGGAGAACACTCATTCAGTGTCAGAACAAGTCATGCTTAATTACCCAGGTTGTTCTTTACCATATGCTGTAATTCCCCTCTTCTATTTTGAAGGAGATGGAAAACCTCTCAAGTTCCTTTATTGGGGTCACGAGGCACAGCTCACGCCAGCAGAGTGCATCTCATCAAGTGGAATACCATTATAATGCAAAAAGATGCAGGTGGTCTGGGAATTCGCACTATGAATTCAACCACAATGGTTTTGTTAGGCAAGCTAGGGGCTGCAATAGATGGAGGATCAAACAGCTTGGGGTGTACGACACTACAAAGTAAATATAAGAGAGGGGGCCAACCTAAACTAGAGTTCACATGTAAGCAAAATGATTCACCTATTGGAAAGCAATCTGAAGGGCATGGCATGTGGTGACATATGGCTCTTGATTTTTCTTGGGTAATGGTGCTCGTGCAGAATTTTGGTTTGATCGATGGACAATGGATGGATGCTGATATGGTAAATAGAGAAGGTCCGTGCGGTGAGGTCTAATGGTCAACACGAGGGAATAGGTGGCCGTCAATGGGGTCTAATGGTCAACACGTGGGGTCTAATGGTCAAAGCCAGAACGACCCGCCCGGTGGAATCTTCTCCGACCGACCGGTGGGGCTGATTGAGCCCATTCCTAGGACCCCGCATTCAGCTGTGCTTGTGGGGTTTTGTTCCCTGTTACTTCCCGATTGGCTAATGTCGATTGGATAGACTCTCAAGGGGCCAATTCCCCGGCTCTGTCGGACTCTCGCGGGGCTTTGCTTCTCGTTATCTCCCGATCGGCTAACGCCGATCAGACAGGCTCACAAGGAACTCATCTCCTCGACTCTACCGGACACCCACGAGACTTTGCTCCCCACTATCTCTTGATCAGACATGCTCTCAAAGGGGTCATCTCCCTGACTCTGCCGGACTCCCGTGCGGCTTGACCGGACAAGTTCTCAAGGAGCCCATCTTCCCGACTCTGATGGACTCCCACAAGGCTCTGCTCCCCTTTATATCCCAATCGGCTAACGCCAACCAAATAGGTTCTCAAGGATCTCATCTCCCTGTCTTTGTCGGAAGCCCGCGGGGCTCTGTTTTCTGTTACCTCCCGATCGGCTAACACCGACAAGACAGGCTCTCAAGGAGTCTATCTCCCTTGCTCCGTCGGACACTCGCGGGCTCTGCTCCTCGTTATCTTTTGATTGGCTAACACCAATCGAACGAGCTCTCAAAGGGCCCATGTTTCAAATTAGCAACCAGACTCCTCTTTGGGATACTATCATAACACACATAGTTCTCCTAAGAAGGGCTCCCTGTGCTTGACCCATCTTCTAACTAGCGGCCCGATGGGCTCCTTAGCCCATGGGCCCGATGGATTCCCTAGCTTGTAAGTCCACTTCGTCATTAATGCAACATGTGGATTTGTGGAGAAATCAGTAGATATCTATCCTTGCACAGATACACAATATTTCGTCCATATCTACGATGGGACAGCGAGATATAGTGTAAGCATGGTGATTAGACAGATTATGGATCAGTGATGTGAAACCTCATTTGATGCGGAGATTACAGGAGACATTATAAAAGGAGCTTTTCTCCGTTGGTGCAAGTACGCCCAATGGCATCTATTCTCACATTTTCTTCTATTTATGCCACTGCTTTACTCCTTCATTTTTTGACTTGATCGTCAGAGTAGCCGTGCCAGGGACCCCTCCCTGGCCCGCCTATTGATGATTTTCCGCCCCTTGTTGATTTTTACAGGCAATTTTCAGAGTTCTTCGACGGAGGCAATTCATGGAGTTCTTTGACGGAACTTCTGCCCTCAGTCAAGTTCCACATCAGTTCACTGATCTACAACTCACCGCTTCCAAACGAGATCAGATGCCTCTACTCTGAACTAGCGTGAAACCCATCACGGATGACTGGAATGCTGGACGGTGAATCAAGGAATTTCAGAATGTGGCAATTGGAAGCTCAGTGACCTTGCACTGATTCTCCCAACTGCGGCCATGGTGTAATTAGCACTGATACTGACTCTAGCTCTGGCTCTAACTCTGGACACAGGTGAGGATAGATGCATATGGGATGTTTTTGTCAACTGGAGAATACCTGGAAAAGTGGAAAGTGCAACCTATGCATATCTCACACAACAGGTTTCCCTCCTCCGTTGCTACCTCTGTGGAAAAAGATTTGTAAAATTATAGGTCCTTAATTAACAAATTAATTAACTTTTTATATGGAGGGCAGCCCATGGTGTGGGCTTTTAACTAACCTGGAGATAGCTTAGAGTAACCTTTCAACAAAGCTCGATCATTGGATGAGCATCAAGCTGGGACCCAACATTGGACACCACCAGGGGAAAGAGTCTCTAAACTTAACACAGATGCAGCGATTAATTCATTTAATTTAATTTATTTTCTATTATTATTATTATTATTATTATATGATGATAAATATGATAATTTCATTATTGATTAAAAATATCACAACTAAAACTTTATTATCTTTTATATGAGAGAGTTTTTCTTAATTACTTTTCAAAACATTTTACCGTACCTCTATAAATATATTCATATGAATATGGGTTGAGAAGATACTTTATTATCTCATTTTTCCATCTCAAATTTTTACTATTGCTTATTTTGTAATAAACTACAATGTTAATATTATAGAAATATTATGACATCGTAACATGCATAAAAATTTTATGAATTATAAACAATTGAATTAAATGAAAACAAATGGATATTACTTAAACTAAATTTATGATTATAAATAACTATTAGCATGATAGAACAATTATTAAATAAAATCTAAAAAAATTAATGACACTTAAGTACCTCCTAAAATATTTTTTTTTAAATATAAGTTTAAAAAATATAATAAAATGTATATTTGTCTTTATAATATTGTAAAATAACAAAATAATACGTCTTCACAAAGTTTAAAGAAGAATGTAGGTTGAGAAGAGGTTCAACAAGGAGAAAAGGGGAGAAGGGGTGTGCAAATGGAAGAGAAATATAAGGAGGGTTGTTAAGTCGGATTTTATGATGTGAAATGATTAAACAAAGTTAAAGAGTGACGTGCTAATAACCCATTCTTGGTTTTGACCTATGTGAGCATATTTTTTTTAACTCCTGCCCAGCTGCCCTTCTTTCACATCTCTAGCTCTTTCTAGATTACATATTATATATCTATGAAATAGTTATATATAAAATATATTACAAAATAAGTAACATTTTATAGTATATATAATATGGATAATGTTAAATGGTCAGAATTCGACCAACCAGAATGAGATTTTCGTAAATTTTAGGATCATTATTAAGGGTATATAGGCAATATCAAATTTTATAAATGTAATACATAACAACGTTAATTAATTTTTTTAATTAAGAAATATTTATTTCTGGCTGGCCATATTCTGGCTAGTCAGATTTACCGATATAATATACAGTGCATATGATATTAAAATATATAATAGTAATATAGATTATGTAATGTAATATATGTAATGTACTTGTTAATCTTATTTTACGACTATATATATACACTCTTGATCTGTTAGCCGCCCCTATGTGTCCACGATGAGTGCCTGAGTGTATGCAAGGTGTCCTGAAGTATTCTAGGGGCTTCGCTAGCTGCACTCAAGAGCTCAGTGTGCGTGCGCACTGGCGCCCAGCGTATCGCCCATATCTTTGCACCCTGACTCACTTAGTAGCACAAATGCGGAAGCGATGCGCCCAGCCTATCAAAACTTTAAATTATGAGCCCTCAGGGCATAGCGTAGACGGTGGTGTATGACATCTCTGGCGTAATGGCTAGGGGTCGATTCTAAGGAACTGACGACTTGTGTTACTCCACCATGCACATTCCGCCTGTATATCTGCACGAACCTCCCTCTATATCTGTGAGACCGATACTAGAGAAATCGTTAAGGTAACGGATTTACCTTTTTAAATTATGACCCGAAGAAATATTACTTTAAATTACAGACAGTATATAAAACTGGGAAATGAAATAAAGATTAGTTTAGAATTTGAGGACCAGAATTTGAGGACTAGAACTTCGGGTCAATTTGGCAAAATTTCACCCTCTGGCATATGGTTCGAATCTTATGAAATGCAGATGAATGGTGCGATCTATGCTTCGTAGCACAAAACACATGACAAATGAGCCTTATATATGCACGAGGTGTAATATGATAATTTGTTGTGGTACTTCATACATACGCATTTAGCTTATTGTCAAAATGACATGACGCTTTACTAGAATGTCCCGCAAGATAGACACCCCATCGCCACATGCTAATGGCCTAGTTTTAGCCCAAGTAATGTGAACAAGAAGTAACCCTATTTAGATATCTTAATTATTTTAGTTGGCACTAGATATTTAATTTATGTTAATTAATTTTAAAGATAATCAGTCCAGTCACACCTGTCACCATGGTAAATCGGAAAGCGCTCAGGACAACCAATCAGCCTATCGTTCTTAGGTCCACCACCATTAAGAAAAATTCATCCCTTAATTAGTCAAAGTTGAGACACCATCCTTAAAATATCTGAAAGACTAAGAAAACATTCTACCGCTGTACTATTGCCTTGGGGCAATAAAGATACCTTAATACACCTTGGTTGATCAATAATAGATACATTTTTATGTCCATTGTTATTTACTTTTTTCTTATCTATTTGTGGTGAATCATATTATGGATATATTCTAACGAAATAAGACATAATGTATTTGTTTATAAGTTGTTTTTAACAGAAATATCTGATGAAATGTGTTTTCTTTGCAAGAGTATGTCAACTCATACTATCATAAGATTTTTTATATTTAATAAAGCATAATTATTATCATCGTGAGAAATAATATATATTCATTAAAAAGATCAGAATTTCTTTGTAAAAGAAAAATTAGTGTCAAAATATGTGAAAATAATAGCATATTCTATTACTACCTGCAGCAGTAATTAGTTTCTGAATCATTAGAAATTTTTTCAAAAGGCTTCTGATCATGAAGATCGATATTTACCAGTAACTCGATTCAGTATGGTGACATGTGATGGGTTTATTACAACAAAGTTCTAGATAGTAGTAGTTCATGGTCGTTCCAACAGCTTATATAGACACAAGGCAAGCAACACAATTATCCTATTTTCTGACAAGTTTCCTTACCATTAAATCTATGAGACTTGTTTTTGATAGTATTCGAAGTATATACATATTGTGAAAGATGCCTGTGAGAAATTTGATTGCCCTAAAATTAAGTGGCAGTAGTTATTTACTTTCAGCGGAAATTGTGTGGTCTCTGAAAAACATATTTAGTGCATTGTGTCTCTCTTATCCGTTTGGCTTCGTTTTGAAGGAGCCATGTCATCAAGTTGCCCAAGGGTTTTCATCAAAATCTTTTTTTTCTTATATTTAACGAAGTCTTCGTACCTGTTTGGCTGTTTCGTATGAACTAGTCTTCCTATCTGTTTAAAACTGAGTTTATCACTTTAGTCCTAATTCTTAATTTTAAGTTTCTTTCTCACTGCAAATATCTATCTCAGATTTTTAACTGTTGCATATGTTTTCTATAGTTTTACTAAATTTTTATGGAAGCTTTAACTATGTATTCTGGCTGTACTATAATTTTTTCGCCAAATATATATAAACAAGAGTCTTCGTGGACTTTGTTTAAGAGTTAATTGTGCTGTAAACCCTAATTTTAACTTCATTTAATTAGGTGAGACTTGAAAGTAATGCTAATATTAATTGTGATCCTACTCCCTCTAAATTACTCTCAAATCGAGATTATAGATGATGATTTCTCTTTTAGTTGTGAAGCCATATGAAAATTAACCAAAATATGAATTCAAGTAAGGGCGAACCATATAAGGTTAAGTGATGGTATCAACAGAGGTATCACTGACTGAGAAAATGTATGGATCTTTTTGGTTGCCACCATAATACAATTCTAATGTTGACACTAACCAGTTAGACAAGTCTTATCACCACTGAGACTTATCACTAATTATTGGTGCATTGGGTCCAACAGTTTGGCAACTACCAAGTGTTTGCATAGTAGGTTAACCAAGCAGTGTGACTTTTGGAATTGTTAATGCAATTTGTGCTCCAAATGCTATTTCAAGCATTTGTTATAATTATGAACATATCTACCATTTATTTGTTAGTGGTAGAATTTTAGAGATCTCACTATATAGTCAAGAAGCATCATAGACTATATAAGTTGTAAACAAGCTTAGCTGAGGTGGATTCATACGTGGATCAAATGAATTAGGTATATTTAGAAGAGCATGCCAAGCAAAACCTCTTTGGAGTATCAACTTCCAAGTTTCAAATGATTATTAAAGCTAAGATCTTGTTAAGGAGGATATTTAATAGGTTTATTAGACAGAGATAGACAGTGGTTACCTCATAATTAATTATTTATGGATACCAACTCATTGAAGTCTAAATTGATACCGAATTATGCTTAATAATCAATTTTAATTGGAATTTATGTTTACTTAAATTTGTGGGTATCACATATTTTACTCGTTGAAATTGAAAACCTCGTAAGTTTGGATTATTGTTTGTTTCTTTAAATATGTATTTAGTTGGGTTCGAGGAATAGTTTATTAATTAGCTTTGGATTACCATTCTTATACCAGATTACCAGGTACTCTAATAATGTGTTACCACGACCAAATATAGATGCAACCAAATACTGATACATCAATTCTCCTAGAATTATTGTAGCCTAGGAGTTATACCTAAAGCACGCTCTCTGGTGCATTACATATAACCCAACACAAACAATCGCTATATATAAGTGTACCTCCTATACTCATTTTGGTTACTGTACGGACTTAAGTCCTATTTCCAGTTGCATTTAATCACAAAATTCTATCTCCTTTCTAGGTAGTAGTATAACAAAAAATTTACGAGCAACATAGAACAAGCTCATCATATTATGTGATGATACAGCTAACACAAAAAAGAATAACCTGCAAGTCATTATTATGTAGACTATATAATATCCATGAAAAAAAAACTAAATCTGTGTATAATAAAAGAGTATAAATGTATAATTATAGCGAGTAAGACAACATTCACATTATATTGACTAAGCTTTTAGCCTTAAAATAGAAGCATATATAGATCCCTTTTTGTGTGCGTTCTTCAAGACCAAAAGTTATTTCCAAGGAAAGTAATCATCTTTTCTCCTTAGTTTCTCTAATTTTAATTTTAATGGCCATCAAACAAGTGGTGTTATCTAGATTTTCTATATACTTTTTACTCATTTATCATATATAGGCTTAGTTTATCATCGTGGATATATGTTTAGTGAGACTCGCAAGATTTTATTTTGTACTGTTCCTTTTTAATAGGAGGTTATTGTATGTTGCTGATAAGGTTTTCGCAATATTGTTTCTACGATGGGAAATGAATATTTTCGCAGTAAAATGTTTTCTACATTCTTGGTTCATCTATGTCGATTTATGGTAATTGGTGGCAGAAGATTAGCACATCTTCCTTACAGAAATTGATTTTGCTTTTGTAGCATTGAAAAGACGATGGATCGCTACCTGATACGCACAAAAAATGTGAATGTCAAACCCAGTGCAGCCGATCATGATACGCAGGTTTGTCATGTTTCATTTCAATTATACTTTCTCATACATAAGCTTAAAGATCCATCTACTTTGCAGAACTCGAAGCATGAAGCCACAAATTTTGTGAAGAAGATAGAACTCATTGAATCCCACAGAAGGAAGCTGTTGGGCGAATGTTTGGGATCTTGCTCAGTAGAGGAACTGCAAGAACTTGGGAACCAACTAGAGGAAAGCATCAGGCAAATTAGGAAAAGAAAAGTATGTGATCCTCATACTCATCTAGTAATTTGCTCGATTCTAACTCTGGATCTATTTATTTATTTATTTATCTATTTTTCTCTTTCTTTCTTTCTTCAGCAAACTATGCTATCTGACCAGATTGCAGACCTCAATGAAACGGTATAAGACCATCACTGTCTATGCACTATCATGAGCAATTTAACTGTTTTTCAACTTTTGTTCTAAGACTTCATTTACTGCTCTTGTTTTCTTTGTGAAATTAAGGTGAGTTGTCTCCTAAATGAGAATAATGTATTAAGAGAAAAGGTAAGGCATACGCTTCGATTACACTGTTTCATTCTTGAAATGAACAAATGGGATATCGGCTAATTATAACTTTTCCTTTTTTACCCTTTTTTCTGAAAGTTGAATGGAGGGAGGATGCTACCACTTAGCACCGCACACAAGGATCAGGATCTTGAAGGAATAACGGAGGTAGAGACCGAGCTGATGATCGGGAGGCCAGGAACTCGCTAAAATCACTGAACGACCAAGGCATGGGCAGCCAAAATTAACTAAGATTAATAACAGATCCACTAAGGCATGGGCAACCAAAATTAACTAAGATTAATAACAGATCCACTAAGTCATTGGCAGCCAAAATTAACTAAGATTAATAACAGATCCACTAAGGCATGTGTTAAAACTCTTTATCCATCAGTTTGTGCGATTTGACACTTTATCCAATGGTGCATGGTGTGATGTTGTTGGTTGGTGTTCAATTCTTCTACCTAATTGTTGTTTTGGTGGAATGCAAATGTTATAGAGATTCTTTTATAGAATTTCCTATAGAGGTTTTTCTTTACCAGTCTAATTCGATTAAAATTTAGTTCTAATTATTATAAATTGACAATTAATGATTAGGATTATGATTTTTTTTTTATCAAATTGTTGATTAAAAAGGAAGCTTCTATATAATTCGTATCATTTTAAAATTATATAAAATAATTCAAAACTAATCATATATTTTTTTAACAAATAATTTTAAGGATATAAAACTAGTTAATTCTTATAAAAATTGAATTATATTTTATAAAAGATTATTAAAATTAATTTAATTGGGTAAATAATATATTATTTTTATTTTAGATTTGGTATTTAATATTGTCATTTTAAATGCTGACATAGAATGGTATGGTCGAGCAGTCTATCCGGAGAGGCCAAAATTATGCTACTTCGCGAATCTACCTGTTAGATTCGCACCGGCCCAAGTTGCCCATCGCTATCCTACGTGGCAGACAAGAGCCATTTTCGCGAGCTCCCGCCACGTGCATCAGGCTCCACAAACCGAATTTTCTAAGCATGTGGACGAATCCTTCCCGTATGTGGAGGCTCGTATGCGGAAACGAATCCGCTCGAATGATGTCTCTTCGTCACGGGGTGCGTGAATCGCCATGTACCAGCTGTCCACATCAAATACAGCCGCGAGCCCCCGTACCATTAATGCCCCTCCACGTGTCCATGTATCAGTCGCTGTGCCGCCTCAAATAGTGAATAAACAAATATCTCTCACGGTTTTTTATTTTCACAATTATTTTCCCCTTTTTTTTTCTTAAGGAAAGCGCTAGAAAACCACAAGAAAATTTCGTGGCTGAGATTTGTCGTTCGTCGCTGAACCTCCGCTCGCTCCCGCTCTCGATCTCCTCCCTCGTCTCTCGCGGAGAAAAGATCTAAAGCTCTATTCTCCCTCTTTTTTGATTTTGTTTCAGTCAGTGAAACGATGTAGTAGAGGTGGCGACGATGATTTTGAATCATCGGTGCTGCGCTAATGATTCGTTGTTTCTATTTCCGTTCCGTCGCAGATCATGTCGGTTGGAATTAGTAAGGCGAAGTTTTGTGAGGAATGGATCTGTTTCTCGTTTCTAGTTCTTGGCGTTTGAGTTTTACGTTTCGTTGTCTTGTGGATTTCAGCGAGTTATGAGGTACTTTTCCGTCAAATTGAGCGTCTGGTTGCAGATACGGAAGGCGGATTTTTGCTGTTTGTCGACGACTTCAAGTCCAATTGATCTTTTGTGTGTTTTTATCATTGTGCTTCTGGCGATTGAGATTAGGGTATGGAAGGGAACTCTTCTGGAGAAGATGTCGTCCTTGTCAAGGTTCGGAAGTAGTTGATCGCTTCTGCCCTATCTTTTAACGCACGCGGATGCTTAAAAAAAAAAGTGATTTTGTTGTAGACGAGAAAACCGTACACGATTACAAAGCAAAGAGAGAGGTGATCTGATGAGGAGGAGCACAACCGTTTACTGGAAACTTTGGAGCTGTATGAAACTGGAAGGGCATGGCAACGCATTGAAGGTTCGTGCATTTGAATTTCTTTTTTTTTTTTTTTTGTTTTCATGTTTCAACTTAGAAGCTCCGGGTGGAGTAATACAATTTTACATTTAATCTACTTTGTTTCATATTTTATACTGGTTAGCTGCTTTGACTAGAAATTCACAACATTGCAGAAGTTGCAAAGTAAAGATACTTTCGAAGGTGCAGGTAGCTCAGAGGTTCTTAATGTCTTCCAAGCAATGGCGAGTCACGATCTTACAGCCCTGGGCTAAAAAAGCTGGGCTTAGACCCGTGCAATGTTTATTCTTAAACAGGTGTCAAGTGTCAATTTATTCTTAAATAAATGTCAATTTATTCTTGTCGAGACTTAAAGTTAAGGGGCTACTTGTTAGGTTGCACTTGGATCTCAGTAAAGTTCAGCCTGTCAATATCATAAACAGGTTGAGGTCTAAAATTGCTAGGTTGCACTGGGATTAGCTTGTGTGACCGACGACTTCAGGAGGGGATGGAGATGTCGCTGTCAACTTCGAGAGGCGAATTGTCGCTGACCGTTGACGGTGGAAGCAGAAGGGTTCGACCCTAGTTTAGGTTAGGCTTTCGGGAGCAAAAGAGTTCGGCGAGTGGGTTTTGGCACAGAAAGCATATGTTTTGCACACTGTTCATGTTTTTGACATTGTCTGATTGAAGCGCGAGACAATGAATTTGGGGACAGAAGACTTGAACTCCTTTATATGGAGAGATTAAATATTCAATAAAATATTTTATACCCATTAAAAATGATTCAAAATTTATTAAAGTAATACTCATTTTAGTATTTGATAGAAGAGATGGAAGGGATGGCATTTTTGAAATAAAAGCTATTTTAATATTACAACAAATAACAACAATTAAGTTTTATTTCATTAGGTGGGTCGGTTATATAGATTTTTTTACGTCATTAAGCTATATCTTTTACTATATCATCATTTATACTTAAATAAATTTTATCTTATTTTATTGTTGCTAACCAAGTCTTTTTTAGTTTTTCTCGTTTGATAAACATGTCTATCATAGTTTCACATCGTCTAACTGGAACATTTATTGGTCGTCTAGGTACATGTCCGTATCATTTTAAACGTGTTTCTCGGAGTTTTCCTTCAATCGATGCAACTCCGACTTTCTCTCTAATGCTCTTATTTCTTATTCTGTCCATCTTGTATGTCCACACATCCACCTTAACATCATCATCTTTGCAACTCTCTGTTGGAACTCGTATGCAGATGATTACGGCTTGTTCTTACGTGATTAGTGTGCACAAGCGGAAAATAAAACTATACGTAGGAGTTAAAAGCTAGGGAAAGGATACGCAAACCACAACTCGTCGATGTATGAGGTTCGGGGATAACTTGCCCCTACTCCTCGGCGTGTCCGTGAGGTGGACGACTCCTTGATCCTTCGGCGGATCACTCCCCGGAGAACTCCCGGCTAAGCACAACCTCCTTGTCGGTGGAGAAACCTCTCTACAACCACGATCAAGACTCTCGTGTGCTTGGGCTTGTAGACTACCACTTGATAGTTAACCACTATCAAATTCGTCAACCCAAGCCAAGCACACTAGCTTGGATTATATAAGCAATAAACTGAACACAATCAGCTTTTGCCCGCCACCAGGCACCTGGTCCAAGCACCAGACGCCTGCTCTCCAACGGTCACACAACGACTAGCCTTAACCGTTAGTTCTTCCCCGCACCAGTCGCCTGGTCGGGGGACCAGGCGCCTGGTGCAGGCGCCTGATCCGTGAGCAGGCGCCTGGTCCAGGTGCCTGCTCACAGATTGGGACTCGCCGAATCTTTCTGTGTGTTCCATTTTTACATGACCAGACGCTTGATACAGGCACCATGCGCCTGGTCCAGAGTGTACCTCACTTTACACTCTTTCTCTCGACTCTCTTGACCTCCCTTTGCAGCTTTGACATTTTGCCTTCAAGCTATCTTCATCTTGGTTCTCGTCCCTCGGATGCATACGAACTCGCGACTCGTTTCCTCATGCCATCCTTCGCGTAGGTCCTGGCTCTCGTCCCTCAGATGCTCCATCCTTCACGTATGCCTTGAAGTATGCTTCCCTCGGCCTTGTCCTTGCTACCTCGTCAAGCTCAGTTGCTTCCTCGTGCCAGAGCCGCGCTCCATGGACTTTACTTGCCAAGTCTAATTGGGTTTACGTGGCCAAGCCTCCATTGCTTGGACTTCATCTGCATTTGTACACCTGCACACTCCACATGTATATCAGTACACAATGCAAATCATAACTTAAACTTTGCCTAACACTAAAACTATGAGTCATAGCGATTGCTCCAACAATCTCCCCATTTTTGGTGTTTTGGTAACATGTTTAAGTTAGGGAAACATAACATAAATAAACACATGTAAATAGATATGCAATCTAAACATGCACAAGTATT
>JBAMIE010000068.1:1287216-1302976 GCA_037177295.1 Kaempferia parviflora
TTATTATGTGAGTTTTTTAAAAAGATTTAGAAGTGATGTATTATTATTTATTTGTTTAAAATAATATCAGACTCTAATATGATTCTCACTTTCACATCATCATTCAAATATCTCACTTTATAAATATCTCAAATCTCACAATTAAATATTTAACCAATCAAATATTTATATCATTTAAATATCTCACTCTACCAATATCTAAAATTCCACAATTAAATATTTCACCAACCAAATATTTATGAATCTCATCCATCAAATATGCTACTCTCAAATATCCTTAATTCGATGATTAAATATATTTATGGGCTCACGATCATTTTATTATTTTTTACATATAATTTTACATTAAAAAAACTAATTGTATTTTTTAATTAATATATTTCACCTACCATATATCTATAAATATTTTTTCCTTATTTAATATAATTATTTTAATTTTCATCCAATGGGGAAAAAACAAAACAAAAAAATTAAAAAAATAATAATAATGTGGCGCACCTTTCCACAAAAAGTGGAAAAGTAGATTACATTGGATAGAAATCACCGAGAATATATTTGTGCCCATAATTTCTAATACCCTTCAGATTTCTCCTCCAATATTTATAGAAATTTATAGAATTAATTGAAAATTGACTTAAAATTAGCTAGCCGAATCGAATCAAAGTTTATACAAAATTAATACCAAATTAATACTAAATTTGTTTTTAAAAATAATTTTAAAAAACTATACAAAATTAATATCGAATTAACTGAATTATCATCTTAGCAATGAGGATATTTAAAGAGAATATTTGAAAGAATTCCACTCTAAATATCCCAATTACATAGACCCTTAGTTCCATTATTTTCTTCTCATTCTATTATTATTTTATGATAATTATGTACCGATGTGTTGATTTTTTATGACTTCTTATATTTTAATTTTTATTACTAAATGTAATATTTTAATTCATGTATTCCGTGAATGATATTTTAATTCATGTAATATCTTTTTTGTACAGATGTATTCATCTTAGCTTACAGCTAGCCGCTGCGACCATTCTTGCTAACTCTGGGAGAGATTCAAGAAATATTCATCGCCAGATCTAGGCTGATGTGTTCGCGATTCATTTGAATAGGCAAGGCTGATGCTAGTAAACTGCATGGAAAGATTTTGATGAGGTTCAAAAATGAGATGGCCACTGGTTTTGGTGTTCTTAGAGAGTGGATTTGTTTGTTATGTGCGGTCATTCTTTTCCAATCCCTGTAAGTTGATCCGCTCTACATTTCCAAATCTTAAATGAATCTAAAGGTTTAGTAAACAAGGAATATAACATAATATCAGAGCATTAACCTTAAGCTAAGTTTCACTAGCTGATTAATTCCTAGGTTACGATGAATAAACGTTTTAGGAGAAAAAACACAGTCCAAAGCAAAATAATAATAATAATAATAATAATAATAATAATAATAATAATAATAATAATAATAATAATAATAATAATAATAATAATATGAAGAATGATCATGAACACACTAAGTCAGATCAATATACATGTTATCAAGCAAGTCTTCCGTGTTCCCATGAGTGGATTTGTGAAATTATATGCAAAAGTGATATGAAGAATGTGGATGTCCTACTAACCTACTTCCCTGCATTGAAGGAATTAAATTCTATCACCTTGTTCTATGTATCAGTCTGATTCTAAAATGCTTGTCAGGTTGTTTGTGCTAGAAAACATCGAGAGGAATATTAGAATGGTAGAAACTTTCAAGAACTTGTTTACTAACAAGGAGTAGAGTAGATAATATGAACTACAGTCGCCATCCGTTCTTAAGTTAATGTATAAGCAATACTTTTTGTTATAGTTATTGTTGTACAAGTCATGCAGCATCTGCAGTTGATCCTTTGCATCTCGAATACTTCAGATTCAGCAGGCGAGTAGAACTGCACTAGCCTTGACACATAATGTCCAAGTTGGCATTGTTGTTTGTGTTGGTAAATTTTTTTTTTTTGTACATGGAGATATGGATATGCTTGGCGTCTATTCAATAGTTAGGCCCGGTTAGTCATCTCAACAATAAGCCGATGACTCTAACCGGTAGAACTCAGTATGGCGACGTAGACCTTGTCCCGTTTTTACTGTAGACACGCCCTTTCAATTATCGAGACACCTTTTTAGGTAATAGACATAGCATTCTTAGTATTGTCATTACTGACTTAATCTCGTCGGTCGTCGAGTTATTTTATCGACAATCGTCTCCCAAAATACAACAACTTGTATTTTGAAATAGGAGTACTATAAATTTCGAGCTCTGTCAAACTTTCAAAGCCTTAAAACTCTTAAGAGAGGAGAGAGAAGAGAACTCAACTTGAATTTTGAGTGAGTTGAGTGAAAAGAATGAGGTTTGTTTTATATGAACAAATGGTGAAAGGTTTCTCTCAAAAGATGAAGATGTGAAAAAGACATGGGAAGTATCCTTAAACCTTTTCATTTAAACTTTATCATTAATTAATTCAATTGAATTAAGTAATTCAATTAATTAATTTGACTAATCTATTATAAATATTAATTAATCAATTAATTAATATCACAAGTATTAATCTTTTAATCAATTAATCAATCTTATCCATGAATCCAACCCGTGTCCGAGTAAAACTTCTATCTGATCATCTCAGATTGACCCTTTATTAGACATTAATTCCTTATTCACTCGAATAATTAATTTACGACAGTCTAATTCAGAAATAGCCGTCTTATCCCTATTCATGTATTGATCATCAAATAGTCCCTTAGGGGCGGTGCGACATGGGTGGTTGTCACATGAGGTCTTAAGGTTGAAACTCGGTGTGTCCGAGCATATACCTCCCCATGCTTTAACCATTTGCACTAATGACTAGTAGCAATCCGTGATTTACCTCCTTCGTGTTGACCTAAGGACGGGTTGGCGGAGACGCTGGGGGCGAGCGAACCACTTTTTGCCACATGTATTAACCATCAAATCTAATTTTTCCAACAGTTTGATCTTGTGTTTTTCTTGAAATTAGCTGGAATATCTATCAATCTAGAAGATGTGATGCGGATCCAGATCTGTATCTGTAAAGAAATGGATGCAGGCATTCCTGATTCTGACATTTTGGGATCAATTTCAAGTCTTTGTGATCAGTTATCGTCAGCTCCCCAAAGTGAAGTTGCAAAAAGGTTAACCTTCGCTTTGATCGTTTGTAGATTGTTGAAATCTTGCCTGATGAGCAACGAGGAGTGCTTCTCCATTTCTGGACAGCAGTAAGATACTTGCCTGCTGATGGATTTCCTGGCTTGTTTCCCAAATTGTCCATATGCAAATCATCAAGATACCATGGGTGGTTTCTACGGACATCGCAAACATGTTTCTACCGACTTAACCTGCCTGCATATCAAACTATAGCCACTATGAAAGCGAGGCTCCAGCTGATCGCCCAAGAACATGTTAGCTGCAGTTTTGGTAGCAATAAAGTGTCCCTGTTAAAGTTTGCTGATAGTAGGGTGCAAAACATGCATTAGAACTCAGTTATCTATATAGCAGAAGGATTTCTTTCTGTAATTTCTTGATTTTTTTGTTTCCCTTTTGTTTTGATTGAAGTGGACAATGGGAGTATAGATGGATGTCCGTAAGATGTTTCTGCAACTAAACAGCCTAAACTTGAAAATATTTATGTTCTTCCTTTTATAAACAAAACTGACTCAAAAACTGCTATTTTAAACCATGCCCGAAAGAATCATTCCTGTTTCCTTGTTTCTTCTTCTCCTTCCTCTTAACACTACTTACGGTCGACTCACAAAAACTGATTCAAAAACTGATAGTTTGAACCATGACCAAAGGAACCCAAAAAGAACAGTTTGTTTCTAACAAAGGTAGATCCATTACATCTATTGTTACAAAACTCTAAATAATACACACCTTCCTTCAAATGCGGGTGGAAGCCCTATTAGATCAATTAACACAGCTAGAGAAAGAAAGATTTCTCCGGTGACTGAGTGAATGACAATATGCCTTCCCCAAACAACTGAAACAGTGACGATAGGAGGTTTCCTGCATCGAGATCCTCCTTCCAAGCTTGGGCCAGAACCGCTGATCCCTTGGGTGCTCCGCTGACGCCCTTCTCTCTTCTACTGCCAATTGAATCAATCGATACCTGACCTGGGGCTGAAGATTGTCCTGTACCAGCACCAGATGATTGCGGAGTAAACCCATCCTCTGCTCCTTGCAGGTTGGCTGTTGTTGTAGCAATAGCCTGTATTGTGCCTGCTGGTCCATCAACTGCCATCTTCTTGAAGGGTGGCTGCTGCGATGAGTTATTGGTGCTCAACTTCCTCTTAACTGATTTGAGAAAAATATGTATCAGAAACTATAACCTGACATTTGCTGATATGCATGTGCAGTGACATTTCTCTAGTTTAATGAGTCATAAGTATCAGTGTGCTAAATCAGGAACTCGACGCATTTTCTTTGACTTAATTTTATGTTACTTGGACTTGAAAATGTGTATCCAACATAGTATGGTGGCTTCAAATGTCAGGCACAACTATTTTTTTTTTTAAAAAAAATATGCATATGCAACTATTTTCTCCAAATGTCAGGCACAACATAAGTATGGCTCCAAATGTTCCAATTGTTGACTATATATTTATCACTAAAACAGAAGGAAATGATAATGAGATTTCCACTAGAAGATTGTTTCAAATGATTCCAGAAATATTAAATGGAAAACTGGTGAAAAGACTTGAATTAGGGCTTACTCATGCTTGTTGCAATCCTTGGGTTAATCCTCCAGACACTATGTTTCGGTGGAGATAAGAAGGTAGGCATCATCTTCAGCCGGTCATACAAACATTTACCAGTGGCACACTAAATATGCAACCAAGGTAAGTGATTATTTATGAAACAATTTTGATTTGAGTAAATGAACAAGAAATACCTGTAAAGCGCCATATACTCGCCAAGCTTCTTTCCTTTTCATCTCATTCTTCTGTTTTTCCAATTGCATCTCGGGCTCCAAAAGTTGCAAATACGGCTCAAGATTTGGCAGAACAAGAAGACGTATCTAGCAAAGTGGATATAAAAATTAGACTAAAGGGAGAAAAGGTGACATGAATGACAGAGAAATAGGGTGTTAAGAATTACCACATTTGGTCCCAGTGCAGCAAGCCCTTGAATGGCACCATAATGTTGTGTGAGTGCTTTAGATGGATCAAGAAAAGCATTAATCAATGTCTTCGTCAATCGTGACTGAAGATTGTGGTACACGTGACCATATCTGTTGAAAAAAATTATCCAGTAATTATAAACATCAAGCATATAAATAAAAAGCAAAAGAAAAAAACACCAAACTGTTCAAACACCAAGTAGATGCCACTTATTGATATAAGAATTTTCTCAAGCAAAATGAAACCAGAAACTGTTATGCATGCAGCGTGAGATAATCATCACAATGATAAAGGAGGAGTTTGAATAGATTTTCTTATTTATTTTTCTAGAAAAGAAGCAAGCTGTTAAAGAACGAAGTTTTATATTTACAGCACGATTTCTAACCTTCTACACACTGATGCAGCTAGATTTGCTGAGAAATCACGGAGTTCCCAGTGGTTATCTGCTATTCTACTTCCCAACCTTTTGGCAACGACGCATGTAATAATTGATGGCATCAGCTGATGCAACTGAAGATGATAACTTTATAGTTAGAAGAAATGTGAATGGCTGTACAAAATTGTCTGTAATGTCTTGTGTATTATTGAAGTAGAAAAATGACTCACATAAGGTTCTATGTGAATGTGTGGATTTTGGAGAAGGCTTCGAACCACACGCATTAAAGCAAACAAGATAGGAAGATCATTTAAGCTCCTAGCAACCTGTGATGAAATAGCTGTCAATAGGTATGGGAACTAAGAAAAATTATTAAATTAATAAAGATTGACAAACTTGACCTCATCTGCAATGAAGTAGGAAAAGTATGGAACCAACGGATGAATTCCTGAATCCATTGCTAAACTCACTAAAGCTTCTTTGAAAAGGTTGGATTCAGGTCTTGTAACGGTAAGCTCAGTTATTTTGTCGAAGTAGAGCTGCAATGATGAGTAATAAAACTAACTGCATGGTCAATTTCTCATAGAAGCTCAAGAACTTGGGCAGAAAAATCAAGGAGGTTCATGAAGGGGAAAAAAACCTGTAGCTCCCTAGATAATACGTGCTTAACAGGCAGTTTGAGATCAACAAGAAGTCCATCTTCCTTGGTGTTCTCAGATTTCTTATTTTCAGACGGGGATACAATTGCTGGGAAAAAAAATATTCATGTAAATCAATTTCTCTCAATAAGTTAACATTACAAACAAATAATTAAACCCAAACCAGAGTATACACCAACATAAGGGTTTAGATCCTATAGAAGAGGTGACACCAATAATACAAAAAAAACACAATTGACATATCTCAAATGAATTTGATGAATTAACCAAGAGCACCAAATAGAAATTCATAGTTTTATTCACACTACACCACAAAAGTTTCTTATTTATAAATAAATAAATAGAAATTTTACACCCTTTATGTCCCAGAATATACCAAAATACACATTATCATGTATTGGCATACAGAAGTAGTTTTGGTTTTGAGAAGGCATAAACATTTGGAGTATTTAATGATAACTGCATAATTGAAGTTCATAGACAAAAGGAGACATATCATATCCTATTTCAGGAACTATATTGTAAGTATATAGATTGCAAATAAGATATATTCTTGGTACATGTAGTAATGCACTTATATCCCCAGAGCCATTATCAATAAGAACACAAAAGACCTACTGCATATCTCAGTTAGAAATATGGTATATGCCAAAACACCTTTCTGATTTGTGTGCTATCCAACCAAGAATTACTTATTTGGAAGGTTTCATTTGTTCATATGAAGAACGGCAGTCTACTCCAATAAAGATAGAACAGATTAATTGTCACATAAATAAAACCTTCAGCAGGAGAATTTTCAGGAATTGCAGGTTGCACCCCTTCAATAGCAAGCCAGTGAGCCACAACAGCAGTTTCAAGTGGTGCTTTGGGTAATGGTGAATCAATGACCTATATGTTGCAATAGTAAATACAAATGTGTTAACATCAAAGTAAATTACACCCAATAAAAAATTCACAAACCTCCTTGAAATCCAAATCTCTGTCATCAAGATAGAACAGATCCTTGTGCCCTACTGCCCTCTTGAACCGCAAGGGATCAGTTGAAGCAAATCCATAAATAGGCTGAAATTATAGAACAAGCAACCAGTAATATATTGGCTTGAGAAAGTTGGAAACATAATGGAGAAAAGAACTATACAAGTTTCGCATGATTTTATTGTGTTTTCCAACCTAACTAGGATCTTCTTAAAGCAGAGCTTCACTCCCATATGATATAAACATCATTCATGGTTCGAGAAAAAAAAACATTATGAAATATTTCTTAATTCTCCTTGAAGAAACAAGATAAAGGCAGATATTTGGAAAGGGGGCTCAAACTAATGTATAATTTTGAACTTCAGTTATGGCCCAAATTGGAGTGATTAAATGAAAAAAGACACTACCATCTCCACCTAATTTTCCCTCTAGGACTTTATTTCTTACGTAAAATTATTGTGTTAACAATTCAAACAGAATGAAGGTTTTTTTAAAAAAATATATAAACTACATTCAAACAAACATTTATAAGCAACAGATCTCGTAGCTCTATCAATTCTGGAAACAATTACAAGTACAAAACCAATTAAAGTTAGAAGTCGCAGACGAAGGAAATCTACCTCGACATTCCTCAGACTGAGCGCACTGTCCACATCTTCTGCTGTCAAGACCGTCCTTTTAGAGTGGCGCATGCACTTTATTGCCTCCTGCACTTCCCCTTCCAAAAAGTCAGGGATCGCGGAAACCAAAACTAACGAAGAATCAAACTTCAAAGCACCGAAACGTCTCAGCCCCGTAAAAACCCTAACCCGAGAAGCAACACAAGCACCACCTGCATAATCTCCCGAAGACGGTACTCAACATCGGGGGCGAGTGCGAGAGAGACCTCAGGGGAGAGGTTAGAGATGCCAATGCTTTGCGCAACCACCTCGATCGTCTCCTTCGGGACGATACTCATCGTCGCCTCTTCCTCTTCTCCGTCTTCTACTCGACACCACTTCCTCTCTCTTCTGTCTCTCGCTCGCTCGCTATCGTTTGATTGAACCGGCCATTTAAATAAACCCGGTTTAAATTGTTCACGTAATAAATGTAATAATACGAGCGGGCAGATTTTTTTAGGCTTGAGGACGATCGGATCGGTCCGGTCCGATGGAATTTCTCACCGACCATCGATTTAAGCAAATTTTGCTACGGTGTAAATTTTTACGGGTACGCTCCATTGATCGACCTGTCAAATAATAGCAGATTTTTATTAAATTTTAATAATTAACTGTACTTAGAAGCTAATAATTTATATAAAATTAAAACTAATTATTAATTATCCATAAAAATTGCCACACTTTAAAACTTACAATAACTTAGCACTAATAAATTTATAACCCGGAATCACTGATTTTTTTTTTTTTAATTTTTTTTAGAGTTTAAGAGTTAGAGATGAACCTTTGCTCACTTTCCATTTAAAAAATACCGAGTTTAACAATCTGTATTTGTTCAAATCGAAATTAATTTTATTTTATTGTAACACGAATCCATCAACAACTTGCAAAACACTTCCTCGTCTTTATTTACTACCTGCTTCGTTAGCTGTACCATGAGATTTACAAGCAGTATTTGCCTGTAAAAACAAATTAAGTAAACGACAGTTACATCCAAATGATAGATTTAGCGAGGGAAACAGATCGACAAACAGGAGTGGCTCGAGTGCGAGGAAGGAAATGATGTGATTTACGCTTTGTGAAGAAGACCTGCATCCTGATAGTACTTGATGCTGTCGACAAGGGTCTCCTCTAGCGTCCTGTGATTCCACCCTAAGTTCTTCAACTTCTCGGAATGCACCAAGCTACTTTCCTCTATCTCCGTAAAACTGTCATTTAACATGTTTGAATCCATAACTCATGTGTCACAAAAATATTCCAAAAGCATGGACTCTGTGCGAAATGAAGGAAAATGGTTTTAGTTGCATTACTTTTCAATATATTTGTAGTTGGGATATAATCTCTTGAGCACGTCCACCAAGTCGCGGAGTTTCAAAGAATGAGATGCACAGATGTGTCGTCCGGCTGCCTTTGGCTCCTTGTACACCAGCAGCAATGCGTCAGCTACATCTCGAACATCCACAAGATAGACGTTTCGATTCTCTGCAGTTCGACGAACACCTAAACAAGGGAAAAGGGTGACTTGACACAAGATAATATGGAATTTGCAAAAACATGGACTGACTTGTCCAATTTAGACCTTAATCTTATCACAAGTATGGTATGCAGGAAAATGGAGATATAAGACCCATATAACCAACTCAAAACGGTGAGAGTTACATGACTTTACGATGAGAATACATGCCACCATATTGGAGGTCACTACAATATCTGGCTGGGGAAGACCAAATTTTCAACCTCTATCAGCCGGGTAGAGTAAAAACAATATGTTGTTTGTGACATACTTCGATTGAAAATGATGAACTACTAATAAACCACATGCACTAGCGAGTCGAATGTTAAATCAAGGAAACCATAACTATGAACTGAGTGAGGATTCTAAGTGCAAAGAATTTGAAAAACATGAAAAAGAGCATCTACAAGTAATGCATAAAGAATTTTTCTTGCTCATGTGCATATGTGCAAACATTTGGTTAAACATTACACATGGATATATATATAAACGATAACAAAGATTCATCATCAACTATTCAAACCATTTTTTATCAAACATGGAACTTTCGTGATTTAATTCACAATTTAGTATAATGTGCCATTCTTAATACAGGAAAAAAAAATACAGTTTCTCAACTCAATGGAAAAGCAATGAAATATAAAGTAATGACCTTTTATGAGATTGATGAGATACAAGCTTGATGAATTCAGAGTGGAATGGAGCAATGGCCCAACAACCAGAGATGGGCCAACTGTCACGACGTCGAGTTCATGCTTCTCTGCATAATCCAGTGCCTCTTGCTCCGCAAGTGTTTTCGAAAGATAATACCAATCCTAAAATCACAGGAAGCAGTGAGAACATGAAATGCCAGGTGCACAAAAGTGAAACTCATAAGATGCTGAAGTATAAGGATATAATTCAAAATAATAGATTATCATTTTCCAGGGATGAAATATAAAACATGCCGAACCAAATACAATGAAAAATTAAGAGAAAATATATGGCAAACTACCCAACTACAAACTATCAGAATTATTTGAAGAACTCTGAGAATGAACAATTATCACCCACGTAACTGATATCCAATTGAAACCTTTATTTAAAACTTTTCTCAAGCATAGTACATTAATTACCTCAGATTTACGACAATGTTCTACATCTGACCAGCAACTCTCATCCTTGATCTTACCATGTGGCCAATTAGGGTTGAATGCCACAGCAACAATTGATGATACCACTACAACACGCGTAACTTTGGCCTCAGAGCATGCCTTCAGTACATTCACAGTGCCTCCGACAGCAGGAGCAATAACCTCCACCTGAAAGTTAGAATGATTCAAAATGTCATCAACCAATAAAATTCTGCAAACCTGTCATAACCAACTCAGGTATGCCCTAGTGCAGTTATCAACAATAAAGTATCTATATAAGAGGGACGCACATGTGTTCTAATTCATCATATATTGAGTGCAAAACAAACAAGTCCAACGTTGTCAGATAATTATCTTAATATATTTGTGCTCATTTTAATGCAGTGTTCCAAAAGAACATCCTTAACATATAAGATATAGCAGGAACAGCATAAATGTAATTCATAACACAATAATTGAAGGCTGGAGTTTTTCCTCAATACATGCAACCCTAATTTTCTTCATAATACTCTCATTTCTTATCATGTTCATCGTTGTATGTCTACACATTCACCTTAAAATCCTCATATCTGCAACTCTCATCTTCTACTCATGTGCTCGAGTCATAATTCAACATTTAACTTTATATAACATAGCAGGTCTAACCACGATTTTATAAAACTTCCCTTTAAGTTTTAGGGGTACTCTACGATCACATAGAACATCTGATGCTCTCCTCTATTTTAACAATCTTGCTTGTGTTTTAGGTAAGATATCTCTCTCAACCCCTCCATCATTTTGCAAAAATGAACCTAAATACTTAAAGTTCTCAGTTCCAGGCAACTCGTCATCTCCTATCTTAACAATTGTTTTATTACGTCTAATATTGCTAAACTTAAATTCCATATATTCTATATTTTTTACTACTAAATCTAAAACCTTTTGCTTCCCATGTTCCTGTCAAAATTCGATTTAAGCATTTACTCCTTTACGTGTCTCATCTAATAAAACAATATTAACTACAAACAACATGCTCCACGGTATTGGATGTGTAAGGTGAGTTCGTCCAATGATTAGTGTAAAAAGGTAGGGACTTAGAGATGATCCTTAATGCAACCCTATCTTTAAGGGAAATATTTCGATTAATTCACCTGAAATCTTCACTCTTGTCGTTACATCCTCATAAGTATCTTTAATTAATTAAATATATACTACGCTAGCAACTCTCTTTTCTAGACTTTATTATAAGTTTTTTCTAGTTAATGAATATCATCTATAGATCTTATTTTTTCCCTTATATTTTTCAATTAGTTGCTTGAGAAGATGCACGGCTTCTATTGTCAACGTAAGCATGAATCCAAATTGATTTGGTCCCTTTGATTCTGATTCATAGAAATAACTATTTTATGAATTTTCAGAAAAATAAGTATTAACCAAATATGTACTTAAAATGCTAATTCCAACAAAATGTGATTCCTTATTCATAAGAAATGTTTATTCCTTACTCTATTTCGGAAGTAGTTATTTCTCATTTATTCTATTCTTCAAATAATAAATATTCTTACTTTACTCGACTGCTTAAAAAATATATTATTAATATGGAGCAAACGGACCTCGAACTGATCAGCTGACAATCAAGTGTGCCAATCAATCAGGTCAGGTCAAGCAGGTTAGATGGGTTGGTCGGAAAGATGACCTAGTCAAGCTCGATAAATGATTAGGTTCGGTTGAGTCAATCATGCTTAGATGGCTGATAGAGCCAATAGGTCAATGGACATGTTGGGACAAGCAAGTCAGGTTGAATGGACTGATTGGGGTAGAAAGGTCTAGTTTAATGAACCGTACCAATTGGTCAAACTGCACCAAGCAAGCCATTTAAGTTAGTTAGGTCAAGAGGACACATTAGTTGGGTCACATGAGCTAAATGAGTTGGACAGGACAGTCTAGCCAGAATGAGGTTGTTTGGCCATATGAGCCAATTAAATGGGAGGCAAACAAACATGCTAGGCCAAGGTAGATCAGCCATATCAAATTAATCATGTGAATTAGAGGAGACTCAAAAAATTTCGCATATGGATATTTTATCATTATAAAAACAATTCCCTATCTATTTCTCATAACATTCAAACCAACCAAACATAAGAATAATTATTCATTATAAAACTCCTGTTCTATTCATTGTCTATTATAACATATCGTCAATGCAAAAGCATGTGATGTTATGTATTTTTAGTGTGCTAGAAAAAGCTAAAATAGTGATAGGAGTCAATGAATATAAGAAATAAACTCACATCTGGATTGAGTGATTTCGTTGAGGGAACAGGGCAAGCAACATGGAAGACACCTTCACATCCAGCTATTGCTGATCGTACAGAATCATAGTCTAACATGTCTGCGTTAAATAATTGCAGATTCTCAGAAGCATTCTCCAACTCCTTCAGGTGTGCATTTTTTTTATCACCTGAATCGAAATTAAAATCAAAATTTAGCCGGCACAACTCAAAACCAGAAAGGTAAAACAGCTACTTTACATAATTGCATACATGGAAGAAGAAGAAGCAACTCAACACAAGCATTAATGCTAAAAAAAACTGAAGAAATTCATAAAAGAAAAATAATTTGGTAGATTCTGGAATTGTTTGCTCGAGGGCTATTTAGTAAAGAATGAAAAATGGAGAAAAATATAGATGGATAGATAAATAGGTTAGTTGTTGTTTATTTTATTTTTATTCATTTCTCTTTCATGCACTTGAATGAGCATGAGTTGAGTTGAGTTGAGTGTGGTTTCTACATCACACCCAACTATCAAGATTGGCCGATCACTTGATCCACCTACTCAGTTCCATCCATTTGATCGTCATGTTTGACCAAATAGGCCTGACTGATCCACTCGACGTGTTCAACCCAGCTGGATCAACCAACCTAACCTGTCCATGTGGCTTTCCTAGCACACTCAACTTATCCATGCAACCCACCTAGCCTTATCGGTTCGCTCAACTCATATGACCCAATTGGCTCAACAAACCCAATCGACCTTGCTGCCTTGACCATCTCTTCCAAGTTGATCAAGCCAACCAATCAATCACGCCCACTCAGCCCCATACAATTAGTTTAGTTTGTTGAATCGAATCAACCCAAACAGGTGACATTGCTCGCCTGGTCAGTTTGTGCACCTGCAATGGTCCAGCCGCTCGACCTAACCAGCTTGTCTAGCTTCCCTGCGTGCTTGGCGCGTCTAGTAAAACTTTGCAATGTTGTCTATGATTTAAAAAACAGGGGTGATTATTATTTTGCAACAAGTTACTGTTTGATATTTTGACTAAGAAAAGTCAGTTGATTTCTGCCTAAATTATTTGGAACTAAAATGGTGGTTCAAAAGGGATTTCTGATTAATCCGGTTTCCCATATTTTCTTAAGACTGCACAACCAAAATGGTGATGAGGCTACCATCCATCGTATATTCATCCTTTATAAGATATCTATCTAAATAAACAGTTATCTTCCTCCTTGGCTCTTCTAACATCCTCACCCATCCGCTCAGTGTCTCCACCCAAATAAACAAGCGTCAAATCGAGCTCAATATCTTCCGGAACAGCAACCGATCGTCCATTAAGGCACATTGTTGCCGTACCTTTGTTATTCCCTCTATCAAAATACATAGCGCGAAGAACCCTAAATCGAAGCGTGCAAAGAAAGAAGAAAGGGGCGTACTTAGGTCTCGCACTGTGCCATGGACGATGTAGCCCTTGGAGAGGAGAAGCTTCACCAGCCACGAGGCGATGAAACCACCGGCGCCAGTCACGCAAACTCTCCTTGTCGCTCCTGCTGCCGCATCCATTCTCCGACTCCGTCTACTCTCCCTCCCTCGATCTTCCGCCCAATACCCACGGACTTGCTTCGGTTGTGGTTATAAACTTATAAAAGCCGTACGTTTCGTAATGGCTCGTGTCTCGCTGGTGGCCGGAGGTGGTGACCTGGTGAGGTCTTTATTAGTTGGACCTACTGTATTGATATTTTTTTATTCGCGGTGGACATTCAATTATTGATTTTTTTAATACCTGACGTTTGATTCAGGTTTAGAACGTGGGAATAGAATATTTCTAAATAAGGATGTTGGCAAGGAGGAAGAACCTCCTCCCATTCCTCCATTTCATATCTATTTAGGTGTAAAACTAAATCATATATTAAAATCTCTAAATAAATAAATTTTAGTTGTATTATCTAAATTTAAATTAAATAATATTTAGTTATATTTTATTCTCCATGACCAAGGTTATATATAATAACTTGAATTAAACGCACCCTAAGATATAAATATTTCATACCGTTTTTATATTGTATATAAAGAAAGGGAAAAGCTAGATAATTTGCAATCTTATTTCTAATCTAGTCAGGATCAGCTATCTGTCTATCATATTATGCAATCTCATTATTAATCGGTTTAAAATTGATATACTTACTAAGATAAAATGATTGAAGGAGATACATCTCAAGTAATTAATGATTTAATCAAGTGATATATAATAAAGATTATGATTGATTCTTAGCTGATGGATTATTTTATGCAAGTAGTAGTGAGTATTCGGTTAAAATTGAACCAAACATGGATTAATTGAATTGAACTGTTTTTTTAACTAACTGAACCGATTGAAATTTTTAATAAAAATCGAACAAACGGAACCAATAAAATATCGTTTAATTCGGTCGAAAACTAAATTTATCAAAATTTTCTAATTAGGGTCGGAAAATTCTATTCAATTTAACAAATATTTGGTTTCGATCTAAAAATTCTATTTAATCTAAAAATTTATTTTATTCGTTCTATTAGATTTAACTAAATAAAACATTTTAACACCGAATTAACCATTTTTTTAACTTAAAATTCTAAAAAAAAAAACCTAACCGAATATTAAATTTGATCGATTTAATTGAACTTGTACTCACCCTAATCTAATTTTTAATTTCTTTACTTTTATTTTCGTGTGTGACATAGTATAAATAACGCCCCGGCAGTATCCTTTAATGAAAATGGCAATATAAGTCAACCTCTTCTTGGATTTTCACTCTTCAATCTAAAAATAATAATATTTGTTATAAATAAATAATAATTAATTATTTAATTTATAAAATAAGTAATTAAATATATATTTTACCTTCCTCAGAGACTCTTCACATGCAAGAATGTGGGAATTGTATACCATCTTTAGTAGTTTATTGGATGTGTTAGTGCTAATTTTTTATGGAATAGTAGAAAGGCGTGTTTTACTTATTGGATAAAAGTTGTTTCAAATTTTATTTATA
>JBAMIE010000068.1:1422985-1440742 GCA_037177295.1 Kaempferia parviflora
TGCAGGGTAAAATTTCTGTATATATATATATATATATATATATATATATATATATAACTTTCATATAATTTTTAAAATTTTATATATTTTTACCGTTACAAAAAAAACACAGGAGTAAAGATTTGTCTCAACTGATGTGGTGTAATGGTAAAATGTTGGAACAAATTTCTAAGTGTACATAATTAAGTTGTCACAATATTGCCATGTAAAGTGAGCTTCATCGATTATTTGTTTTCTTGATGTTGTACATGACATAATAGACCTAACATAAAATTTAGAATTTTTTTTTTTTGGGGAAAACCTAATATAAATTTTAGAATTCTTTATTTGGAGAAAAAAAAGTTGAAGTTCTATACTTCTATATGCTTTCGTCTGACAACAACTATATTTTAGTGTGATGATCAGTACGTAGAGCTCAATCTCATTCACAAGGTATAAAAAGTTATTGATGAGACCATTGAAAAGACCTATATGAGTGTTTTTGTGAACGTCATCAATCTGTTGGTTAAATCAATCAGTCAATTGATTCACTCTTAGAAGAGACATACATCGTGAGTGTTTCATGTGATAAATCTTTCATTTTAAATTATTGATAAGTTATTCTTCACATTACGATGAGACTAAGTGGCAAAGGAGATAGCTAGGCATGAGGTGAATCGACACTAGAACATGTATGAATAATTTCTTTGTAATTATTGATCGGAAGTAGGGGTGTTCATTATTTAGATGGAACCATTCATCCGTCCGATCCAAATAGCATTTGGTTTATTTGGATCGGATTAATAAAATTCGGGTCGAGTGAATGAACTCACCCGAACTACTATTTGGGTTAATGGTTTGATTTTGGATTTGATACCCAATCCGAATAACCCGCCCGAAACCCGAATAACATATATTATAATATTAATATATATTTTATAAATTTTCTTTTGGAACGTGGATTGTTTAATTTTCATGAGTTCTTAGCTTTTAGTTATTAAGATAAACATGTCTTAGTTGATTAGCTAAAAAACTAGTTTTTTTTATTTTTATTTTTGTTTATTCTCTTCTTATTGAATTGGTTAATGGACTTTTACTTTGGCGAATTTACATTTGGTACTTAATTGGGTTATATGGGACCCGAACCAAATAACCCGAATTAGTTTTGGGTAATTCGGTTTGGTTTCCAGTTAATTCGGTTTGGTTCTTGGTTGGATTTAAAAAATCACAAAAACCGAATAACCCGAACCGAATAAGTCAAATAATCCGATCCAAACCGAATGAACACCCCCTAATCAGAAGTGAGTTATGAATAACTATCATGAATATTATAAGTGAGTTACGAATCATTCTTGATGAGAATTATGTAAATATATTATGAGTCTTAAAGTATAAATTTATTTATATCATTTCATTTAGATAAGTATAATATGAATATACTTATTGATAATTAAGTAATTTTTATAGTATTTGATTCAATGGATTTTTACCAAAGGGCGCACGTAAGATTCTAAATTTATCAAAAGGCACGTACTACTTTGTCATTTACCAAAGAACACACCTTTTCAAATGTATTTCCTATTTTATCCTCCTGACAACTGACTATTCTCTACCGTTTCCTCTTTCGTGTATTTCCTTTCTTATTTCTCCTATCTTCTATTCTCTTTCCTCTCTCTCTCTCTCTCTCTCTCTCTCTCTCTCTCTCTCTCTCTCTCTGCCTGCATGTATGCATAAAGTGGGTCTGATATGCAAATTATATCAGACCCAGGACATATAAGATTTAGTTATTTTTTAGATAATATTTTAATACATTTAGAGAATCTGAATTAAATAATAGATAACATATTTAAACTCTTTGCAATATTAGAAATACATAGAAACTAAAATGGATACAATCAGAGTTCTCTAGGTTCATCATTGGATTTCGGTCAAAACTCACTGATGAACCTAGAGAGCTCCAATTAAACTCATTTCAGTTCCTATAGCTTTCTGAGGTTGTAAGGAGTTCAAATATGCTATCCATTGTTTATTTTATATTCTCGGAGGTGTTACATTGTATTAAGGAAGAATTGACAAAACTTCCATGTTAGGCCTGATATGGATCATATCAGGCCCATGCATGAGAATTTAGGATATTATATGATATTAAGGGGACTAATGAAATTATAGTACTAAGGAGTTAATTCAATTTAGATAATTTAATAAACTAATCTAACTGATCTAAATAATCTAGTTAACTAAAGTAACATAATTAATTTAATTATTCTAATTAATTTAAATAATCTAGCCTAATTAGATTAATTATGTTAAGTTGGTTAATTAGATTAATTAGGTTAGTTAAAGTAATTACATGGATCAAATTAGTTAGTTTAATTTAATTAATTAGATTAAATAAATTGAATTAATTAAATTAGTTAGCTTAATTTTGACAATTAGATTAATTAGAATTAGGTTATTTAGATTAATTAAGAAAGAATCGATAAAACTTCCACGTTAGGCCTGATATAGATTATATCAGGACCACGCATTGGGTTTTTTTATCGATTCATGTTTATTAAATTTTTAATATTTCAAGAAGCTGAAATGAACGATGGATGACATATTTGAACTCCTTGCAACCTCAGCAATCTACAGAAACTGAAATGGGCACAATCGAAGCTTTCTAGGTCCATCTGTGAATTTCAACCAAGAATCGACAAAAATCTTCACGTTAGTTGGCACTGATATGATTCATATCAGGCCTATACATGTGAATTTTGAATATTAGAGGTTAAGGAGATTAATAAAATTCTGGTATTAAGGAATTAATTTAATTTAATTAATCTAACTGATGTAATTAACTTAATTAATCTAATTATTCTAATTAATTCAATTTAATTAATCTAAATAATCTAACTAGCCTAATTTAACTTATTAATTAATGTAATTAATCTAATTATCCAAATTAAACTAGTTAATTTAATTAATTTAATTTATTTAATCTAATTAACTGAATTAAACTAACTAATATAATCTATGTAATTACCTTAACTAACCTAATTAATCTAATTAACCAACTTAACATAACTAATATAATTAACTAAATTAATCTAATTAATTCAATATAATTTGTAAGATGTTCAAATAATAAGATTGATAGTTCAATCTAACTATTCTAATTAATTTAATTTAATTATTTTAATTAACTAAATTAAATTTATTATTTTAACATATTTAATTAACTTAATTAACCTAACTAATCTAATTAACCGAAATAAATTAACTAATCTAGCTAAATAATTTAATTACTATAATTTGAACTCCTTATAAATTATATTGAATTAATTAGATTAATTTAGTTAATTAAATTAGTTATGTTAAGTTGGTTATTAGATTAATTATATTAAATTAATTAGATTAATTATGTTAGTTAAGGTAATTACATAGATTAGATTAGTTAAGGTAATTACATAGATTAGATTAGTTGGCTTAATTTAGTTAATTATATTAAATTAATTAAATTAATTAGATTTGTTAACTTAATTTAGATAATTATATTAATTAGTTTAGTTACAAAATTAAATTAGTTAGATTATTTAGAATAATTAAATTGAATTAATTAGAATAGTTAGATTAATTATGTTACTTTAGTTAACTAGATTATTTAAATCAGTTTGATTAGTTTATTAAATTGACTAAATTGAATTAACCCCTTAGTACTAAAAATTCATTAATTCCCTTTACATCATATAATATCCTAAATTCCTATGCATGAGTTTGATAAGGGATAATATTAGACCCAAATTATGCCTGATATGATCTCATATCATGCCAACGTTGGTCCTGATATGATCCATATCAGGCTTAACAATGTAACAAATCTAAAAACCTAAAATAAATAGTGGATGACATATTTAAATTTCTTACAACATCAGAAATCTATAAGAACTAAAATGAGTGTAATTGGAGTTCTCTAGTTCTATTAGTGAGTGTTAACCAAATTACTGATCGACATAGAGAGCTCCGATTGCATCCAATTCAGTTTCTATAGATTTGTAATATTGTAAAGAGTTTAAATATGTTATCTATTATTTATTTCAGCTTCTCTAAATGTATTATAGTGTTATCTAAATATAAACTAAATTTTATATGTTTGGGCTTCATATAATTTGAATATCAGACCCATTTTATGCATGCATAAAAAAGAGAGAGGAAAGAGAATGGAAGAAAGGAAATACATAAGAGAGAAAATGACAGAGAATAGTTAGTTGTCAGAGGATAAAATAGGAAATTCATTTGAAAATGTGCGCTCTTTGATAAATGACAAAGTAGTATGTGCCTTTTGACAAATTTAGAATCCTATGCGCGCCCTTTAGTTGATTCAATTATTTGTTGAAAATTATAATTGCCAACTATACAATCTAAATTTCTATGTCACTAATAGATTGTCTTTTACCTCATTTGAAGAATAAGAATTTTACCCTGTCATTGTGTTGCATCCGTGGATATTGCAAAAGCGCCACTAACATAGTATAGTGATAAAGTATTACGAATAATAAAAAGAAATAAGATTTTAAATGGGACGAATAATTTGAAAAGTTACTTTTGAGTGTATAAATTATCCTCTGAATTTATCTAGATGGTAGACCATTTATGTTCAAGATTAGTCAGATAATATTCAAATACCTAGTTTATTAAAAAATATATATATAGACATGGCAAAATAATTTTTTTTAAAACAAGATATTGAATATTTATCAAAGAAGAAATGTTTATAGAAAAGTTCAATTATATATTATCTTATTATCTTGACAGTACCAAACGGTATAATTTAAAGGGGATCAACATTAATTAATTCAACCTTTTCAAATTTAAAAACGGTTTTTTTTTATAAAATATTAAAAAAAAAAAAAAAAACAGAACAAAACAAAACAAAAAAGACGTGTCGTAGCCGGCGGAGCAGCGGACCAACCAGACCCCCAATCGCCCAACAAGGTCTGAACACGATCCTGGGGTCCGCCTTAGTTTTACACGTTTCGCGTTCTTAGTGGTAAACATACCTGTGCAGGTGGTCCCCGTGCCTGGTAGAGACACGGGTGCGAGATGAGTTACGGCATCCCCTCCTTGGCCGCGGTCCGCGGAGGACCAAGACGGGGTTCTATTTTGAAATATTTATTTTAGGAAGAACCGATGTGTAATTATTCTGTAACGGAGAACTAACCGTCGGATCCGGAGTCGTGCAGGGCGATTAGATAAAATTCTGGAATAATTATGGGTTAGGAATTAATTAAGAGGGATTAGTGACAAAAGGTTAATTAAGGGCGACGATTGGAGGCGTGGCTTTATAGATTCAACGCTGCCGTCTCCGTTTCCCTCCACTCCTTCGTCGTTGCTTCGGTTTGGGGAGGAGCGGCGACAAGTAGAGGAGGCGTCGGTGGGCCGATCGATGGCGCTCCACAACCACCTCTCCGACGAACTGGCGATGCCACAGTACGTGGAGCAGCAGCTGGCGGCGGGCACCCCGGCGATGCTGAGGAAAGCCATCGACCAGTTCACTGCGGCTCGAAATTCCGCCGGCGCCTCGTCGAGCGAGGAGGAAGACAGAACCGGGGACGGGAAGGATTTCCACGGCCTAATGGATGGCGGCGGGAAGCCTGCCTTAGCCGGCGGGAGCGGCCCGACTTGGCTCAATAACGCAATTCTCCAGCAACATGGACACGGGAGCTTCTTGCATCTCCAGACCGCTCCTGAGGCGGATGCTTCGCCAGGATGGCGCGGAGGGGGCGAGGGGTACTGGTTCCCCCGGCTGCCAATCCTGCGAAGCAGCGGGGGAGAGGAGGGGGAGGAAGTTCCGGCGTCGAGCGACTCCATCGTGGCAGCGGCGGTGTCATCGGGCGACAGAGATGGGAGCGGCTTGCGTGAGATCGTCGAGCCGGAAGAGCGGGGGAGCGGCGTCGCCACCGCGGAGGGGACGTGGCAGAATGCGAGGTGCAAGGCGGAGATATTGGCGCACCCCTTGTACGAGCAGCTTCTGTCGGCACACGTCTCTTGCCTGAGGATCGCCACGCCGGTGGACCAGCTGCCGATGATCGATGCCCAGCTCGCGCAGTCGCAGCAGGTTGTGTCCAAGTACTCGGCGCTCGGCGGTGGCCAGATGATAGGAGACAACAGGGAGCTCGATCAATTTATGGTATGCAAAAAAAAAAAAAAAAAAAGCTCCTTATCCCTCTGTCCAACCCTTCTTCGTTTTCAGTTTTAGCCTACTTTTGTCGGCGTCTTGTCAATTCCTTAACTTGCTTGCTTGGATCGAACCATTATCGATTGGTCTTTCTTTTTTTTGTTGAATTTGGATGAATTTTCCTCTAGGTGTGATTTATGGACAAAGACTCGCAGATATTTTTCTGGATAATTTTATATCGGAATGGAGAATAAGCGTTTCCCTTTTCTGTTCTACGTCGTCATTTCTATGCTTTAGACTCGGAGACGCTTGCTTCCGATGCATTTTTTTTTTGGGTATGCAATTCCAGAAGCACTCTGTTTACTGAGTTTTCAAACGAGTTTGCCCCTTTCTTCTTTGAATTTCTTCAGAAGAATTATTGAGCATATGGGAGGGGTAAACGCTGAGGAGGGCAAGGAATTTTCATCAGTTGCTGCTTCTCTTGTGTCCTATCTGCCACTCTACACCTTGAAATCGACAAATTCTTTACCGTAATTTCCGCTAGAAACGATTGTATGTTTCTCGCTTCTTCATGTTATTAATCTCCTGGTTTGCCGAGCAAATTTGTTTTGGGTACGAACAATATACAAAACTAAGCATTCACTCTGATCTTGACTCCAGGTTTGTTTGTTACTTTGTTTTTGTTATGTTGTTATGGTTGGTTTGTGATCATAGGACCCACGATACCATACTGCCTCTGTCAATTATTTTGAGAGCTTGTGATTTGTGAGATCTTCAAGTGTTTCATATGCTATCACATAATTGCTATTGTGGTTCGTGAGTGTGGTTTACTAATCCTCGACACCTCTTCTTGATTGTTAGACACATTACGTCTTGCTGCTTAGTTCCTTCAGAGAACAGCTACAACAACATGTCCGTGTTCATGCTATGGAGGCAGTGATGACTTGTTGGGAGCTTGAACAATCACTTCAAAACCTCACAGGTTACATTCACCATCTCTGTCTCAATAAGCTTTTACTGAACAATTTATAGTGGGTTGTAATAATACTGATACCAAATTACAACTTGATATGATCTTGATTATGCACTAGTTTGCTCTTCTAACTTGCAACTGACAAATAAAATTGAGCCAAATTGAAAAACAATCAATTTACCAACTTGTAAGGTAGGTAAAAATATTATTAACTTAGATTTGAACTGCTACGTAGCAAATTTAGAAATCAAATTGTGCCCACTTATGTAGTCAATTGATCTTTAAGTAGGTCTCTATTCGGCTAGAAGGATTTTCAAGAAAAGTATCAAGAAGTTATAGAACATTTTTGTTACAAAAAGTATCTTCTCTGTGTCATAGTGATCATGGTTATGAAGTCATGTTACTATCAAATATTTTTGAGATCAGTTATCCAAATCTGATTGTTCCATTGAATTTTATGCAAAAGGAGACAGAATTAAGGCGAAGTCCTCCATTTTATATCCGATAGAGTTTCCTTTTTGCTTATGGCTGTTTGTTGTACATACATCTTAAAACAAGTTGATTAAAGTAACATTTTTATGTATAAATCTTTTATTTGTTTACAGGTGTCACTATTTAGTCTCAGTAAGAATCTCCATTTAGTTTAATCAGGTGTCTTCATTTAGTTTGAAGTTTTCACATCAAATTCAAAATGGCCAGATTTAATTTTAGCATGTACCTTCATTTAGTTCAATCACACGTCTTCATTTATTTCTAGCATGTATCTTCATTTATTTAATCACATATCTTTGTTTAGTTCGCATAGGTGCACTTATCATTTTCACATCATAGTACAAACTCCTTTACTTGATTCTACCATGAACTTCATTTAGTTCAATCACATGTCTTCATTTAATTATAGCAGCTACTTTCATTTTATAATCTTTATTGGCTGCAAGTGTAATGCATAGTAAGAGATCTACTTTCATCAAATCTGGGTGGTCAGAAATGCTTGCTCGATATCTTAAAATAGTTATACTCTTACTGTTACTAACTTGTCTTTTAACTGAGCTACCTGATACATGATCTAAATGCTTACCAAGCATGCTACTTTGTTATGCTTTTGCAAGCCAAGAGTGTTTAATTGCATGCTTCACTGACTATAAAATGTTATTATGACCACTCAATCATGATCATTCAAAGTTCCTTTTCAAAGTATTTGGGTAATTGAAGGAGAGCATCTAAATAAGCCAAATGCAGCAGGAGTCTCTCCTGGCGAAGGCACAGGAGCAACTATGTCCGATGATGAGGATGACCAAGAAGACTGTGACACAAACTTGCTCGATGGGAGCTTGGACGGACCAGTGTACAGCATGGGCTTTGGCTCTCTTGTTCCAACGGAGACCGAGCGATCCTTGATGGAACGCGTCAGGCAAGAGCTTAAGCATGAGCTAAAACAGGTAGGCACAGACCAATCTATTGGATGACAGATTATATAAGTGTACTCTGTGAGCTTATATGTAGTCTTTTGGTGAATGATCTGACTACAAGGGTTACAAAGGCAAGATTGTAGACATTAGAGAAGAAATCCTTCGTAAGCGAAAAGCCGGTAGACTCCCCGGGGACAGCACTTCCACACTGAAGGCCTGGTGGCAATCACACTCCAAGTGGCCTTACCCAACGGTGGGCTTGGTGGCATCCATTCTGTTATTGTATCTTCCATTCATGAACTTCACCAAGTGCCCTGAAAAACGTTGTCTTTTTGGTTCCCATGAAAGGAGGATGACAAGGCACGACTGGCGCAAGAAACGGGGTTACAGTTAAAGCAGATCAATAACTGGTTCATCAACCAGAGGAAAAGGAATTGGCACAGTACTAATCCATCGTCGTCGAGCACCCTAAAAACCAAGCGTAAAAGGTTTGTGATAAATTGCTACTAAGCACTTGTAATGACTCCTTTCCTGCACCTTTTGTGCTCAACTTGAAACCAAATAATGCAGGTAGGTGATGAGAATTTTGCTCGTAATACGCAGTTGTATGACATATAGGGAAAGCTGATTATCGAGCTAGAGAAATGGGTGTTGGTTTAATCAGTCTTGATACGGATATCGAGCTCTTGGTAGAAAGAGGGTTTGAGGTGCCTTTCTTTCTCGTTTTTGTATACTTTGATGGTGAAGTGTAAGACTTGGTTTCTGTTTGCATACACAGAGAGGATTCTCAGTCAAGAAACACATGCGAATGTACAGTTTAATAACGCGTTGCAGTGTTCTTCAACTATTTAATTTCTCATCTTTGTGACAATTTTGAATTGAGTTTTGGAGATGCTGTTTAGTTTCAGAAAAGCTAGCAGGGACCATTCAAGATTCCTTGAAGATGATTTGGAGATATGTATATATTGAAGGTATGATAGTTTTACAGTGAGTGTGTATATATATTTATTTGTTAACATTATCCTTGTAAACACATAAACTGCTTAGTTATTTATCGATATTTTGATGAATTTGTTTTGGACATCAATGTTTGAAATAGAACTTTTGTACCTGGGAAAAGTAAGTATTTAAATGTGGGACAAGAGTAAATAAAAAAGGAGATTAGAGTGGAATTAAACTTTTTTATATTGTTATGAAAATATTTTTGGATATATAATTTTAACTCATGATTTTATGAGAAAATTGTAGGTGTAGAATGGCATATCTTCAATATTTAATTTTGTAATGATAAAATAGTTTTCCATAAAAGGTATAAATTAAACAGTAATTAGTAAATAAATTGAGTTGAAATTCAATGATTCGTTAGTCATATAGTATTTATTATTCTCATCATACCTAAATTTAACAGAAAAAAAACATAGAAAATGTTATAAAATTTTCATGTCTAATATTCGCTCTTGTCCGTTAAAAGTTCATTCACTTGTTTAACATCCTGTTCTTCATTATCAGTTAGAACTTTAATTAATAATAATAATAATAATAATAATAATAATAATAATAATAATAATAATAATAATAATAATAAGTGGACAATCAATTGTGATCTACCATCTAAACTTATAAATAGATAAAGAAATTTTTATAATATTAAAATCATTAATCAACTAAATAATTTTATTAAATAAGTTTGAACGAAACTTCGCTCAATTCGCCATACATTGTTAAATCGTAGAGGACGCTTGCGCACGTTACACTTGGGAATCACTCTCCCTATCCTCATGACACGTAGCCTCACAGTTCGCTCCCGACGATGGCATCCTGGTGCGAATAATCCTACTGTGCATGGGGTTCGACCATTTGAATCGGACGGTTGGGATCGCCTCAGCAACTCAATTAGGGTTTGCCAACACCCAGCTATTTAATGCCCCTTCCGACTGGGGAGTGCCTGCGAGCGCAGAGCTGTGCGGGTGCGGCTGCCCTTCCCAAATCCTATCAGAATCAATCTCAAAAACTAAAAAATTAGAAAAGAAAGGAAGAGAAAAAAATTGAATCGACGGGTCTCCGATACATCAATCGGAATCCCATCTTCTGTCGTTGTTGCCTATTGATCGGTTAGGGCTCGTGTAAGATCCGGGGAAGGTGCGGTATTGTGGTCATCTGTATTGGAAGGGCGAGATGGCGCAAGTGCAGATTCAGCCCCAGGTGATCTCCAGCGCGGCGGCGGCGGCTGTAACGGGGGGCGGCGCGGTCCAGTTCCCCTCGACGTCGTTGTACGTCGGCGACTTGGACCTCGGCGTCACTGACGCGCATCTGTACGATGTTTTTAACCAGATCGGGCCGGTTGTATCGGTCCGCGTGTGTCGAGACATCAACTCCCGCCGCTCACTTGGTTACGCCTATGTGAACTTCAGCGATCCTGCTGACGGTATTTTTGCACTCTGACATTGCGTTTCTATTTTGGTTGTTGGTCGATCGAGTTTCATGATGGGTCAACCAATAAATGATTTTTTTTTTAAACTTCACATAAGGCATATTTTACATTTATCTATTCTCACGTAAAACTAAATTGTATATAAAATTGCTTTAGTTCTGTTTTCATTCTAATATTCTTACTAGTCGTTTAAACTTTTTAGGTTCACAATTTTTGTTTGAGCCATCGTTGATAATTTTAAGAAAAAGTTTCATAGCGCAGTGATCAATAAGTTTACCTGAGTCTGCTTTTCTACTTCCTTAAGTTGAAGAACACTTAGACAGTTGTAACAACTCATTTTTTTAGGTTGTCGTTGTTTCTAGGGAGAATTTTGTCTTGATCGTTTTAAGATACTATTATTTAGAAACCTAATGACTTGGAACAATAACAATTCTTTAGATTCACTGCAGATATCTATAACTTGAGAAGTCAATGACATACATAACACCAGTGGTTGGGTGTTACAGCCACTGGTTTGCTTCACCTTCTTTTCCTGAATCATAAGGCTTTACTTATTATTACTAATTGTAGTTGAATCTGTTAGAGTTGAATGTCTAAGCAGTAGTTTATGACCAAATAAAAACTTTAATGGGATTAAAAGTGACTTGATTGTTCTCAATATTTCCATTTATAAAGCATTGCAATGGAGATATAATATCCATGCACCTTATAACTGAAACACAGAAATCTTGATGAAGATGATGATAAATTGAGATAGTGATGATCCGTACTACAATCAAGATATTTTGTTTAGTTTCAAATAACTAGACAGGGCATGCCATACATTCTTAGACTTGTTTGTTATTGGATTTTATATCCTAGAATAATCAAGAGTGCATTACTATGTAGATAATAACACATTATAAATTTTCTCTAAAGAACTTACCCTTCTAAGGCATCGATTATATATATCATCTTTTGTATTTACTTCTTGTTCTTGATCTGGAAATGGAAATTATGCCATTGCATTCTTCCTATTACTTAGGCGATGAATCGATGGTGAGGCTAGTAGGGGTAGCGATTAGTCGATTGTTTTTGATTGCTTGATTATGTCGACAATTAGTACACAACGAAAATAAAATACAAACAAAGACACAAGTAAGCAATAACGATTTTATGTACCCTGGAACCCTCCCTTGTTATTCCAAGGTCTATGATTCGTCAGTGAATCACTCTTTACAATCCACTATAAATCCTTTTTATCAAGCCTCTAAAGGTGAAGAAATCTCTTACATTATTCTCTTACAAGATGGAAATAAAGCACAATAAGAGTTACAGTGCCCTTTTATATTATATTTAAAACCTTTTATACTAGATTTTGGTTTAGTTATCGTACGTTTGTGTTTTTATGTCTTTCTAGGGTCCTGAACATCTTCTTGACAATTTTCTTGGTGAAATTCTTGCATCTCTTCATTATTTTCTTCACAAAGTAAGCCATCTCACTTGTGGAGATTTCACTCACTTTTGGACTTTTGTCCGAATTCAGATGAAGATACCTCCTTTTGCTTCTTCTTTGCAACTAAAGCTAACCCTTTTTCTTTTGGCTCACAGCTAGTTTGCTCATGTAATTTAAATTCGCAAAATAATTAATTTGACTAAAGTGAGGTTTGAGGGATGGATTTTGGTGCGTATTTCATGAGGTCTTGCTTCTCTAGCCTTTCTCCAGTTGCATGATGACGGTTGAGAATCTCTTTGAACCTCTCCTATACTTGTGTCTTTCTTTGTAAAATTCTACATTTGATTGATAATTCTTGTTTAGCAATACGAGAATCTTGCTACCTTCATGAAGCTCTATGAGCTTATCCTAAATCTCTTTTGCACTCTTGAATGGTCTAACTTTATCAAGTTAATTCAATGCTTATCTGCATTGAAGAATTGATGTTGCATTTGTGTTGGCTTGTCACTTCCTCTTTATTTTGGTGGTCCACTTGTCATTGTTAAGAATGCATCCAAATTCATCCATAGACATCTTGAATCCTTTCCTAACAATAAACCAAATTCCGTAGGTGTCATCCAAAAATGGTAGTTGCCCTATGTAATATGTATGCTATAGCCCTCTTGCATTGTTATTTCTTAATCTACTCTTTTCTTGGTTAGTCCTTTAGGAGTGGGTGATCGGGCTTGAATATCGTTGGATTGTTGGTGAGGCTAAAAAGGGTGAATTGATGATCACTTTCGATTACTTGGTTGTCTACAATTCAAATTAGTATGCAACAGAAAATAAAATACAAAGAATGATGTAATTAAGCAATGTTAAGACAGATTTTATGTGGTTCGGGCCCTTGGTTTCTACTCTTGGGCTTATAATTCTTTAATGAGTTACTCCTCAGTCCTCACAATGAGAAACCTCTTCACTTTTCTCTTACTAAATGAAAATGAAGCCTAAGTAGAGTTACAATTATGAGAACAATTAGAGCATAATAATATTAAGACAAAGAATGAGATATTTTTCATGTTGCTCCTTTGGCCCATATTTATAGGCAATGAATTTAGTCTTGTTTTAGCTTACATTCTGCTTTCTAGCGGGCAATTAGTTGGCTGCTTCTTACTTTTAGCTGACTAGTGATGTTGTTACATTTGCCTTCTGTGTTGCAATGGTAACCTTTGTTAACTAAAACATGGTATTAGATTTCCCTTTCTGTGTTGCAATGGTAACCTTTGTTAACTAAAACACGATATTAGTCGACTAATCAATAGTAGTTTCTAGGTCATCTAGTTGTTGCAATCTATCAGTGTAATATCAATGACTCTTCTCAGATTTTTGTTAATGGATTAGCCAATTGAATTTGCCTTAGTTGATTGACTGGTTAAGTGAACTTGTCTCAGTTGATTAATTAGTTGATTGACTAGTGAATAAAAATATTCTGTTTATTAGCAAATCATCTTGAGTCGACTAGGCAGTAGATTCAACCATAAGTTGATTGAACTTAGACAATTAGTTGATTGAACTTTTTACAATTAACTAACCAATGAACAAAAACATTCTTTTCCTTTCTCAACTAATGATTTGACCAAAATCTCATATTTGACTTATCCCACCTATAATCCTTTATACAACTTCTAGAGGTTACTTGTCAAATGTTTCACTTTCGAGACTTCATCTATTAAAAAACTTTGCTTCAGGGTCATTTGTACCAAGATAGTTTTGTCTCCATGACTTCCTCGTTTATAGTCATCTAGCCACCATTTAGAAATCTAGTCTTTAATATACCAAGTATTCACTCTTTGACCTACTTAGGCTTTTTTCATTGCAATGACAATATCTATCTCAATTAATCTACACATGTAGGATACAACATAATACTAACTAAAACCTTTGACATCTAACCTATATCCTTAAGGGGACGATTGTACCAACATTGGGTACATTAAAACACCATGTATCACTTTACTTAATTACATGACAACAAAGATGTGGTTATCCACAAATGTTTGCTTCTAGTTCTAACTATGACACAAAACATGTTCATAATTTTTATGATTATCAAGACTTGCATAAATTATAATGTCATGGTTATTTGATTTTATTTTTCTTGGCGATAGAAGCCCCAAGAGATGGGATTATACCTCTTGTTTTTTTATAGGTTTGATCTTAATCAAGGATTGGGGTGTCAACCTATGCCGTTCGAAATAGGCAATTATTATTGTTCCGACGTGGGTACGATGCAGATACTCTTTTGGCATCCGTGAGGCGGAAATGAGATGATTGTAACCTTAATGCAACCTTGTGGTGTCTTGGAGAAGTTGTGAGATCGCTATGACCTTGTGTCCTTGCTTGGCTGTGGCTTTTTTTTTTTATAATTTCTTTCCGAGTTTAATTTTTATTTTATCATTTTAGGACATTTATAGGATTTAGAGTTTATGATTTAAGGCAGTTAATTTCTTTCGTCTTTCTTTTTTAAAACTTTTTTTATCTATCAAGTCCTTATAATTTTTTTATCTACGAAGTCCTTTTCCTATGGTAATTTCTTTTCTCTTTCATCCAATTCTTTTGGATCATTTTATGTCATTGAGCTCTATCTTCTACTATATTATGATCTATATTTAAATACATTTTATCTTGATTTATTGTTGCTAACCAAGTCTTTTTTGTTCTTCCTCTTCCATGTTTGATATGTATGTTTGTCATAGTTTCACATTACCTAACTGGAACATTTATTGATCATCGAAGTACATGCCTTTACCATCTTAAACGTGTCTCTCGGAGTTTTCCCTAATTAGACGTGACTCTAACTTTTTCTCTAATGTTCTCATTTCTTATTCTATTTATCAATGAATATCATATGAATAATTTCTCTTGGAATTTTATTATAAGCTTTTTCTAAATCAATGAATATCATATGAATAATTTCTCTTGGAATTTTATTTCTAGATGTGTCGCTCGGACTAGCAACGAGCTCGGATGCGCTGCCTAGACGCGGCAACGCTTTCGAACTCATCGCGTAGTCCCGGTGATGCGTCGAACTCGTTGCTCGACCGAAACATGGTACGTGAGTATGTTATAAGTTAGGATTTAATTTAATTACTTTAGGTTAATAATTTTAATCAACTCCTAGCTATGATTAATTAAATAGATTTAATTAAAATCTAATAAAATTATCCCATTAATATAGCGTGTGTATATATATATAATTATATTTTGTTTTTGAAATATTTAGATTAAATTTTAAAATTTTAATTAATATGTTTTATTAAAAGTAAATATTATTGATGCAGCAAGGCCAGAAGGGCCCTGCACGGCTCGGGCGTAGTCAACAGGATAGCCAACACGAAGGCGGTTTACAGACGGAGGGGGCCCAGCTGGCTGCCCGGTCCCCGGACTTGGTTGGTCAGGCCCGCACAACCCTCTCCCTCAATAACCGAGGGGCCGGCCCGGTCGGCTAGCCTACTCACTTGCCACGAAGCTCAAGGCAAGCACATCGGTCCTCCTCGAAGAGGCGACAAAAGGGTTTGCAGTCATACATAGGACGTCGTACATCTTGCTCGACCACGCGGGCGGCCCGGTCGGTTGGCCAATCTACCAGTCCCTCTGGGAGGCAATAAAACGACCCGGGGTCCGCTCGGGCGGACGATAAAATCACAGGATAACGCTCCACCTACCCTTTTGGCGCATAGTGGGCTAACTGTTAAGGTGTCAGAAGCGCAAGCGACGTGCTGTACGGAAGGTACAAGCAGAGCTTCCACTCCTGACACCCGTACAGAAATGACATGCCCAAATAAGACAAGGTTTCAGAGTGTCAGAGGCGGCTTTCCCCGGCAGGTAACGCATTGAGATGCATGCCTAAGGTTAAGCCCCCACTATAAAAGGGGTCTTTGGTCTCCGACGGAGGTACGCCCACACATTTACTGTTCATCTAGAGTTTATATTCTCCTATCCTCGAGATCACTCCACTTACTTGAGCGTCGAAGTACAAGTGCGAGGGACCCCTTCCCTAGCTCGGTTTCTAACGTTTGTTGGAGTTTGTGCGAGTGATCGCAGGTGCTGAACGGACGAGACGCCACGTGTTCGGTCGGTCAGTGCTCGGTCTCCAGGTGATCCACCTCAGCACCGTGCCACCTAGCGCCATCTCTCTGGTCTAAGACAGGATAATTTTGGCATCGTGCTGAGAATCATTTTGGCGCCGTCTATGAGAACTTCCCTGCCACTGAACCGAGAGGATTGGCAATGATGGACGTTTAACCACAATGACCTTGTCGCAAGAGGACTTCGAGTTGCTAGTGATGTCACAAGCCCAAAGAATGCTTCAACAACAGGTGGCCACCGTAGGAGGGGCGGCGCCGAACGAGCCCGCCGTCTCAGTCACCTAGCCCCGGACTCACCCACGTGGCCGACCAGACAAAACCGGTCGGAGGCTTGGCCGCACTACCCCTAGCAGCAGCGACAATCCAAGTATCTGCCCGACCGGCCAGCCTGCATTAAGTAACGCCGTCCCCGATCCCTCGTCATCGAGTGCTCTTCCGTATGCCTTTGCCTAACGACCTAGCTAGCGATTCATCAAGGTCCTCCAACTGAGAAGCTCCCCTTCGAGACGAACGGAAAGGCAAAGCCGTAGTTGAAGTCACCGAGGAGAATATGTCCCCTTTCTCCCGGTAGGTCCAGGAGGACCCGCTGCCTAGGCACTACCGCCCCTTGGGGGCTGGCCGAGTACGGTGGATTCGCTGATTAAGAAGACCACGTGCTAAAGTTTGAGCACGCGACCAACCTACACCAATACACCGACGGGGTAAAATGTCAACTGTTCCTTACCACCCTGTCGGGGCAGCCCAGGGGTGGTTCATCTGACTACTAGTCGGATCCATCACCAGCTTTTAGATGTTCAAGAAAGCTTTTCTGCATCACTATGCAAGTTGCCGAAGCCTACACAAGACTACCATGGCCCTGTTCGCCCCAAGGCAAGGACCACGAGATTCGCTCAAGTCCTTTATCAAGCGATTCGACCAGGTGGCGAACGACGTACTGTCGGTCACCCCTGAGAGCTTGCTTAGAGCTTTCACCCAGGCGGTGGCAGAAGGCGAGTTCTTCCGGTCTTTAATGCGCCATCCCCTAAGGACTTCGACCACCTGATGAGTCAGGCCACCCGCTACATCAATGTGGAGAAAGCATATATAGCTAGGAGGAAAGAAGCTCCTAATGTCGAGTCCTGCGGAGCCTAGTCGGGCATAGAAGAAGCCAAGAGTAACAAGAGGCGGAGCACTGTCCGTTCTGTAGTTATCACCTAACGGACACCCACGTCAACCAGGAATGCCTGTTCGGGGCAACCAACGACAA
>JBAMIE010000068.1:1522453-1533954 GCA_037177295.1 Kaempferia parviflora
ATATAAAAAATAAAAAATTGCACTCATCTTTTTCACTATCAAAAAATCTTTCAACAACTCTTTTACAAGTCCCACACTTTTTCATTATATTTTACATTTATATAATTAAAATTTTTTAAAATTTAAATCCATAAATTACTAACATTGAATACATTAATAATTAAAAAATAAATTACATAAATATATTTCAGTACATCATCAAATAAAAGACATAAATTATAATAATATATAAAGATCAATTTAAACACATCTACATCAAATCATGTCTATGTTTGATTTTTCAACTATTTTCTCATGTATACGAAGTTATCCTAGTATCATTTCACTAGTATCCTTCATAAAATTTTCATAATTCTCATGAAAGATCTATGCTTCCAGCAGAGCCATTTTTTACATTTGATATTCTTTAACCTTTTATCAATCTTTGTCGATCCTTTATTCCATTATCTTGCCCTTCATAACTTTGAATTTACCCTTTCTCTTTGTTACCTTTTGTCCTATCAGACGAATGTGGACTTTAGAGACATCCACATTGACACTCGTATCTTAATTTGATGTCAAAGTATTCTCATTGATTTTGATGTCCTTATCTTCTTATTAGAGTAATGATCAATTAATTATAGAGTATATTTCTCATACTATCTGACAAGCTTCTATACATATCTATATACTTTTGTTACCAATAGTAACATTCTTTTCTTATAATTTTTAGATTTTATTTGCAATCCTTAATTAACTAAATTTTTACAATGATTCTAACAATCATATCATATCTCACAAATATGTAACATTTTTTACAATTTATCCGTATTTTGTTGACTATACGTGAATTGTTGAAGCAAGCAAAATCCCAATTTAATTAAAATTTTCAAAAAGAAAACACTGCAAATGCAAATTGTAATGTGAATTCAAATTGCATTATTTTCTTAGACTATGATATGTGGTTAACAAATAATATAAACTAAAGAAGTGATTTTTTTTTCATATATATATATAATTTTCCTTTTTTAAGAAATGCAGTTTAAATTAGTAAAAAATTATTTATACAAATTGGAATGTGCCACGTAGGATAAATTCCCTAATTCGCCATTTGATTGTCGACATCAGAAACGAATGAATTGTTAATGGGGCTATAAAAGAGGAGAGAACGGGTGGCGTCGGAATCTCATCGTCATCGTCTTCTTCACGGAAAACGGACAGATCGGTTCCCATTCTGCAGGTGGATTCTTCGAGCCGTGCAGCTCTAATCTCGCCTACAAATCTTGTTCTGGTGAGATCCTGTCCGTCTTCTTACATTTACATCCTCCTTGTTTCGCCCCGTTGCTTTTTTATGCTGGTTCTTTGTTCGGATCTCCGTAATTTCTCGATCTTTTTCACGGTGACTTTTATGTGGGTGGTGGTTCTTCTAAATGGTGGAAGTGTGAAAGTTTAGCCTTGTTCTTTCGTTTCTTAGGATAGATTCGCCTTGGTTAGGTTGTGATCTTCTTATGTCTTTGGTCATTAGGGATTTGAGGCTTGATAGGGTGAGTGAAATTTTATTAAATGTTCACTGCGGAAAAATTAGTATGGGGTTTAGTTTTCTTGTACTATCAATTTCTTAATTGATAATATATTAATATAATTAATTAACTTATCCTAAAGTTTTTAGTTTTTTTTCCTGTATCTTTCTAAATCCTTTAAATGTTTCTGAACTTTCCGAAACGCAATAATTGTATCTCGCCATCTTTAAAACATTTTATTCCTGTTATTCTTAGTGGTATATAAGATCAACAGGTCGTGCCCCGACATAGCAAACTACACCTCTCCTAACATATGGATGATATTATTCATCCCTAACACTAAAGCGTTCGACAATAATAGCTGTTTGTTAGAGGAGAGGTGTTTGTTGTTTTGCTGGCAATATCTACTAATCATGAAGGTCACTAAGGATATTAGAATTAGATGTCATAATGCTGGTAGGATAAAATTGAAGTGTTTTAGAAAGTTCTACTAAACATTGAAAGTAAGTAAAAGGTTTGGATAGATATGAAATCAAATTCTGGAATAAATCAATTAACTAATTCTTTTTTATTTATATAAGAGAATAATCTTATTTCTGCTTTATGCCTTGTCATAATAGGGTGTGAGTTCATGCTTTAGTTCGAAATCATGATCCTGAGTAAGTGCACATCAATTTAACCCCCAATGCCTCAATGCACACTTGCTTTACCTTTTATGTTCTCTCTGGAATATCCTCAACTTTCAACGTTCACGTATTTGCTCTTTATTGTCAAAGCTTAATAGATTTGGGTTGTCTTTTGGTCTTCAGAGTTCAGACCTTCCATCTTATTTACAGGGTAAAGAAATTATATACCATGAAAGCACTCATTCTTGTTGGAGGATTTGGCACCCGCCTTCGACCTTTGACTCTTAGTTTCCCGAAGCCACTTGTTGATTTTGCTAACAAACCAATGATCCTTCACCAGGTATTGTTTTATGACTCTACTACATTACGACTTGCATTAATGAGGATATCGAGTGTTGAATCTATTGATGATGCTAATTATGTTGTTGGAATTTGTTAACGTCAATCTAACTAGCTTTGGTCCGGTAGGAGACGTAGTGTTGAGTCTCATCATCAGACAATGTTCAACCATTTGTGCCTCATTTCTGTCATCATTGTTTGTCGTGATCTGTGGCTATTCTAGGGGTGCATGACGAGGACACTGTGCAAATGGCTACAAATTTAATTAAGTTAATTTAGATTTCAGTTTTAGAGATCAATTAATTCACAATTAAATTTGATTTATTATTTGATTTTTGTCCGCAACTTCTTGATACCATTTTCTTAACCAATTGTGCATCTCTTATTAGTCCTGTGAGTATTGACACTTATGTATACTTGATTTTGTATTCGTGCATTTGCATCCATGGACCATGCTTTGTACACCCATGCCTTGATTTGATCAAACTGGATCAATCCTTCATCACTCAAATACTCAAATAGTGTTCGAATACTCAAATAGTGATGGATATTAATTTTTCATCCACTCAAGGAATTAATTTACAATGATTTACTTGCCAAATATTCCCCCTATATTCCTATTCAGCTAAGTGGTTACTAAAATCAATTTCATACAAATCAATTGTTCTAACTTGTACTCTTTCTGATGCTCTAGTGGAAGTAACTGCTGTATATTTCATGGAAGATTGAGTATCAGTTGATCCACTGTTTGGATCTTTACTAGGAAAATTTCATTTATGTCTCAAGATTTATTTTTTGATTTTTTTGCTTGTTCAGTTAATATTGTCCTATTAACAGCACTATTGCTACATCTTTGTTTTTTTATTGGTTTACTTGAAAACTAGGTTTGCCATTTTATTCCTTTTTTTAAAAAAATATTGATTGTGCCTTCTGCTTGTAGACACAATAGCATTGTTGTGAATTGATACATGTCCACCAAGAATCTTGCATGAAAAACTTCAATGGTCTTTGTTTTAGTTGGAACCAATGGTTTGCTGCGTGTGTGCGTGAATGGCATTTGATTGAGTTTCTATCTCAAAAACATCTTTTCAGATTGAAGCTTTGAAGGATGTTGGAGTCACTGAAGTCATTTTGGCCATCAATTATCAGCCAGAGGTACAAGATACGATGCATCCATATTTGTGCATTAATGTATATTCATACTCGAATAGAAGTTCTCATCATTATAGGGTCTGAAATCTCTCATCCTTGCCCTTTAATATAGGTTATGATCAACTTTCTGAGGGACTTTGAGGATAATCTTGGAATTAAAATCATCTGCTCGCAAGAGACTGAACCACTTGGAACTGCTGGTCCCCTGGCTTTAGCCAGAGACAAACTAATAGATGGTTCATGTGAACCCTTTTTCGTCCTAAACAGTGACGTTATAAGTGAGTACCCCTTTGCTGAATTGATTCAGTTTCACAAATCACATGGTGGAGAGGCAAGCATTATGGTGACCAAGGTACAGTAAAGAAATCTCTCGTGGTTCATTCTTTTGGGTTGTTCCTGTTACTTGACCTTTCCTACTTAATAGGTTGACGAACCATCCAAATATGGTGTCGTGGTCATGGACGAAGAGAGTGGAAGGGTCGATAGGTTTGTGGAGAAGCCAAAAATTTTTGTTGGGAACAAGATCAATGCTGGGATTTACTTGCTGAATCCATCCGTCTTGGATCGGATTCAGCTTAGGCCAACCTCTATTGAGAAGGAAGTTTTCCCAAAAATTGCAACAGAGAAACAACTCTATTCCATGGTCCTACCAGGTTTCTGGATGGACATCGGCCAGCCAAAGGACTACATCACAGGCTTAAGGCTCTACCTGGACTCATTGCGAAAGAAAGCACCAACTAAGTTAGCTGCAGGCCCTCATATCATCGGCAATGTTCTGATCCATGACAGTGCTGTGGTAGGAGAGGGATGCCTCATCGGGCCAGACGTTGCCATTGGTCCTGCATGCGTGATCGAGGCAGGAGTAAGGTTGTCAAGGTGCACGGTGATGCAAGGTACCCGCATCAAGAAGCATGCATGCGTCTCCAGCAGCATTATCGGTTGGCACTCAACAGTGGGGCAGTGGGCGCGGATTGATAACATGACCATCCTCGGCGAGGACGTGCATGTTTCTGACGAGGTATACAGCAATGGAGGGGTTATTCTTCCACACAAGGAAATCAAGTCAAGCATCTTGAAACCTGAGATAGTGATGTGAGAAGCCTAGCAACTGTCTCAAATTCCCTCAAGTGCAATAATGGTCCTCTTTTTCTTTCAGTTTTCAGTAATTTGGCTGTTGATATTTAGTTGGTTCATAAAATTGGGTTATCTAATGTTGGGTTTACTTTAAGAGAGAAAAATTGAAAGGAAATGAAATAGTTTGCAAAAGGGCAAAAAATAAATAAATAAATAAATAAATAAAAAATAAATAAAGGGAAAGGAATAAATTATGTAATTCTATCTTCAATTAATTTATGGGCTATTTAACATCATTATCTTACAATTTAAAAATTGTCAAAATGACACTTAAAATTCTAAACTCTTATCACTTCGATCTAGTAATTAATAATGTTGATTATTTAACCCTGTTATAACTTCAATGTTAAGTCATGAAAAATGCAAACAATTTCTTAAAAAAATCAATGAAGGAATAAAATTATATGATTTTTAAAAAAAAAATTTAATGGGCAAGTTACTGATTTTGATGCCCAAGGGCATTTGAGAAAAAAAGAGATTAAGTTATAAAAGGACCTTGACAAACAAACTTGGTGGCAAAATTATAAATGTTATAAAAATTGAGGGCTGCATTGTAACTTACCAAGTCAGGGTGAATGAAAGAAAACACAGCAAACTCTGTGGGGGCCAACGTGAAATTGGCAAGACAAATTTAAATGGGCACTTTATGAAATAAAATAAATGGGACAAAAATCAAGAATGCTCATGTTGGAGCTAATATCTCTCCACTAAGTAGTTTAATATTATAAGGGAAATTTGTTAGCGATTTTTAACATTGAAAAATTAGACATCCAATAAGATATATTTTTATATCAGTTAAAAATTAATTTTAAAATTTATTAGAGTAGACATCCATATAGATACTAATTATGTCAGCCCGTCGAGACAATCAAAACGATTAATTGTTATTTCATCAAGAGTATTAGGTATATTATTTCGATGATATTATAGCAACTAGAAATAGAACGTGTTAAAATAGCTATTTGATTAAAATGACTTAATCAAAATATCTAAACTTAATCAAAATTATTTTAATTTAATCAAGATCTAATCAATATTATTACAGTAGTTATTATTCATAATTATTAGAATTATAATAGCTACTATAATCATTCTGAATTAATTCTGGTCATGTTAAAATAATTTTTTAAATAAAATTTAAGTAATGTAAACTAAATTAATACAAAATTTAATACAATAATATTTTATATATAATAATTCTGATTAAATTAAGTTAACTTATTTTAATATGTTATACTACATATATATATTTATAAATTTAGATATTTAAGTTTTGAATTAATTAATTTTGAAGATGATTGATTCTATCCATAAAAAATTTTTTATCAGCCATAAATCTAAAAAGCATAAATAAATCTTAATTATACTTATTATATTGCAGTTATTATAATAAGCTATGATAAAAATATTTTTATGAGAATTATGTGTAGGTGTTATTTTGACTTTTATTTTATTTTATTTTATTTTTTTAAGCTTTCTCTTGATTTTCACTCAAATAAATAAATAATCAGTAAATGAAATTTAACTCTTTAAAAACTTGGCTTCCGTCTCTATCTGACTATCTCTTATCGTTACATGCCTCCCTCGAGATTGAAGATCCGATACTGCTGCTGAGCACGGAGTCCTGAAGCTGCTTGCCTCAGTTCATGGCTGGAAGCCTCACTTCGCCGCGTCAATTCCCACCCGATGCGCGGCTCCTGTCGGCGGCACAGTCCCGCCAACCGGTCGCTGTCCGATCGCACCGCCTCCTCTGCCTTCCCGCCGCCGCTACCTTAGCAGCTCCTCCCCTCCGGGTACGCCCCTCTTTCCCCTCCCCTAACCCTATATTATCTAACAGCGAACCGCACTCCCCAAGGTACCGATCCGGTGGCGGCGAATAGCTGGCCGCTCGGCCGCCAGCTCCGACAAGGCGATGGGAGGGAAGACCGTCTCCGATGATAGAATGCTGGTCGGATCCTTGCCTCGTATTCTTATTCCTTATTGTTTGTTTGTTTCTCTGATTTGTGTTCCGGCGTAGGTCTTCGTTCCTCCACATCCATTGATCAAGCACTGGGTCTCTGTTCTCAGGAACGAGCAGACGCCTTGCGCAATCTTTAGTGCGTTATCTCTTGACACTACTTAATATTCTGTTAACTCTCTTAACTTGGAGACGAGATAGTGTGTGTTGGATACGCTTCTTGGTAATCTTGGATTTGTTGCCTCGGATTTCTCAGTTACCTAATGATTGTCCAATCTCCCTTTAACCTACATGGTATTTTGTACTACTAAAGACATGACACTCTACATATCATGGTTATTGGTGCTCGTAGTCTAAAGTTGAAAATTGTACTTCTGTTATCCAAGCTTCTTGAAAATCTGTAACCTGTACTTATTTTTTCAGTTCTATGAAGCATATTACACAACCTTAATTCGTAGGTTCTATTTAACAAAAGTCAGTAAACAAATACAATATCTGCATCTTGTTTGCTTGAAACATGGTTAATGTAATAGCCGCTAATTGTATCTTGTTAAATGCTATTTATCCAGGGAGTGCCATGGCTGAACTGGGGAGGTTACTTATATATGAAGCAACGAGAGACTGGTTGGTAAGCTATAATATTTTTAGCTACTCGTTCTGTAGCTGTTGGTAATCATTTATGGTCAATCTATAGTCTAGCTGGAATTATTTCCATGTACTGTGATACTATCAGAACCCCATTTATCATTTCTAGATGTGGGTATCAATCTTTTTTTTTTTTGGAAAGGCACAAGGCATTTTATCTGGAATCTTAACTACATATAGACTACCATCATCTCAAATTAACAAGTACTTCTCTCTTCTCCTAAAAAACTTTCGAGGTTGGCCTTCTGTTGTTGTTATTATATAAATCTAATAGTTTATTTTCAGGCTAAATAGGTGTCTATTCTGTTCCTTCAAACCTTATGGTTGCTCCAAGTGATTCATCTCCATTGCCATTTCGATACTTTTGTTCTTTTACTGGTTAAAGCATCATTTCTAAAAATTAGCTTCAGTTAAATAGGTGTTGATTCTTTTCCCTCAAACCTATGGTTGCACCAAGTGCTCCATCTCCATTTCGATTTTGATACTTTTGTTCTTTTACTGGTTAAAGCATCATTTCTAAAAATTTGCTTAGGCTAAATAGGGTATTGATACAACTATTCTTTTCTTTCTTTGAATCTTATGGTTGCACCTAGTGCTTCATCTCCATTTCCATCTTAATGTTGTTGTCCATTATGGTTCAAAGTAGCATTTCTTGAGCCATATATTAATGTTTATAGACGTAAAAGACTCAATCTCTAACATGCATTTGATATAGTGCACTTCATATCTATTTCCATATTAATTTTGTTCTCCATTTATGGTTCAAGGTACCATCTCTTGAGCCATATATTGAGGTTTATGCCCATAAATACTCAATCTATGACATGCATTTTATATAGTGGAGTGATACTACTATAATGTTGTTTGTAGATAGTTTGCAGTGTCCATAAAAGTACTTTTGGAATCCGTTCCAATAAAATAAACGGTGTCATGGATATTCGTATATGTTAAGAATGCTTATTTCTATCTTTTGTATTAGGAGAAGGAAGGAATAGATCTCACCCTAGTTAGTGATGAGTGCTGAATTTGATCCCAAGGTGGTCTTTTATATCAAACACTCAAAACATATGATTAGCATATTTTGTCCACTGGGATATTGTTAATTTTTTCAGGAAAAAGAGGCCTTCCCTGTGCAAAATGCCTCTACTACTTTTAGGTTTGGGAAAGATCAATGTACTAGCTCATACCTTTTCATAGCAAAAAGAATAATTTTTAGTTATCCCTGATCACTCAGGGCATGATTGAGCAACTTCACTGTTGTGCCTTGGCTAGAAAAATTAATGTTTGAGGTTTTCTTCCTCTGACACTGTATGCATGACAACAAAACCACTATAGCAGAATCATAATTTCACCAATGTTGTTGGATTTTAATGCCCTTGTAATAGTTAATACTTTACAAACTAATTCAACATTCGATAATTTGTACTTGGTAAAAGGATGATTGAATGTCAAAGTGTAATGTGATATGCAAACTTTAATTACTGTTTTTTTCCTTGCAGCCTACAGTCAGTGGGGAGATAGACTCACCAATGGGTGAAGCTGCAGTTGAATTTATCGACCCACGGGAACCTGTGGCGGTCTGGATATTGTTATATAACTTACTTGATTTGATAGCATGATCTAATAACATTTATTTAATCTTAGTTCCTTGTCTCATAACCTGTGTATTTCTATATTATAAATACACATTCTTTGCTTATCAGATTGTTCCTATTTTGAGAGCTGGTCTTGCATTGTCAGAGCATGCCTCAACAGTTTTGCCAGCAACGATAACATTCCACCTTGGTGAGGAGAGAACTTATTGATTTAAATGTTTATGGAGACTATTTCCTTGCACTATGCATTCTACTACCTTTCTAACTGCAGGAACTTATTTGAGAGTCAATTGATATTTTCAGATATTAGCAAATGGAAAAAAAAAAAACTTTTGACACTTCTTTAGACATGGAAATCAGCTACTGGGTTGTCATCACTAAGCATTCTGTGACAATTTTGGTTTTTTGAATATTCATATAAAGTACTAGAAGTAATTCTAAAATTTGACCAGTTTATATATGTGTATTTATATGTACTTCTGATTTTGTATTATGACCTGTCTGGACTAACACCACTGTTTTGCTATCTGTATTATGACCTATTTGTTTCTGAAATTAAGGTATGCGGAGAGATGAGACCACTCTAGAACCTTCAATATATCTGAACAAGTAAGAGCCACTATCTTGTGATGTGCTGATGAAACATCCATTCTCATTTATCTATTTTTCCTGCTATTCTTCCCTCTTTATATAATCTCTTTGTGTCTATAGATTTCACTCTTTTTTAAGATTTGTTTTTGGTTGTCCATTGCATCTTGCATGCACAGTCCTTTTAATTTCTTTTGTCTCCAACAATGATGGTGACAGGCTTTAACTCCGTACATTAACTCTCAAGTATACTCCTGATTCAAGCAAATTTGATGTGGGAATTTGGAACTTGAAAATCTATTGTGTTTGCATGCTATATGCTTTTAATACTTTTAACTTTTAAGCATCCATGTTATGTGAAAATCGAAATACTCTCAAGTATCCTTGATGTAAGCATATGGTTCCTTTGTTAACCTCTCCAGTAAGCAGAAATTTGCTTGCTTGTTGATCCTGATCCGAGACACCTCCGGAAGTTCTGGCTAAAAATTTCTAGTATCAGAGAAGAGTTGCCCGTTTTATTTCATTCCTTCCCTTTTATACACCCTTCTTCTTCCCCTACATTTATTACAATCAATTCTCGCTTTTCTTCTTCTTCACTTGATGATTATATTTATGAGGGTCAAGGGGGAATTAAAGTATGGGACACTCAATGAACTCATTATTGAGCAATTAATGAACTCATTATTGACTCATTGATTGCCAAGCGACTCTTGATGATTTCCGTGTTATTAATGCAGCCCTTAAAGGAGGTCTCCTTCCGCGACTGTTCATTGCCGGGACATATTGAACCTCCTTTATTATTTCATGACTATCCCAAGTGGTCTTACCTTTCTCGAGCGACCCGTAGATCCAGGCAGAGCGGTCATGCTTCCGAGCGGCATGACGTTCTTCTTGCTACACCTTGACCGAGCGGCCTATGTATGTATTCCCACCGAGCGGGTAGAGCGGCGTCGTACGTACTTTTCGGTTTGACATCGTATACCAAGGGCTAGTTGGTTTTTGTTGCCCCTCCTTATTTCACGTGACGCCTTGCCACATCATATAAGTCCCCCCTTCAGTTGCCTTAGTCAAAGGAAGAAGTGACTGACTAGACAATTAGGTATATATAAGTGCCACGTAGAGAGAGAGAGAGAGAGAGAGAGAGAGAGAGGACCATCCTTTTTCATTTATGAGGCCCATATTAAGAAGATCACACTTTAATTAAGCGTGCTGATTTGGGCACCGAGTATATCGCGGCATTAACTGTGGTTTGTCGTCTTGTCCATGGTGGACCAATAGCCTTCAGAGTCGCAGGTATCTTCCAACAATCATATCAAGTGAAAAGATGGGTTATTGTCGATTTCGAATGATGGCGCCTCGGTGGATCCGATCATCTGACAGTTCTTGCTATGTCCCGCCAAAGGGGAGAGAGCCCCATCGGGCGTCCGTCGCTTGTGCCCCATCGACCAGCTACGGAAACCTCCACCTCAGCCATTGCGGGCATATCCGAATCCGTAGCTGGTCTGCCACTCGCAAGGCCGGACGACACATCAGATGGCGTTCTGGAAGAGGAAGGGATAGCGTGGCGGGGGCCCTCCACTCTCAGCTCTTGGGCCGAGACGCAACACCCCACGCGGTACCACGGCTTGTTTGCCTAGTGTCAATCGGCTCTGTTTTCGGACTAGGGGGGTGCTCGACTGTGAGTCTTCTCGCTCAGGCGAGTCCTCTATTGCGATCAGATCGACGGTAGAGGCTGATGGAGAAAGTGGCCCAGCGACGGGATGAGCGGATCCACCGAGCCACCATCATTCGAAATCGACAATAATCCATCTTTTCACTTGATATGATTGCTGGAAGATACCTGACTCTGAAGGCTATTGGTCCACCATGGACAAGACGACAAATCACAGTTAATGCCGCGATATACTCGGTGCCCAAATCAGCACGCTTAATTAAAGCGTGATCTTATTAATATGGGCCTCATAAA